>CATNEN010000003.1:2955000-3325000 GCA_950097015.1 Macrostomum hystrix
ACAGGCAGGTAGATAGACGGATAAACAGGAAGTTAGTTAGACAGAAGCGCACAGGAAGACAAGCAGACATTTTAAGAGACTGAGTAGACAAACAGGCAAGTAGATAATGAACTAGCACAGATTTCTAAAATCCCAAAATAACACAAACCCGATTTCTAAACTTGAAATCAGTAAATAAGACAAAAAATAAATCAGCACACAAAACCCTCACGAAACAAAACTGAAGGAATTATATTTATTTATTAAATTTTGTCTTACAAAGATAGTGAAACAAAAAAGCGCTTTCATACATCGGGTCTAGCTTGTGCGGCTATATCATTGCTACTTTTAGAGAGGCTAAGATGAAGTAATAATGTCTGTTCTGTTCATTGTCTGCAGACACATGCCGACATTTAGCAGGATGGAGTGAATTACAATTAGGAATTAGTAGGAACTAATAGTGTGTGCAGACAAAACAATTTTACAGTGATTGTTCGAACACAAAAAATAATTAAAGAACTTTCACGAAACTTTAAATCAAATCAATGTCAACTATTCTGTCTTAGACACACATCAGTGTATGGAAAAACATTGTTGAAATGTTAATCACATCTTTTAATTGACTAAAGAAGCAACTAATTAAAGACAAACATCCTGCTTGACGTAAGCAATTAGAACACAAATATAGAAATAGTTAATTAAGGTAGGCACACGGAGAGAAGATCGAGGCAGCAAAAGCAGAAGAAAACTTGAGAGCGCTTTAAAAACAGGCCCAAAAAATCAAACGCCTTTGGAAGGAATTGACAGCAATAGAGGCCGAAAATAATAAGGAATCTCAGCAGCCCTTGTCTTGATTTCTTATGTTGCTAGGTTAATAAGAAACACAAAACCACTTATGGAATGCATGTTGGGGGGCCGATATTGCATGAGTTTAAACAAAAATGATACGAAAGTCTACTTGGAGAGTCTAGAGAACGTCAAATTTAAAGCATAAAATTGATGGGCCTTAATGAGTGTTCTGCTAGAGAGAGAATGTGACACTTGTTTTATTTTATTTTTACATTGTACAACTGCAACAATACTTCAATATCAAAAAGCGAAAAGACGACAGCTATAATTTGCTAGTACGGAATAAAAAATATGAAAAAGTTTTATTAAACAGAAAGCACCATGTCTGTTTACTATTATACACTTGGTCAACACAGCAACACTTACTCCTAGTAGTTAATATATTTATATCAGACAAATATTTTATTATCCTGCTACATTTTAGGATTTATTTGAGCCGGGAGTCACCATTGGATAACATAGCTATCACGTTGCAAAAATAAGCCAATGAGCGTTATTGCCGCGCCAGTGAAGCCTTTGTTGCTATTTTTAGCAACCAATTAAAACTAGGCTTGTCGCGCCGCTCGCGCGTGGAATGCACTTGTATAAAGCGTCATTTTGCTATTTTTAGCTCGTTATGTAGATTATGCACTAAATATGTCAATTAATAACTATTGTTTTTTATACCATGAGCTCTGAATGGCTGAGCTAGGAGATGAGAGCAATGAGAGCATTACATCCAGACCAATAAAGTTAGTTTATCGTGTCATTTTATGAGCTAGCCAAACCAGATAAGAACATTAAGATAAGAGTCTGACACAAACTTAAACTAAATAAATAAGCTAAGAAAATTCAACGGGATTGAAACCAATTTAAGGAGTTTAAGAATATTTTTACAAAACAAATTTAAAAAATGTAAAAACACGTCTTTTCTGCGTCAAAACTGCCACGGTGTTTTCTACAAAGGGATTAAAGCCAAACAATAACAATACTATTTTAACTAACAGTTTAATAGAATAGTCACACAGAATACTTGGACCCGTGACAAACGCCTACTAAAAACAACTAATTAATGAATGCGCGTTAATACTTATGCTAGAAAAAGACAATTTACACCGAGCAGCACCGATTACAAGTTACAACGTGTATTGGGATGGGCAAAGAGAAAAAAGCGTCCCTAAGATTATGTGTGTATCAAAAAGGTTTATACATAAGGCCAACTCTGTTTATAGAGAGAGAAGGAAAAAGGTTTTCTTGTTGCTAAACGTGTAGCAAACTGCGATATGTACGCTTTGACGGCAACTACTAATTAAAGTATACATATAAATATTAATTAATAAATAAATATATTCTAGCTAGCTAATAAAGCTAAAAAATCCAAGAACATTCCGAAAGTAAATTAAAATAATGCTGCACTTTACTATTTAGTAGCCGATATAATAAAGACTATTTTATCGTGACGATTTCAAAATAGTTAAAAAATTAAAGAATTTAGCATACAAAACATACTAAAGTACATACGAAATCCGGCGACAACTTCGCAAAAGCAAGTAAACAAAACGGAACAAAAATATTAAGTCATTCAGTTTTGGAACAAGCAAAGCAGGGACAGTTGCTACGGTGTGAACGAATCAAACAGCTAATCTTTTCATACAATATGCTGATTTGCTGAAGTAAAAATGTTTTGCATACAAAGGAATGGTGGACATTTTTTATAGTAAATCATTAAGTTAATATTTGATAAATCGAAACATAAGAATAAAGTCTACGGTTATAACAAAAATGTAGGTCTTTATCCAGAATTTAATTTAAATTGCGCCCTAGACCATAAAGTTCCGACTGAACTTTCTAGGAAAGGGTACTTCGGAGAGCCAGTGATAAACAAGGATTCTTTGTTGACCCATTAAGTTTGACTTCGCTCTTATTGGCTGAGCCACAAATATTTACTAGAGCAGATTCAACTACGTCCAACGTGTGCGAATTTACTTTGTTTTTTTTTTACGATCGGTTGCGTTGATTTTAAGGTTTGAATTATTTCCTTACATTTTACTTACCTCTTATTGGCTGAGACGAAGTGTGGAGAGGGTTATAGCTGTATATAGCCTATTTGTTTACAGCTTTATGTTTCACTTGGCTCTCATTGGCTGAGACGAAGTGTGGAGAGGGTTATAGGGGAATATAGCCGGTCGATATTTGTTTACAGATTAATATGTTTCACTTGACTCTCATTGGCTAAATCGGAGAGTGAAAATATTTTCTGCCCCAGCCAATAGGAGTTCAGGGAACTATTAGGCGGCAAAGTATGTACACTTGGGGCAGATAAGGAATGAATTTATGCTAAATTTCTTAATTTATAGACTTTGTTTATTACGTATTTCAGACTTCAGATTACAAATTTGACCCAATTTTATAATTATTTTATCACCAGAGTGTAATTAGAAAAAATGATCACGGAATAATTTGCGCAATTGAACTACCGCTTCTTAGCTTTTTCTAATAAATTAAATATTAAGTACTTATGTACATACAGCGAAAATTACGGCGACTTGCTTACGTTACGTAAAATACGGATATGCTGACAGAGAAAACAATAGGGAAATAGACAAAAGTACATATACGAAAGTAGTTCGCCGTTGAAAATATCAAGGTTTTTTTAATTTTTTATAAAAAAATTCTCTCTGTACAAGCAAATAAACTGCTAAACTAGATCAAACCAACTAGTATAACAAACAAGGAATACAAAAAGCACACACACTCACACACCGGCCTTAAAGAAAAAATAAACAAATATTTCTAAATCGACATTAAAACCGGATGTAGTCGATAAATCGAGAAAAACTACTATTAAGAGGCTAGCAGACGATCGCCAGTTCGGACGTCTCGAATGGCTGCAGCCAAACGATGATCGCTGTCCTCGCTATGATCCTCATTGCTGCTATCCTCATTGGAGGCTGGCTTGGGATCTGGCAGGCTGTCCGAGCTAGATGCATCCCTCTGGTTGCTAGGCAAACGATTTTTATCAGCTAGAAGATAATCGGCCTCAGCTTTTTTTAGACGATCGGTGACAAGTTCGCGCTCTTTCCGCAGCCGCTCCAGACTGCTGTTGGTCTCCAAGCTGAGCCGTTGAACAGTCTCGTTGAGACGCTCGACATCTCGCAGTAAGCGACTCTCCCGATGCTGCTGATGACTATCCGGCGCTGACGCAACCGAATCCGGCGTGTCCGAGCGATAGGAAGATAGGCCGTCTGCGTTTGAGATCAAATTGAGTACAGTGTCTTAGGAAATTTGTAGAGAATATATTCAATTTGAGCTTTCTGTACTCAAGAAGAAACAGTAACAGTCGACTTTCAGATTTAAGTGAGCTCTTTAAACTAACATTGAGCTCATCTTTAACAGTCATACCTGTTAAAGTGTTAAAGTTAAAGCTCAAAGAAAACCTTGAGCTCATCTTTGAAACTAGACTTGAGTACATCTTTAAACTAAACCTGAGCACATCTTTAAACTAACCTTGAGCACATCTTCAAACAAAACCTGAGCACACCTTCTCACTAGAGTTGAGCACAAATTTACACAAAAAATGAAGGACACAATCGCACTGAAGTTAACTTGAGTTGAGCACACATAAACTGCTCACCTTTCTCGCCATCGGTAGCATCCGTGGTAGCCTCATCCGTAGTGGCATTCTCAGCCAATCTTCTGTCAATCTCGGCGTCAATATCGCGCTCCTGATAGTTTGGCCTATCGGCCAGAGTCTGTTTGCCAACATTGGCAGCCGCTTCAGCTGAAGTCTTCTTAGCGGCCAACATTAGTTCTCGAACAGCTTCAATGACGCGCAATTTGTCAGCTTCAGGATCAGACATTGTCGACTGCTGCTGCTGCTGCTGAGCTGACGGCGGCGGCGAGCTGGCATCACCGACAGCGGCTACAACGGATCCCAGAGTTGCAGCTGCCGCAGTAATCTCATCCTCATCGTCTGGCAGTTGATTTGGCACAGCCTGATCAGCTGTTTCCCAATCTGTGAACAGCCAGTCTCTAAATTTGATAATAGATTTAGTCAGAGCGATAAGATGAGCAGAATGCATTAGCATTGATTCCTGAGTACGCTGGCCGAATACTGAGGGAGCAAACACCATGGCCAAGTTGTACAGACGCATACGATTGTAGGCGCTTTGCTGGCTGACTAGGCCGAGATGATTCACCAGGTATTGCAGTGTCCGCCTGTGACACTTGTGCTGCGGATGATCAGTGTGCTCATCCATCACGCCTAACAGTCTGTGAAGTTTCAGCATCCTGCTGGCATGATCTGGCAGCTTTTGAATAGCTAGAAAGTCGTTGTAATAGATAGCCGGAATCAAGGGATCGGGCAATTGCAATAGGAATCGTTTGAGCACACTAGCAACAACATTGTACTCTAGCCAGAGCTCGCAGTTCGGATCCCACGCGTCGTAGGGCTTGGATAATTCCGCTTCTAGAGCGTCGATGTTGCGCGAATTGCCGCTAATCCTGTAGACGCCTTCGCGTCGAATAGCTCCGCATTCGATCACTCGACAGCACAGTTGGACTAGCAGCGGCACACCGTCTGGACCCATCGGGCACATGTGCAACGGCAGGCCGTAACTCCCTATCGACATTGCCGACATGCCAGACGGATCCGGCGATCTAGGGGCCAGCTGTTGAGGATTGTACATAATGTGCAATGGCACCTGCTGCTGCTGCTGATGCTTGCCGTCTTTAGCTGACCACAGGCTCTTGCCAAAATTGCGCAAAAGTTTTAGGCCAGTCTGGCGCGGCGAATTGCCGGTTGGATCGTCTGCGCCGCCCGACGTGGCTGTGGCCGGGTGCAGCAACAGATGCTGCTGCTGCTGATGCGCCTGCGGCAACTGACGCAGTTTGGGAACGCTGCTTAACCGCTCCTATAAAGGATAGTTTAGATTTTATGTAAATTTGAAAACTAACTTGACAAATAATATAATAGGAAATACCAAAAAATACGAGGACTTTTTAGAAAATTCCGGGAAAGACAGGTGGATGTTTAAAATATTGAGCAGTCAATTTTGTATAATAATGCATCAATAAAAGGGAGGATATTCCCTAGGAGCAGTTAATACCAGGGTGATAATTTTAGTAAGAAGTTGGGAAATCCCAGACACAGGTAGTTATTACTAGGGAAATCCCAGAGATAGCTAGTTATGACTAGGGAAATCCCAGAGATAGCTAGTTATGACTAGGGAAATCCCAGAGACAGCTAGTTATGACTAGGGAAATCCCAGAGACAGCTAGTTATGACTAGGGAAATCCCAGAGACAGCTAATCATGACTAGGGAAATCCCAGAGACAGCTAATCATGACTAGGGAAATCCCAGAGACAGCTAGTTATGACTAGGGAAATCCCAGAGACAGCTAATCATGACTAGGGAAATCCCAGAGACAGCTAATCATGACTAGGGAAATCCCAGAGACAGCTAATCATGACTAGGGAAATCCCAGAGAAAGGCAAAGCTAGTCATGACTAGGGAAATCCAAGAGACAGCTAGTCATGACTAGGGAAATCCCAGAGATGATTATGGATGAGAAATTCAAGGAGAAAATATTTTCTAGGCAGTACCTAGAGGCATTTATGACCAGCAAAGTCTTAAGGGACGATTTGGAATGGTAAATCGCGGGAGACTATAACATTGGAAATCCCAGACGAAGATTATGGATGGGTAAATCCCAGGAGACAATGGCGGATCGGAAATCCCTGGCGAGGATTAAGGTAAAGAAAGTCCTAAGTTAAAATTATGGATGCCGAAATCCCTGGAGAAAATTATGGATTGGGAATTTCAGAAAACTATTATGGATGCATGGGGGAATTCCAGAAAACTATTATGCATGCATGGAGGAATTCCAGAAAACTAGTATGCATGCATGGAGGAATTCCAGAAAACTAGTATGGATGCATGGGGGAATTCCAGAAAACTATTATGGATGCATGGGGGAAATCCAGAAAACTATTATGGATGCATGGGGGAATTCCAGAAAACTATTATGCATGCATGGAGGAATTCCAGAAAACTAGTATGGATGCATGGGGGAATTCCAGAAAACTTGTATGGATGCATGGGGGAATTCCAGAAAACTAGTATGGATGCATGGGGGAATTCCAGAAAACTATTATGGATGCATGGGGGAATTCCAGAAAACTATTATGGATGCATGGGGGAATTCCAGAAAACTATTATGCATGCATGGGGGAATTCCAGAAAACTATTATGGATGCATGGGGGAATTCCAGAAAACTAGTATGGATGCATGGAGGAATTCCAGAAAACTATTATGCATGCATGGGGGAAATCCAGAAAACTATTATGGATGCATGGGGGAATTCCAGAAAACTATTATGCATGCATGGGGGAATTCCAGAAAACTATTATGCATGCATGGGGGAATTCCAGAAAACGATTATGCATGCATGGGGGAATTCCAGAAAACTATTATGGATGCATGGGGGAATTCCAGAAAACTATTATGCATGCATGGGGGAATTCCAGAAAACTATTATGCATGCATGGGGGAATTCCAGAAAACGATTATGCATGCATGGGGGAATTCCAGAAAACTATTATGCATGCATGGGGGAATTCCAGAAAACTATTATGCATGCATGGAGGAATTCCAGAAAACTATTATGCATGCATGGGGGAATTCCAGAAAACTAGTATGGATGCATGGAGGAATTCCAGAAAACTATTATGGATGCATGGGGGAATTCCAGAAAACTATTATGCATGCATGGGGGAATTCCAGAAAACTATTATAGATGCATGGGGGAATTCCAGAAAACTATTATGGATGCATGGGGGAATTCCAGAAAACTATTATGCATGCATGGGGGAATTCCAGAAAACTATTATAGATGCATGGGGGAATTCCAGAAAACTATTATGGATGCATGGGGGAATTCCAGAAAGCTAGTATAGATGCATGGGGGAATTCCAGAAAACTATTATAGATGCATGGGGGAATTCCAGAAAACTAGTATGGATGCATGGGGGAATTCCAGAAAACTAGTATGGATGCATGGGGGAATTCCAGAAAACTATTATGGATGCATGGGGGAATTCCAGAAAACTATTATGGATGCATGGGGGAATTCCAGAAAACTAGTATGGATGCATGGGGGAATTCCAGAAAACTAGTATGGATGCATGGAGGAATTCCAGAAAACTATTATGGATGCATGGGGGAATTCCAGAAAACTATTATGCATGCATGGGGGAATTCCAGAAAACTATTATAGATGCATGGGGGAATTCCAGAAAACTATTATGGATGCATGGGGGAATTCCAGAAAACTATTATGCATGCATGGGGGAATTCCAGAAAACTATTATAGATGCATGGGGGAATTCCAGAAAACTATTATGGATGCATGGGGGAATTCCAGAAAGCTAGTATAGATGCATGGGGGATTTCCAGAAAACTATTATAGATGCATGGGGGAATTCCAGAAAACTAGTATGGATGCATGGGGGAATTCCAGAAAACTAGTATGGATGCATGGGGGAATTCCAGAAAACTAGTATGGATGCATGGGGGAATTCCAGAAAACTAGTATGGATGCATGGGGGAATTCCAGAAAACTATTATGCATGCATGGGGGAATTCCAGAAAACTATTATGGATGCATGGGGGAATTCCAGAAAGCTAGTATAGATGCATGGGGGATTTCCAGAAAACTATTATATATGCATGGGGGAATTCCAGAAAACTATTATGGATGCATGGGGGAATTCCAGAAAACTATTATGGATGCATGGGGGAATTCCAGAAAGCTAGTATGGATGCATGGGGGAATTCCAGAAAACTATTATGGATGCATGGGGGAATTCCAGAAAGCTAGTATAGATGCATGGGGGAATTCCAGAAAACTATTATGGATGCATGGGGGAATTCCAGAAAACTAGTATGGATGCATGGGGGAATTCCAGAAAACTATTATGCATGCATGGAGGAATTCCAGAAAACTATTATGCATGCATGGGGGAATTCCAGAAAACTATTATGGATGCATGGGGGAATTCCAGAAAACTATTATGGATGCATGGGGGAATTCCAGAAAACTATTATGGATGCATGGGGGAATTCCAGAAAACTATTATGCATGCATGGGGGAATTCCAGAAAACTATTATGCATGCATGGGGGAATTCCAGAAAACTATTATGGATGCATGGGGGAATTCCAGAAAACTAGTATGCATGCATGGGGGAATTCCAGAAAACTATTATGGATGCATGGGGGAATTCCAGAAAACTATTATGGATGCATGGGGGAATTCCAGAAAACTATTATGGATGCATGGGGGAATTCCAGAAAACTATTATGCATGCATGGGGGAATTCCAGAAAACTATTATGGATGCATGGGGGAATTCCAGAAAACTATTATGGATGCATGGGGGAATTCCAGAAAACTATTATGGATGCATGGGGGAATTCCAGAAAACTATTATGGATGCATGGGGGAATTCCAGAAAACTATTTGTGAGGCATGGGGGAATTCCAGAAAACTAGTATGGATGCATGGGGGAATTCCAGAAAACTAGTATGGATGCATGGGGGAATTCCAGAAAACTATTATAGATGCATGGGGGAATTCCAGAAAACTATTTTGGATGCATGGGGGAATCCCAAGCCAAGAAGAAAACTAATATGTCCCGAGAAACATAGAATGAATAAATTTGAGAAACTCTTAAACAGGCCTTTCTTATTTGAACCGAATTAAAATGACTTACCTGCAAAGCCTTCAAGCATCGGTCATCGTCATCGTGCCGAAACGACAGCTGCCACTCCGGTGTAATTAGGCGCAATTTTTTTCGCCTGTAACTAGTTCCGCACTCTCTGCCTATAGCGAGGCTAAACTGTGCCAAAGGCTGCTGCTGAACGGCCACTGGCAACGGACTGTTGTCCTTAGCAACGCCAATACCAACAGGTATGACTGTCAGAGCAGAGTCCGGTTCAACACTCAAATTGGCGTCGAAAGTGTGCGGCAACGAAACGGCAATCTGTATTTATAAAGGCCAATAGATTCAAATGAAAGCGAACCGGTAGGAGCGATTGGCTAAATTAGCCCAACCAAAAATGTAAACAGTTGGACAGGGTTTCACACGGGGGCAAGCACCGCATAATTAGCTTGTGCTTGCTGCACTTGCGAAATAAATAAACGGTTTTTTTATAAGCGGGGTAAATTTCAGTCGCTTTTCTAAATGATGGATGAGTGGCAGACCGGTCTAACGCGTTTGCCTCTCGCACCTGAGGTCCCTGAGCTCGATTCCGCGGCGAGGTCATACTCATTTGGGGCGCAGACGTAGATGAGAAGGCTTGGGGGGCCTGTGGAGCAATTTTCGCCCTTTAAGGTCAACCTAAAAGGCACAGTGAGAGTGTGTGCCTGCGTACAGTATCTGTGTGCGTGTGTGCTCAGGAGTTAGCGAAATGAGCAGAATTGCCTCCTCACTGGCTGCAGGTCTAGTGTCAACAAATAATGTGCCCGCAGCTCTCCTGCAATTATCTTTTTTTGTTTTCATTTTGGTAGTTAAAACTTTAAAATAAGGATTTTTATGATTATAAAAGCAGATATTCTCTTGCTGGAAATTTTGAAAAAAAAATTGATTTCCGAAAATAATTTTCCAAAAGTATGAGTTATGCCTCCAGCCTCATTCTGAGACAACCTGGGACTCTTCAGGCAGGGATTCTCCATAGAGGGATTCCCTAACTAGAAAATACCAAATGAGATTCCCTAAGAAGGGATTCTCCATAGAGGGATTCCCTAACTAGAAAATACCAAATGAGATTCCCTAAGAAGGGATTCTCCAAAGAGGGATTCCCTAACTAGAAAATACCAAATGAGATTTCCTAAGAAGGGATTCTCCAAAGAGGGATTCCCGAACTAGATATTACAAAATGAGATTCCCTAAGAAGGGATTCTCCATAGAGGGATTCCCTAACTAGAAAATACCAAATGAGATTCCCTAAGAAGGGATTCTCCAAAGAGGGATTCCCTAACTAGAAAATACCAAATGAGATTTCCTAAGAAGGGATTCTCCAAGGACGGACTCCCTAAACAGGGATTCTCAAAAGAGGGATTCCCTAAGCAGGGATTCTCCAAATAGGGATTCCCGAACTAGATATTACAAAATGAGATTCCCTAAGCAGGGATTCTCCAAAGAGGGATTCCCTAACTAGATGTTAACAAAGGAGATTCCCTAAGCAGGGATTCTCCAAGGAGGGATTCCCTAACTAGATGTTAACAAAGGAGATTCCCTAAGCAGGGATTCTCCAAGGAGGGATTCCCTGACTAGATATTACCAAAGGAGATTCCTTAAGCAGGGATTCTCCAAAGAGGGATTCCCTGACTATAAATTACCAAAGGTGATATTTCGACTTATAGATACAAAAAACTAAGCTCACTAAAAGCGACTTTACAAACAATAGCTAGAAAGAAGAGCTCCTTACCTTTCCGTCTGGACAGCGTTCAACAGTAACAGAGAACACGGCGCTAATATCCTGCTGCTGAGCTGCCTGACTGTCAACAATCAGCTGAGGCGGCGGCGAAGACATAGCCTGCCGCGAATCCAACGCTTCGAAAGACTGCGCCCGACGATCGCCAACACCGATGCTGCCAGAGAAGGCCTGACGCTGTAGCTGACGCTGCTGCTGCTGCTGCTGCTTGTTGTGATAATGTTTCGATTCCCCAGCCTTTAGCAGGGCGTCCTTGACTGCAGGCGTCTTGACAATTGGTAAAATAGTTTTGACCGAAATGCAATAATAAAGCTTGATAGTTAATAGGTACTTTCAGCAACTAGGAATATCTGGAGAAAAAATGTCGCTTTGCATTACAACAAAATCGACACTTTTTAAGTGAGCGGCGAATAAAGGAATCAGCAAATAGGCAGGCATCGATTAATAGGCCGACATCAACTACGCAGCAGATTTAGCGCGATATATATACTCGCATATAATGAAACTAAAGCTGATTTCACTAGATACAATTTTCTAGAGCAAAGAACTTGCTTACTAGAAAACTTGGAAACTATAATTGCGCGATAGATCTAATTCTATGCCCAGACACACACACATAACACAAAAGCACCCGTTCATAACGCCAGTATATTATTAGCTTTAATATACTTACTGAAACTGCTTAATGCTTATCTATTTCGACATGCAAATAGTTGTGCACACAAAAAGCAAAACATTTTATTGCAGCGGCATGCAGTAGACTGCAGTAGAAGCAGCCGATGTAACCGTAAATTGTGCGGAAACCGCCGAAGAATCACCCGAACCAGTGGCCCATGGGACAACCAGATAATTATTTACGGGCGATTCCTCGGCGGTTTCTGAGCATGGAATCTTCCGAACTGGAGGATTCTTTGGGTGATTCCATTTCGCCACCAAGAAGCACCGAGAAAACGCCCAGTTGGGTAGATTCTAAGCATGGAATCATCCGATTGGTATGTTTCCAGCGTTCGGCTGTTTCTTTTTCTGGAAACACCGCAGATTCCAACTGGAATCACCCAAAGAAACATCCCTATTTTCTAGCGGGTTGTTTTTGAAAGCGAAATTTTTACTAATATAAACAGGAGAAAAAATATTGAATATTTCTGTGCAGATATCTATGCCTACTATTAGTAAGATGTAGTAACAGGAGATTATAATCCGATAGTAATTTTATTAGATAATTTTTAGCCAAGCAAATCGAAAGCAACAAATACGGACAGCAATAAGCTAAGCGTATGTTGCTACTGTTTAAAAATCTATAAATAGTACTTGCAGTGCTTTCATCGAGACAAACCTGAGAATTATTCGCATCAATATCCACAGATGAGAATGTGAATTTCATAATATTTGCGCTAGACTTCTGCAGAAGCCTACTAACAGTAGTAGTAGACGGATTGTGGAGAAAATTGCTAGTCAATTTCTCCGAGATGAATAGGCCGTCCTGACGAACTATAGTCACCGACTGGGACTAATTTAGGGAGTGGATTGTGTGGATTAAAACGGCATTTGTGACAGTTAGGGTGTCCTTTGCTATTAATAACACATCAAATAAATAAGCAAGCATGATATTAACACTACGGCGCAAAGCAGTTAAAAAATGATTTAAAAACTTACCGACTCGCCAAAAACGTTTTTCAATTTCTTCACTCTAGGAGTGGATGCCACATTATGATTGGTTGGCTGTATAGCTGTTGGGTGATACCTCTGCTGCTGCTGCTTCCGTTGTTGAAAATGATGACGATCTGCCACCGCTTCTTGAGAATTGCTCCTGGACTGTCTAGCTGGCTTAGCTTCTGTTAATTCGTTATGCATCGTATACAAAGGGATTTTAATTACTCGATCTGGGATTTGATCACACAGATGGAGGATTACAAAAGAACGATTGTAGATTCCTCAATTGAGGATTTGAATTCCTAGATTGGGGATTTGAATTCCTAGATTGGGGATTTGAATTCCTAGATTAAGGATTTGAATTCCTAGATTGGGGATTTGAATTCCTAGATTGGGGATTTGAATTCCTAGATTAAGGATTTGAATTCCTAGATTGGGGATTTGAATTCCTAGATTGAGGATTTGAATTCCCAAATTGAGGATTTGAATTCCTAGATTGGGGATTTGAATTCCTAGATTGGGGATTTGAATTCCTAGATTGAGGATTTGAATTCCTAGATTAAGGATTTGAATTCCTAGATTGAGGATTTGAATTCCTAGATTGAGGATTTGAATTCCTAGATTGAGTATTTCAATCCATAGACTAAGGATTTAAAGTCATATATTAATAATTAGGGATTTGAATTCCTAGATTGAGGATTTGAATTCCCAAATTGAGGATTTGAATTCCCAAATTGAGGATTTGAATTCCTAGATTAAGGATTTGAATTCCTAGATTAAGGATTTGAATTCCTAGATTGGGGATTTGAATTCCCAAATTGAGGATTTGAATTCCCAAATTAAGGATTTGAATTCCTAGATTAAGGATTTGAATTCCTAGATTAAGGATTTGAATTCCTAGATTGGGGATTTGAATTCCTAGATTGAGGATTTGAATTCCTAGATTAAGGATTTGAATTCCTAGATTGGGGATTTGAATTCCTAGATTGAGGATTTGAATTCCTAGATTGAGGATTTGAATTCCTAGACTAAGGATTTCAATCCCTAGACTAAGGATTTACAGTCATATTATGATTGAGGATTTGAATTCTAAGATTTAGTATGTGAGTTCTGAGACAAAAAAATTAATTCTTTGATTAATGAATCAAATCTATTTTGATTTCCACAAAAAATGACCAATAGAAACGCACCAGTAGAGGCAGCCGAAACTGCCACAATGTCGCCCTGTTCAACAAAACCAGCAGCTTCGTCATCATCGTCAGCGTCTTCAATGTCGCCTGGACCGCAAATCGGCGCTCCGATAGTTGTAGGCGCCGATGGAGTGGACGACTTTGACGACAATCTCGGCCTAGGCTGGGTGGCATAGATACCACCGCCGCTGCTGCTGCCACCGCCGCTTCGACCGCCGCCATGCCGGCGATGATGATGATGAGGCTGCTGCTGCTGTTGCTGGCGTAGCTCCGTCTGTCCGCCTGGCAAACCCGACGCTAGCACATCCACAAGAGGATCCTCGTCGAATTCTTTGATATACATTGGCGACGAGATTGGCGATCTAGACGCGGCCAACTGCAGCGACCGAGAACTGCCAGAAATCTTTGAGGCGCTCAACAGATCCGGACTGCTGGCATTGGTGATTACCGGTGAATAGCCGCGCTTGATCACCACTTTAGGCGAGGGCGATGCTACGGCTAGGCGTTCGGGCGTATAGATTCGAGTCTTCTTAGTAATTTTCGGAGCGAATTCTTCTTCGTCAGCTTCGGCGTCGACTTCAAGATCGATGGCGACGACTGTGGCAGCCGAGCTGCGGCGATGCGATACGGCGACGCCGCTGACGCCGGAGCTGCCGGAAGCCGACGATGCGACATTGTAACAGGACTGGCTCATTGTTAGCATGCCGCCGGGTTCGTTGCTAGGGCCGCTACTGTCAGAAATTTGCTGCTGCTGCTGCTGCTGCTGATTTGGTGCTTCCAGTACAGTGAAAGATATGCTGTTTAGCTGGCTAGAAGATTGGGTTGGGAAATATTAAGCGACTTGAGAAAATTTCATTTTGTGTGTGAAATGTTTTAGGTCACTTATTCAGTCCATGGACCGGGGGCCCGCTGGGTAAACAATGCTATCTTGTTTTAGAACAAAAATAATAGTTTCCTTTTGCCAAGGATTCGAACTCACGATCTTCGAACCCCATGAGAATTTAAATGAATGGGATAAATTGTAGTCTTAAAGCGTCATGACTGTTGAATTATTTGAACTATCCCGAAAAGGGAACATGCCCAAAAATTTATGCTTAATGATAGTTTTATTGAATTAGAACATTGCATTGCATACTCGTAACATACTACTGGAATGAAAGATTAACGCAACATTTATTGGCTTCACTGCTTGATAAGAATGCATGCGAAAATTTGCGCATTAGAAGTAGCAGTAGTATAAACTGTTATAAACCAACTAAACAATTATATCAGCGGATGACTGGCAGAGTGGAAAGACCCAAACACAGACAGTATACAGAAACTGACTTCCGAAACTAACTTTCCGCCACGCTCGACAGTAGCTCTCTGCTCATATAATAGACTCAAAACGGCGCATTTTAACACAAACCATAGCTATAGACGTTGCTGCATCCGAGATAGAGCATGGCAAAATGCAATTTTTTGCTGCAGATAACTAACTATTTTAGTGTATCTTTTCTCTTTTGGTCTCTTTTCAACACAGATAGTTGCTGAGAGAAAGCAAATAATTCGATATCAACCACATAACATGGTTTCGCTTCGTGAGAAATAAATCTAATTGTACAAGTAGCTAAAAGAATATCTATTTATAGATAGATGTCAGACACATCATTTAAGAATACAATTTGTTAGATCACTGTGAAGCCTTTCTATTCACGAACAATCTAACAGATAGCAAACGATTCTAGTGAATTTAATTTTTTCAAATGATAAATCCGTGCTTATACCAACCTCAGGACACTCATGACTAGTTGATCAAATGATTCGCAACTGATTCTAGGAAAATGTATTTAAATTGTGCGCAAATAAAATATGAAAAAACTATTTAGGCTCTCAGAGAGTGAAAGATTCAATATTAGAAAATATTAGACTCAAATTGAGGATCAGGGAGAATAATAGACTCAAATTGAGGATCAGGGAGAATGATAGACTCAAACTGAGGATCAGGGAGAATGATAGACTCAAATTGAGGATCAGGGAGAATGATAGACTCAAATTGAGGATCAGGGAGAATGATAGACTCAAACTGAGGATCAGGGAGAATGATAGACTCAAACTGAGGATCAGGGAGAATGATAGACTCAAACTGAGGATCAGGGAGAATGATAGACTCAAATTGAGGATCAGGGAGAATGATAGACTCAAATTGAGGATCAGGGAGAATGATAGACTCAAATTGAGGATCAGGGAGAATGAGACTCAAATTGAGGATCTGGGAGAACGATAGACTCAAATTGAAGATCTGGGATAATGATAGACTCAATCTGAGGATCTGGGAGAATGATAGACTCAATCTGAGGATCTGGGAGAATGATAGACACAAACTGAGGATCTGGGAGAATGATAGACTCAAACTGAGGATCTGGGAGAATGATAGACTCAATCTGAGGATCTGGGAGAATGATAGACTCAAACTGAGGATCTGGGAGAATGATAGACTCAATCTGAGGATCTGGGAGAATGATAGACTCAAACTGAGGATCTGGGAGAATGATAGACTCAATCTGAGGATCTGGGAGAATGATAGACTCAAACTGAGGATCTGGGAGAATGATAGACTCAATCTGAGGATCTGGGAGAATGATAGACTCAAACTGAGGATCTGGGAGAATGATAGACTCAAACTGAGGATCTGGGAGAATGATAGACTCAATCTGAGGATCTGGGAGAATGATAGACTCAAACTGAGGATCAGGGAGAATGATAGACTCAAACTGAGGATCAGGGAGAATGATAGACTCAAATTGAGGATCAGGGAGAATGATAGACTCAAATTGAGGATCAGGGAGAATGATAGACTCAAATTGAGGATCAGGGAGAATGATAGACTCAAATTGAGGATCAGGGAGAATGATAGACTCAAATTGAGGATCAGGGAGAATGATAGACTCAAATTGAGGATCAGGGAGAATGATAGACTCAAACTGAGGATCAGGGAGAATGATACGCTCGTAGACTCAAATTGAGGATCTGGGAGAACGATAGACTCAAATTGAAGATCTGGGATAATGATAGACTCAATCTGAGGATCTGGGAGAATGATAGACTCAATCTGAGGATCTGGGAGAATGATAGACTCAAACTGAGGATCTGGGAGAATGATAGACTCAAACTGAGGATCTGGGAGAATGATAGACTCAATCTGAGGATCTGGGAGAATGATAGACTCAAACTGAGGATCAGGGAGAATGATAGACTCAAACTGAGGATCAGGGAGAATGATAGACTCAAATTGAGGATCAGGGAGAACGATAGACTCAATCTGAGGATCTAGGAGAATGATAGACTCAGTCTGAGGATCTGGAAGAGTGATAAGAAGCAACAAGAGTACCTGGCTTGAAAGAAATTTTAAACACTGGGATCGAAAAAAACAAGGGTATAAAGTATTCAGTTGAGTCACATGTAATCAGCTTATTAAACTCACCCACTCTCCAGTACGGAACGCAAAGAAGACTCAGAGAATCTGTACAATGGCGTCCCATTAATAGCGACAACCAAGTCGCCAGCTGAAATACCCGCCCTATCGGCTGGTCCATTGGGCAGAACTGAGGCTACTGGCACTCTGGCATTGTGAGCTGTGGGGCATTTTTATCGGGATTTTAATGTGACTCTCTCAATAATACTATATACATTGAATTATAGCTAAAATAGTAACTATAACAAGACTAAAATGCATTTGATTACTACAACTATCATAGCAAAGCAAACTATTTACCAGGATTTTTGGCGAGTCCAAGAGAAATTCCATAACTACTATCGGACGGAATCTTTGAAATTACAATTGTCCTCTCCATTTGACAGTTGGCGCCAGTTATATATTACATCATATTTCTGAAATGTTTAAGTAGCAAAACAAATATATTCAAGATTATAAAATATTCTAAAAGTAGCAATTAGGCCTAGCTTGATACTAGACTAGATAAAAAATCAGAAAACCCTTATGTTGTAAGTCTTATGCTCAAACTACAACTGCCTAGATAGTAAATTCTAACTCAGTTCTTTATATAAAGATTGTGCTTTGAGGCATCTGACAGTAACACTACTACTTTAAAATTTTGGCCATGGTGGATGCTTTCACATGTATAGTATGCAATATAAATATATATTATACTTGTATCATTTCTAGTACTATTTTTAACTACATTTGTTATTTCTGTTTTTGAAGGCATTAAATAGTAGTTATTAAATGTTTATAGTTATTATAGTCAAACCTCTATTTTAGCAAGAATTATTTCTTGGAAAATCTCCAATTCTTAGGTAACTAAGCAAAGTAATTGTTTGCTACATTATTGTCATTGTTACTGCTAGCAATATTTTATTAGGCATTCTTTAATATTTATCTACTAAAACAAATCATTCAATTAAAACTAATTAAATAAAATGAAAAATAAATGCTTTTTAGCTTTTGAAATGGACGATTTCAAAGTTAGAAATCAAAATTAAAAAGAGAAATGAACAGAACTAATAGCTCAGAAGTAATATATTATATCAGATTTGCCAAGCCTTTCTTAATTTTCTACTAAAGTAGGCCCACACTGCAGACCATGTATGTTACAACAGAAATTTCTGTTGTACAAGGTCCCTGCCTGTGGTTCATGTTGTATGAATTTTGGGCGATGGGGTGCATTGTTGTACACCTGTCATACAGACTGCCCTTATAGATGTTGCACCCCATTGGTCATTGTACACTTTTTGTTGTATGTGACAATGCTGCTAGTTTGCCAGTTGTTGAACTAGAACACAGAAATATATATATATTTCTATATATATAGATATATATATATATATATGTAAAAATACAGTAAATAAAGAGAATAAACTAATCTGCTAAATTTCTGCCATGTTAAGTTGTGTTTTGAAGACTTATATCATATTTTGTTTGACTTCTTTGTATTCATGATAAGTAGGCATGGGCCTTTTCCAAATACTTTATTTGTAGATATATAATATATTTCGCTGAATGTATGCTGTTGTAAGCTCAGTCTATATTGGCTTAGGCCTAATGCTAAGTATCGATATATTATTATTGTATTTCTCACTAGATGGCGTTTAATGATATTTTCTATTTTAGGCCTATCTATCTAAATAATAAACATCTAGGGTTTTCCTTCAATACATACAAATTAGAACGACAAGGAAATAAGCTGAGTAAACAATCAGGTACTTTGGCTCTTAACTTTGTTGATCATATTTTTAAACTCAGCTTGTTGATTTGTTGACTATTGATGGCGTTGCGATGGCGTAGAACCGTTGTTTGATTCACAAAATCCTAAATGTTATTTAGGAAGCGGCCCTTTCATAGAAGTGTCTGTAATTTATAACAATTACTTATTTCAGGCTGCCCTTAAAATGATACTATAGTAATTTTCATCGCTAGCAATAAGTTATTGGTAGCTTTTTAGTTTAAAAAGCAACAAAAACATATTAAAAGTTGCATTCTTGAAACAATAGATATCGTAAATATGTAAGTAACATGGTTTTTGAGTCAATTATGCTCGAACATTGTTACTGCTGCGAACTACAGATAATTGTAACCGATGCCGTAGCCTAGAAGCGAAAATTGCAGCCAGAATTTCAGCTCATTACCACGTTATATTTCACAAAGCAATTCAATTAATATAGGGCCTAAGCGCTTGTGCATACTCGTGAGGCGAAGTTTAGAACTATTCCCAATTGTATTGTCAGGCATAAACACCAGAAAAAGACATCGTTAAGCCATTTAACGCCACTGTTATAGAAGTGAAGTCTTTAATACGGGACAATAATATCATAGTCATTTATTATTTAGTACTTACACGCTGCATGCAGCATCAACAGCAGGTTTTGTAGAGCAACATACTTTCAAAGCGCAGTACAATTACGCGATGTAGTTTTTGTACGCCTTTATTGATAATGAAATTATAATAAATTTTAAGTTCGTGCAAACAGCAATGCAATTTTTGCAATACATGCAAAAATAAAGCCAGAATTATGATCCTAAGCTGCGATCGATACTGCTCCGGGTGATCATATTACATGAGGCAACATGTAGAAACAAGTAATTATTAATTACTCGTAAATTACTACGATCGTACAAAAGTAATATAAATAATTAAATTGGTTGTGTATGTAGCCGTCGTCAGTGGCGTAGTCGCTGTTTTCTAGGGGGGGGGCGCAACTACCAGGGGCCGGCGCCGCCACCACCAGGGTGGGGGTGCCACTGCCAGGAGGGGAGCGCCACTAAAGGAGGGGAGCGCCACTAATAGGAGGGGAGCGCCACTAACAGCTGAGGGGAGCGCCACTAATAGGAGGGGAGCGCCACTAAAGGAGGGAAGCGCCACTAATAGGAGGGGAGCGCCACTAACAGGAAGGGGAGCGCAACTAATAGGAGGGGAGCGCCACTAACAGGAAGGGGAGCGCAACTAATAGGAGGGGAGCGCCACTAACAGGAAGGGGAGCGCCACTAATAGGAGGGGAGCGCCACTAACAGGAAGGGGAGCGCAACTAATAGGAGGGGAGCGCCACTAACAGGAAGGGGAGCGCCACTAATAGGAGGGGAGCGCCACTAACAGGAAGGGGAGCGCACTAATAGGAGGGGAGCGCCACTAACAGGAAGGGGAGCGCAACTAATAGGAGGGGAGCGCCACTAACAGGAAGGGGAGCGCACTAATAGGAGGGGAGCGCCACTAACAGGAAGGGGAGCGCAACTAATAGGAGGGGAGCGCCACTAACAGGAAGGGGAGCGCAACTAATAGGAGGGGAGCGCCACTAACAGGAAGGGGAGCGCCACTAATAGGAGGGGAGCGCCACTAACAGGAAGGGGAGCGCCACTAATAGGAGGGGAGCGCCACTAATAGGTGGGGAGCGCAACTAATAGGAGGGTAGCGCCACTAATAGGTGGGGAGCGCCACAAATAGGTGGGGAGCGCCACTAATAGGAGGGGAGCGCAACTAATAGGAGGGGAGCGCCACTAACAGGAAGGGGTCGAGCGCCACTAATAGGAGGGGAGCGCCACTAGTAGGTGGGGAGCGCCACTAAAAGGTGGGGAGCGCCACTAATAGGTGGGGAGCGCCACTAATAGGAGGGGAGCGCCACTAATAGGAGGGGAGCGCCCCTTGGCCTTCGTCGGGAATTCTCTTCTAGCCGTGAATCTCTGTCTGAATCTAGCGGATAACTCACTATTCTAAAAGATTTGGTGAAAAAAACTTTATTACTGATGACTGATCTTACCTGTAGACTTGATTAAATTACTAAGCTGCCTCGTTCGCTTAGTAATTTTTAATCATTTTAATCGACTTTAAATACAAGTAAGAAGGCTGTGAGAACTATGGATTGCGGAAATTTCGGGCGCAGCCGCGGAGAGAAGGCTCGGGGGCTCGTCGGGCAATTTACGCCCTTGAGGGCCAACCTCCAAGGCACAGTGAGAGTGTCATGGCAGATGTACATTGCACCTCTGCTCAGGAGTCAGCGAAATGGATAGAATTGCCTCCTCGCTGGCGAGAGGGCTGGCGATTGAGTTGTCCTCAATTTTAGTATTGCCAGGTTGGGCGGTCTTCTCCCTCGGGTGGACTTAGACCTGGCACGTCTTGGACTCTCGGGCTCGTGCTAATCTCCTTGTTCGGCCGGACTACGTGTGTGCGGGTATCGTTTTCGAGCTTGTTTTCTATAACGGAACGTTTTGATTATTTGTAGTATGACTTCTATTTATTAAACTGTCACATTTTTCCCTATGTTTTCGTTATTTTTGTCCCATGCTCAACGGTAACTCAAATGTCTACCTCTTAAGACATGCATAAAAAATACTTTCGGAAAGCTCTTTTTGTACTTTTCTAAAACATCAAAACACCGTAAAGACATGCAGTCTCTGGACTGTCTGGGGATTACGCCTTGGCATCAAGCAGCCGTCTTCTAAACGATAATGAATCTATTCGGCGATGTCACCTTTGAACAACAACAAAAAATCACATAAAAACTGGGTTTAGCCAGAAAAATCTATTTATACGAACTAAATTACAATTCTTACCAGTCCTTAGATTCAAAACGGAATTTTAGTATAATAAATAAGTTCACGCTGAAAGTCCCAAATTTATCGCATAAAAGTGACGTCTTAAATTATTCCTCCAAAATGGGATTGTTATTAGTGCAGTCACTTGCTGGTTTTCTCACGTTGTCCGTGCATTCAGCTAAAGAACGTCGAAACGGAGTCAGTTTATTATTCAACGGAGGGGCGTGTCTTAGAACGAGTTTTCAGTCGTGATTCACTAGTGCGGGCATATGTGTATGCAGTATGGGTTTTACCTTCAAGTCTCACTAAATTATTGTGTGAGAATGTAAAGTCTGGCGCTGGTTTCATGATTAACCGCCCCTTTTGTAATGGACGAGCAATGCCTCACAACTGAATTTATAAAAGCTTGACGATTCGACCAAGAAATGTCGCTATACTATTGTGCAGCTCAAACTTAACAGGTTGACAGTTGAGCACTAGAACTCAATCAGCAATGCAATTGAGCACACAGCAGCTTCTGCTGCTGCTTTCCCTGAGTGCGGCATCAGCTGCACCTCGGGGCAGCGACACTCCGTACTTCATCCCCAGGACGGTCTGCTACGACGGCATCGGCTGCTTCAGCACCGGCGGCAACTTCTACGACATTTTCCGCAGGCCGGTCCATCAGCCGCCGCAGGATCCGAATGCGATCAGGCCGACCTTCGCCCTGTACACCAGGCGGAATGTCAACACTGCACAGGAGCTAGTCTTCAACAATAGGAACAGCGTGCTCAACTCCAACTACAGGCCCGGCTCGCCTACGAACATCATCATTCACGGCTTCACAGACAATGGCAACTCCGAGTGGAATCACAAAATGAAGACTGCCCTGCTGAATCTAGGCGACTACAATGTCATCCAGCTGGACTGGAGTCGCGGCAACGGCTTTCCCTACGGACAAGTGAGAAAATGGCAAAATTGGTTTTTACTAGCATTGCTTAAATCAATAACGAGATGACGGACTGGATTTTATTAAGAATTTAGTGTAGACCTAATAACTGTGTCAATAGTTTCCGTTGATCTTCTGTTGCTCGTTGGTCTGGCGATATTTTCAAAACTCCTCAGCTAAGTATTGATTTAAGATTAAATTAAATTAACTGTCTATTAACGCCCACCAGAATTTACTGCTGCATCAATTAGCGTCACTCAATTACCGCTCCTGTCACTCATCTATCGCACTTTCTTTCCAAAACCGTCCCAGGCAACATCCAACACTCGCATCATTGGCGCCCTAATCGCCCAAATGATTGTCTGGCTGGAGACTAACTTTGGCGCGAATCGCGAATACTTCCACCTGATTGGCCACAGCCTCGGCGCACACGTCGCTGGCTACGCAGGCGAGCGGCTTAACAAGGGCGCCAACATTCAGCTCGGCCGAATCAGCGGCCTGGACCCCGCCGGGCCCTACTTTGAGAACACCCACCCGGAGGTTCGCCTGGACCCCACAGACGCCAGATTCGTTGACGCCATCCACACCGATGGTGACAGCCTGCTGAGCACCATCAAGCTGGAGGGCGGCTTCGGCCTGATGCAGCCGGTGGGTCACGTGGACTTCTACCCGAATGGCGGTCGCGTGCAGCCAAACTGCAGGGATGGGTCGAGCGGCAGCGTCTCTGGCATCATCAGCGGCACCGTGTGGCGGCTCACCTGCAGTCACAATCGCGTACTGGGCCTCATGATCAGCAGTATTGCCAATCCTAGGCGCAATTATTTGGTAAGCGAATCCATAAAATATACTCACTAATTTGAGTGTATCTCGATCACTCATTTAGCTAAACTCAAATCTACGGTTAACACACAAAACATTAGTTTATTAGAAGTAACGTATGTTTACAAGAAGTAACGCAAGTTTAATAGAAGTAACGCAAGTTTTAGAAGTAACGCTACTTTAAGTTAAGTAACGCATTTTTTAAAAAGGTAACATATTTTATCAGGAATATCGTACTTTCGTCAGAAGTAACGTAAGTTTTAAAATAAATAAATTTTGTTATCATTAGCATCATTTCAGAAGTAACGAAGGATTATGAGAAGTATCAAATGACTTCATAAATACATGGTCCCATCCACGCCAGGCTTATCCATGCTCAAGCTACGAAGACTTCAAAGCTGGTCGTTGTCGCAGCTGCGGCACAATCGGCTGCTCTCAGATGGGCCAGCGAGCCGGCGAATGGAAGCCCAACGGGAAGGTGAACGTGAAGATGTTCTTGGATACAGCTGGCACCGAGCCATATGAGAGTGAGTTAATTGTGCAACGAGGTGGCATATTTAGCTTAACGCGTGTAACAAATCTGTTTTTACCTATATTTTGCAGGTCTCGGCTAATGGTTACGATTCGCTTACGCTAAAGCCATTTTTTCGTAAAACTCTATTTCGCAACTTCCTGGTGCAACTCTCGCAATGGAGACACTCCACCGATCTGCTTAATGCATATGCTAACGGGTCAAGTGTTCCTAACTTAATAAATTAAATTAAAAATATGGACACTGCGATATACAAACCTTATTTTTATGTTGCTGTGTTTAAATAAAAATCTTTCAGTTATAACAAAACGCTATAACAATAAAAATTTACTATTTAAAATATTTGAAATCTTTGTCTTTGTGAAGGGTAATTCAGAAGTTTTTGGAGTCAGGGCACTTCAGTCATGAGATATTAGCGTACAGTTACTATTGTAATAGTTGGTCATTTCCTAGTTGGCCTATGATAGTTGGTCTTGTGATAGTTGGTCTTGTGATAGTTGGTCTTGTGATGGTTGGTCTTGTGATAGTTGGTCTTGTGATGGTTGGTCTTGTGATGGTTGGTCTTGTGATAGTTGGTCTTGTGATGGTTGGTCCTGTGATAGTTGGTCTTGTGATAGTTGGTCTTGTGATGGTTGGTCTTGTGATAGTTGGTCTTGTGATAGTTGGTCTTGTGATAGTTGGTCTTGTGATGGTTGGTCTTGTGATAGTTGGTCTTGTGATAGTTGGTCTTGTGATAGTTGGTCTTGTGATAGTTGGTCTTGTGATAGTTGGTCTTGTGATAGTTGGTCTTTTTCTCGTTGGTCTTGTGATAGTTGGTCTGTGTGATAGTTGGTCTTCTGATAGTTGGTCTTGTGATAGTTGGTCTTGTGATAGTTGGTCTTGTGATAGTTGGTCTTGTGATAGTTGGTCTTGTGATAGTTGGTCTTGTGATAGTTGGTCTTGTGATAGTTGGTCTTGTGATAGTTGGTCTTGTGATAGTTGGTCTTGTGATAGTTGGTCTTGTGATAGTTGGTCTTGTGATAGTTGGTCTTGTGATAGTTGGTCTTGTGATAGTTGGTCTTGTGATAGTTGGTCTTGTGATAGTTGGTCTTGTGATAGTTGGTCTTGTGATAGTTGGTCTTGTGATAGTTGGTCTTGTGATAGTTGGTCTTGTGATAGTTGGTCTTGTGATAGTTGGTCTTGTGATAGTTGGTCTTGTGATAGTTGGTCTTGTGATAGTTGGTCTTGTGATAGTTGGTCCTGTGATAGTTGGTCTTATGATAGTTGGTCTTGTGATAGTTGGTCCTGTGATAGTTGGTCTTGTGATAGTTGGTCTTGTGATAGTTGGTCTTGTGATAGTTGGTCTTTTTCTCGTTGGTCTTGTGATAGTTGGTCTTGTGATAGTTGGTCTTGTGATAGTTGGTCTTTTTCTCGTTGGTCTTGTGATAGTTGGTCTTGTGATAGTTGGTCTTTTTCTCGTTGGTCTAGTGATAGTTGGTCTTGTGATAGTTGGTCTTGTGATAGTTGGTCTTGTGATGGTTGGTCTTGTGATGGTTGGTCTTGTGATGGTTGGTCCTGTGATAGTTGGTCTTGTGATAGTTGGTCTTGTGATAGTTGGTCTTGTGATAGTTTGTCTTGTGATAGTTAGACAGTGATAGTGATCTTTTTTATGAAAGTTTTTTACTGTGTCATTGACCGCAGAACGATTAACAAGCATGGCGGCATCAAATTCTGGTGACCTTTTACCAGCCTCGAGCATACAACAATTTCGTTCATTTGTCCAATAGAAATCTGTGACCCGAAGTCATGATTGGCAAGTGTGGCAGTGACGGCAATTTAATCGGCTGCAGTGTAAACAAAGCATTTCATTGAATTTTTAAGGCTGTGTCAGTCAAAATGGTGGTCACTGACACTGTTGATGGCTTTGATGCTGAAACCTTTGAACTTAAATAACTTAATCTGAATCTGAATTTAAGTGCAACTGAATTTAAGAGTCAAGAGTGGTAGTTAAATGCCCACCTGGTAAGCTAGATCTCTCAAGAACTGAAGAGCATACAATTAGCCAAAAGATAATTTAAAAACAATATAATTGCATGCGAGAAAACATCTAGATATCGCTATTATGGGTAAGTAAATATCCCACCAAAAGCTTATTCCATTTTCAGTGATCAGTCTATCAAGTGATCAGTCTATCAAGCGATCAGTCTATTAACTATAAAAATCAGTCTATCAAGTGATCAGTCTATCAAGTGATCAGTCTATCAAGCGATCAGTCTATCAAGCGATCAGTCTATCAAGCGATCAGTATATCAAGTGATCAGTCTATCAAGCGATCAGTCTATCAAGCGATCAGTCTATCAAGCGATCAGTGTATCAAGTGATCAGTCTATCAAGCGATCAGTCTATCAAGTGATCAGTCTATCAAGTGATCAGTCTATCCAGCGATCAGTCTATCAAGCGATCAGTCTATCAAGTGATCAGTGTATCAAGTGATCAGTCTTTCAAGTGATCAGTCTATCCAGTGATCAGTCTATCAAGCGATCAGTCTATCAAGCGATCAGTCTATCAAGTGATCAGTCTATCAAGCGATCAGTCTATCAAGCGATCAGTCTATCAAGCGATCAGTCTATCAAGCGATCAGTCTATCAAGCGATCAGTCTATCAAGCGATCAGTCTATCAAGCGATCAGTCTATCAAGCGATCAGTCTATCAAGTGATCAGTCTATCAAGCGATCAGTCTATCAAGCGATCAGTCTATCAAGCGATCAGTCTATCAAGCGATCAGTCTATCAAGCGATCAGTCTATCAAGCGATCAGTCTATCAAGCGATCAGTCTATCAAGCGATCAGTCTATCAAGCGATCAGTCTATCAAGCGATCAGTCTATCAAGCGATCAGTCTATCCAGTGATCAGTCTATCAAGCGATCAGTCTATCCAGCGATCAGTCTATCAAGTGATCAGTCTATCAAGCGATCAGTCTATCAAGCGATCAGTCTATCAAGCGATCAGTCTATCAAGCGATCAGTCTATCCAGCGATCAGTCTATCAAGCGATCAGTGTATCAAGTGATCAGTCTATCAAGCGATCAGTCTATCAAGCGATCAGTCTATCAAGTGATCAGTCTATCCAGCGATCAGTCTATCAAGCGATCAGTCTATCAAGTGATCAGTGTATCAAGTGATCAGTCTTTCAAGTGATCAGTCTATCCAGTGATCAGTCTATCAAGCGATCAGTCTATCAAGTGATCAGTCTATCAAGCGATCAGTCTATCAAGCGATCAGTCTATTAACTAATCAGTCTATCGAGTGTTCAGTCTATCAAGTGATCAGTCTATCAAGCGATCAGTCTATCAAGCGATCAGTCTATCAAGCGATCAGTCTATCCAGCGATCAGTCTATCAAGCGATCAGTCTATCAAGCGATCAGTCTATCAAGCGATCAGTCTATCAAGCGATCAGTCTATCAAGTGATCAGTGTATCAAGTGATCAGTCTTTCAAGTGATCAGTCTATCCAGTGATCAGTCTATCAAGCGATCAGTCTATCAAGCGATCAGTATATCAAGTGATCAGTCTATCAAGCGATCAGTCTATCAAGCGATCAGTCTATTAACTAATCAGTCTATCGAGTGTTCAGTCTATCAAGTGATCAGTCTATCAAGCGATCAGTCTATCAAGCGATCAGTCTATCAAGCGATCAGTCTATCCAGCGATCAGTCTATCAAGCGATCAGTCTATCAAGCGATCAGTCTATCAAGCGATCAGTCTATCAAGCGATCAGTCTATCAAGTGATCAGTCTATCAAGCGATCAGTCTATCAAGCGATCAGTCTATCAAGCGATCAGTCTATCAAGCGATCAGTCTATCCAGCGATCAGTCTATCAAGCGATCAGTCTATCAAGCGATCAGTCTATCCAGCGATCAGTCTATCAAGCGATCAGTCTATCCAGCGATCAGTCTATTAACTAATCAGTCTATCGAGTGTTCAGTCTATCAAGTGATCAGTCTATCAAGCGATCAGTCTATCAAGTGATCAGTGTATCAAGTGATCAGTCTTTCAAGTGATCAGTCTATCCAGTGATCAGTCTATCAAGCGATCAGTCTATCAAGCGATCAGTATATCAAGTGATCAGTCTATCAAGCGATCAGTCTATCCAGCGATCAGTCTATCAAGCGATCAGTCTATCAAGCGATCAGTCTATCAAGCGATCAGTCTATCCAGCGATCAGTCTATCAAGCGATCAGTCTATCAAGCGATCAGTCTATCAAGCGATCAGTCTATCAAGCGATCAGTCTATCAAGTGATCAGTGTATCAAGTGATCAGTCTTTCAAGTGATCAGTCTATCCAGTGATCAGTCTATCAAGCGATCAGTCTATCAAGCGATCAGTATATCAAGTGATCAGTCTATCAAGCGATCAGTCTATCAAGCGATCAGTCTATTAACTAATCAGTCTATCGAGTGTTCAGTCTATCAAGTGATCAGTCTATCAAGCGATCAGTCTATCAAGCGATCAGTCTATCAAGCGATCAGTCTATCCAGCGATCAGTCTATCAAGCGATCAGTCTATCAAGCGATCAGTCTATCAAGCGATCAGTCTATCAAGTGATCAGTCTATCAAGCGATCAGTCTATCAAGTGATCAGTCTATCAAGTGATCAGTCTATCAAGCGATCAGTCTATCAAGCGATCAGTCTATCAAGCGATCAGTCTATCCAGCGATCAGTCTATCAAGCGATCAGTCTATCAAGCGATCAGTCTATCCAGCGATCAGTCTATCAAGCGATCAGTCTATCAAGTGATCAGTCTATCCAGCGATCAGTCTATCAAGTGATCAGTCTATCAAGCGATCAGTCTATCAAGCGATCAGTCTATCAAGCGATCAGTCTATCAAGTGATCAGTCTATCCAGCGATCAGTCTATCAAGTGATCAGTGTATCAAGTGATCAGTCTTTCTAGTGATCAGTCTATCCAGTGATCAGTATATCAAGTAATTCTAGAGTGAGATCTTTAATACCAATGTTAAATCTCAAGACAGGTCAGGCTCTTAAGTGGTCAAGTAAAATAGGTACTCATACAAATCACCGCAAACCTAGAAAAACTTTAACCCATAATTTAACCCACATCTGCAGTTTCCGTGCAGAAGGGCTTCGTTCTATTGACATGGCTGCAGCTGCTGCTAGTGCTGTCAACGACAGTTGTCATAAAAAGCGCCAATGCTGCAGACACTGGCTTTGACGGTGCAAACAAAGGGTTAAGAACGGTTGAAGTTTGCGATTCCATCGAGTGCACAATGCTCGCAGCGGACATTGCCAAGCGGATGAACACTTCCGCAGATCCATGCGAAGATTTCTACAATTATGCATGCGGTAACTTTCGCAGCGTTGTCAGGTACGACCCGGACAAGGCGTTCAACAGGCGCCTACCAAGAGATCACTACCTGTTCCAGGACGCCTTCAGCACCATGGAGAAGAGGCTAAAAGAGAATATCTACGAAATGTTTGTGCTTGACTCTGTAGCTCAAAGCACTGATAAGGACATCAACGATTTGTACAATTTTACAAGGCTTTTCTTTCGCAGCTGCAGCCAATGGATGCGCTTCAATGACGACAGCGCGAACCAGTTCTCAAACTATGAGTCGTCGATTAACTTCATCAAGGACACGTTCAGGCATCTGATAAATGAAATAGCGCCATCTGATCGGCAGAAAAAATCGCTTGAGTCTATCCTGGCCAAGCTGGTCATGTCCGGTGTTGAAAGCATGCTCCAAGTCACCCTGCCTGTTAGCTTCGCTGAAAACGTACTACTCAACGACTACAACCTGACCAACATATCGAGAGCCGTATTGGAGGCTAATCCGTTTCTCTACACCAGCGAGCCAGATCTGCGGCCCTACATTCTGTTCTTCACCAGAAATAAAATCTCCGCGCCTCTGGCACTCAGCAAGCAGGCAGACAATTTCGTGGCCATCTTGGGCGAGCTGAGGAACGCCAGCTTGAACCAGTCTTGGGTCGAGGACTGCTCAGTAAAGCCTAGCCAAGGCGAGTTCACAGTTCGGGATCTAGACGTAATGAGCCGATGCGCCCTTCCCGAATCTCCATTTACCTGGGAGACATTCTTTGAAGAGCTGCTGCAGGCGCCGATCGACCCGGAGGCTCTGATTGATGTGCCGAATGCCACAGTTCTGATAAATTTTGTCAGCTACTTCAAGAGCCGCCCAGTGTACACCACCGGTGGAGTCCAGTTCTCTGAGCACGCATCGCTGCTAGTATTCGATTGGCTGTTAAGTTTCGCAGCATTTTTTCCGCGCGAATTATTCAAGACCTGGCAGGTGAGCAAGATCAGGGAGCTGCAGCTGCAGCGACCCAAGGGTGACATCATCGACGGCTGCATGATGTGGACTCGGCGCTTTCTGCAGCCCATTGTCGAACGCATGTACCAGTCGGCCTACCATCCAGAGACCTTCCAAGACGTCAAAGATATTGTGCAGACGATTCAAAATGCATCAATTGACAGTATCATGGCACAAGATTGGATCACTGACACAGCCAAAGAGGCGATAATCAGGAAACTGATGTCTGTGAGGCAGAGCATTGGATTCGACCAGCTTTCAGCAAGTCAGCTGACTAAATTTTACGCCACAACACTGAAAGCCTATCGCGAGGCGAACGTGCCAGACAAAGTTGAAAACGCCTTTGGTCGGCTGCTTTCGATCGCCCTATGCGCACACGCTAGGAAGAATTTCGATGTGATGTCCGGCAACAGCCCTGTGACTATCTTTCTCGAGCTAAACCCTTTGGTGATCAACGCGTTCAACTTCCTGGAGAGGAATCAGATCATCTTCCCGATGGCGATCTTGGCGCCGCCAGTTTACCACGTCACTTATCCGGCCTACATCAACCTCGGCAGCCTGGGCTACATCATCGGCCACGAGATTGGACACTCCTTCGACAACGACGGTCACGAATTGAATCCGCTTGGCACTTTGGGCCACTTCTGGGACAGCGAGACCGAGGCCAACTATCTAGAGAGAACAGAGTGCGTGCGCCGTTGCTATGGTAACTTCAGCCTGTACCCAGGAGGACCTCCTCACCAGTCCAACAGCACGCTGGGCAACGACATCGCCGACATCATCGGAATCAAAGCGGCTCTGAATGCTTTGCGCCGATTAAAAGCGGCCGGAGTGCCGATGCCGGCGCTGCCCAGACTGCCAGTTGACGGCCTCGATCCCGAGCGGCTGTTCTTCATTCAGGCCGCACAGGGCTGGTGCTTCAAGTCGGAGCCGAGGATTCTGCGCTCCATCTTCACCGGCTCACCTAGCCACAGTCCGCACCACCTGCGAGTGCGAGGCATTGCGCAGAATACGCGCGAGTTCACCGAGATCTTCGGCTGCCAGACTGGCCAACCGATGGCGCCGGAGTCCAGGTGCGAGTTCTGGTGATAAAGACGCCTGGTTAAAGCCATTAAAGACGCTCAATATAGAAAATTTATGAATGTACTGAGATTAAATGTCAGTGTGTGTGAACAAGCACCACAATAGTGAGTAGTACGGCTAGCTACGTTTTTTAGAAAATTTTTTGGAGGCAGATTTTTGCCGAAAATTACACTACAGAAGTGGGAAATTTTACAATTTAGCAGTAGAAAGACGATGCTATTACCGCCCCCCCTTGGGAAAGATTTCCACTGCCGTACTTAACGGTAGCTCTATCTCTATCTATTTGCAGGGGGGCCCGGGGCACTTTTCACACAAGCGACGGAGCGGCACGCCCCCAGACCGGCGAACTAGGCGCTTTTGCGTCCATCGCGCCGCCTCCCCTGAGCAGGCACCACACACAGCAGCACAGACCAGCCGGGGAGGGCAGGAGGCACCCAGAATAGGCAGCAGTGCCCCCCACCCCAGCCCCACACGCACAGAGCAGACCAAGCTGGGGTGGAAGGCTGATAAGAAATCAGTCCTCAGGGCTGGGTGATGAGTGTACACTTATCCAATCGCGCTGACGGAAGTTCAGAAAGCGAGCGGCGGTGTACACCCGCCCTCCAGCCACCCCCCGCAAGGTCTCACGCCCCAGCGCCAACGCACACAACTCACACAACGCAGAACAGGCACACAGAAGGTAGGAGCGAAGCTATTATTTCAAGCTTTGATTGCACGAAATATGGTGCACCTCCGCCGGTCGCTACTGTCCAAACCCCCCAACAAGCCCCGAAATTAATCGTGACTTGAAGGGTGAATCGAACTAGCGTCCTTTGGAGTGCGAGGCAGCGACGCTAGCCGCTGACCCACTCGCCCCCTAACGGTAGCTCTCAAACCGAATGACCGAGCTTCGTAAAAGTCCACCATGGATAAAAAATTGCCGCCACTTTCGATGAACTTACTTTCAAAGACGTCCGACGGCAGTATCGTCGAGATATTCAGCGATCTTTTCGAAAACCCTTGGGGACAACGAAAACTAACATTGGTTAACATGGTCGACATGGTTAAATAATGAAACTTTGAGAGCATGAATATTATGGATATATTGGTGGTGTTCAATAAGACCAGAATCGTTGAATATCTCGAGGATGCCGATGTTTTGTGACTCTGGAAGTTGTTTCATTGAGATCAAAATTGAAGCCTTTGATCAAGCAGCTTTTTATGGGGAAAACCAGACGCTGTACGCATGTTTTAGAGCAAGACTCTTAATTCTACGAGGGTCTATGAGGTCTACGAGGTGCTACGAGAATCTATTAATTCTACGATAATGATATATCGAGGGGTGTTCCAAAAGTCCTTTCCCTTTTGAGCATAGCTCAGAATGTCGAGGTCTGATTGCAAAGCGGTTTACGATAGCTTATAGATCTTTTTCTGTGCTTCTTTTGACACCAAGCTTATGCTAAACGGTAAAGCAGTTTCTGAGATATATGGGCATTGGCCATAGACACCTACCATTAGGTTTACAAAGATAGATTTTTCTGCCTAAAACCAAGTCTTGTGTTGTGTTGACTTAGCCATAATCTTGACATGATTTTGCTGAAACAAGAGTCTTTCTGCAAGTACATTATTTGTATTTTGTTTTCAAAAGCCTTACTTCTTGTCAAAAAGTTTTCTGTCTCTTTTGACATCTGGAGTTTGGATCACCTCCATGGATGCCCACAGTGTCGAAGCACAGCGAGCTGCCATCTTTTCACTGTGGAAAAATGGTCAGTCGGCTATTCAAATTCATCAAGCCTTGGTCACCGCATACCAGGATCAAGCAGTGACTCTTCGCACCATTCGCAATTGGATTGAGCGCTTTGAAGCAGGTCGAGAGCAACTGAGTGATAAACCTCGTTGTTTCTGTAAACCTTTCACTAGATCTCCATAGTAAAACGCCTAGCGTTTTGTGAAAAGTAGGCCTTTTTTAATAAGCTTGGTGTCAAAAGAAGCACAGAAAAAAGTTCTATAAGCCATCAAAAACCGCTTTGCAATCAGACCTCTACATCCTGAGCTATGCTCAAAAAGGAAAGGACTTTTGGAACTCCCCTCGTTTCATTGAGAGACTACACACTACCCTCTACCTGTCGTATAATTGGTACCAAACACTAGCTGCGGTTAGAAATTTGGTTGGGTGTCCATGGACTGAGCAGCTGTACACAACTGCGGCTGTACATCTAGCTGCACCTATTAAAAATGGATGTAATCATTATAACAATATGATTTACCTGTAATTTTATCGTCATTACCCTGCTGCAGAATAGTTGTGAAAATAAACACAAAGCATATGAACGTTTGTGGATTTTAAAATGTCCACGTCATAAGAAATACTAGAAGCGGCAGCATTGTGGGTTAACATTCTTCTTTGAATATTTTTGCTTGTATTTTTTTCCGCGTAACTCATGCATGTCAAAGTACTCAGGGTATATAAAGAAGCATTAAAAAATAAAGTAATGGTGTGCAATTCAGATGAATAGATGGTAGACAACCAAGGCTTAAAACATATTTATTTCTAGTTCAAACGACTTTCAATACAAAAATCTAGACGACTAGTTAAACAATGGTAATATAAAACAGTTATATATATATATATATATATATATATATATGTCAAAGTACTGATACTGAATACTCAGTACTGAATACTGATAAAGCAGCTATTTATAAAAGTGTGAAATAAACGACAAGTTCTAGTTCTAAACTTCATATAGCACCAACCATTTTATGATATGACTGTACTAATAGCAGACCAAAAAACTTCAGATCATTGTGACTGCTTTAAGTCTTAAACTAAACCTATTTGCTTGAAGACTGCAGCGCTAATACAGTACAAACTACCCTAAAATTATATTCCGTCACAAATCCTGTTGAACAAGTTATTCTAGACAAAGAAGTAAAGGAAAAATGCAATAAACAACGATACAGATTGAGAGGATAGCACACAAGACACAGCTTAGAAAGTCATGCATAAACGACTCACTCACTATACTACTGCGGCTAAGTAGCATAAAACATATTTTATTGAAAAAAGTAATGTGCACAACTTAACTTTGACTAGCTAAAATTTTCTGGTCCTCAATAAATAGCACAAAAGGACGTGTTACTTACAATGCATCTACTCTTGTAAGAGCAAACAACGCATGCAACAACTAACTAGCACTAAATTAAGCTTCACTATTTGACAATCGGTATTCAAATTATTATAGAATTCACTAAACTAAAGAGAAACAGAAATTCAACAAGCAAAGTTTAAAAAACAATTAAGAGAAACATTGATTTAGGTTTGACAAGGTAAAACTAACGACCGAATGATCGATTGAACTTTTAAATAACATTTCAACAAAGCCTTTCAATGTCACATTGTTCATACATACAACCGAAAATAAAGAAACGAAAAACTCTAATCATACTACTACTTCGCTGGTTTTAGTTAGTAGTATGGTATATGATTTTTAATTTCACGATTTACTGCTGAAAAGTTTTTCTCCTCTGGTTAATTAGCATTTAGGCTAATCGATTTAAAAATAAACTCCTGTGCCACTTTGATTTTATCAAGATAATATTATTACTTACAATCATAACAGCAAAATGTTCAAATGGATTCCCTCGTTATCTTTCAGGTAATTAAACCTGTAATAAAACATACTTCTGTCTTATCTTCCATGTAGTTAAAATAAGCAATTAGCACATTATCTCATTTTAATATGTTACCTGAAAGCTAATTTAATTCTTCAGAAAGTTTAGATCATCAATTAACACCTTATCTCCTCTTATCTTAAAGGTAACAAAAATTGAATTCCGCTTATTATGTCTGTGAACTATCCTACTAATCAACTAAGGATTCTAGGAGCCGGGCGCGCTAATAAACTTCAACTCGGACTGCCCAGGTGGACAGACAAACGCCAGCTGCTGTTTGAGCACCACCCGGTAGACCAGGGCCCAGCAGGCCACGGAGCAGATAGCAGCGACCAGTTTGGATGGCATGCTGTGGAAATAGGCCACAGTGATGCACAGCATGACATCCCACAGTAGGCTGAGACAGCTAAGGCAAATGGCGCTGCAGCGCACGGCGAAGGTGTGCCGCTGGTACAGGCGCCACATCCTGTCGGCCATATCGGCGGTGAGTCTGCGACCTCCGGTTTCAGACTCTTCTCGAAGCAGAGCGCCTAGTCTAGTCCAGTCTCTCAGTAGGGCGGCCTCTTCGCTAATGACCAGGTTGCACCAGGTGAGAAGGAACACGTGTCCGGAGATGTCGAAGCCAAGCCAGACGCCGCCGTGTAGCCGCTGACAGTCGCCGCGATCGGTGACGCCAGCCAGGTGGGTCGGCTTCGGCGGCTGGCTCACGCAGCGGCCGGTGGCATTCTCGATGGCGTGGAAAGCGTTGGTGCACACGTACCAACCGAACGTGCCTGTGTTGGGAAATGACAAACGTATAACCATAGAATAGCAAGAGATCTTCTACGATTGACCACTTCTTAAATATTATCTTCTACCTGTCTCCAATTATCCTCTACCTGTCAACAACTATCCTCTACCTGTCTACCTGTCTACAAGTATCCTCTACCTGTCTAAAATTATCCTCTACCTGTCTACAATCATCCTCTACCTGTCTACAATTATCCTCTACCTGTCTACAATCATCCTCTACCTGTCTACAATTATCCTCCACCTGTCTACAATTATCCTCTACCTGTCTAAAATTATCCTCTACCTGTCTACAATTATCCTCCACCTGTCTACAATTATCCTCTACCTGTCTAAAATTATCCTCTACCTGTCTACAATTATCCTCTACCTGTCTAGAATTATCCTCTTCCTTTCTACAATTATCCTCTACCTGTCTAAAATTATCCTCTACCTGTCTACAATTATACTCTACCGGTCTAAAATTATCCTCCACCTGTCTAAAATTATCCTCTACCTGTCTACAATCATCCTCTACCTGTCTACAATTATCCTCTACCTGTCTACAATTATCCTCTACCTGTCTAGAATTATCCTCTTCCTTTCTACAATTATCCTCTACCTGTCTACAATTATCCTCTACCTGTCTACAATTATCCTCTACCTGTCTACAATCATCCTCTACCTGTCTACAATTATCCTCTACCTGTCTACAATTATCCTCTACCTGTCTACAATCATCCTCTACCTGTCTAAAATTATCCTCTACCTGTCTACAATTATACTCTACCGGTCTAAAATTATCCTCCACCTGTCTAAAATTATCCTCTACCTGTCTACAATCATCCTCTACCTGTCTACAATTATCCTCCACCTGTCTACAATTATCTTCTACCTGTCTCCAATTATCCTCTACCTGTCAACAACTATCCTCTACCTGTCTACCTGTCTACAAGTATCCTCTACCTGTCTAAAATTATCCTCTACCTGTCTACAATCATCCTCTACCTGTCTACAATTATCCTCTACCTGTCTACAATCATCCTCTACCTGTCCAAAATTATCCTCTACCTGTCTACAATCATCCTCTACCTGTCTACAATTATCCTCTTCCTGTCTACAATTATCCTCTACCTGTCTACAATTATAGTCTTCCTGTCTACAATTATACTCTACCGGTCTAAAATTATCCTCTACCTGTCTACAATCATCCTCTACCTGTCTAAAATTATCCTCTACCTGTCTACAATTATACTCTACCGGTCTAAAATTATCCTCCACCTGTCTACAATTATCCTCTACCTGTCTACAATTATCCTCTACCTGTCTACAATCATCCTCTACCTGTCTAAAATTATCCTCTACCTGTCTACAATTATACTCTACCGGTCTAAAATTATCCTCCACCTGTCTACAATTATCCTCTACCTGTCTACAATTATCCTCTACCTGTCTACAATCATCCTCTACCTGTCTACAATTATCCTCTACCTGTCTACAATTATCCTCTACCTGTCTACAATTATCCTCTACCTGTCTACAATCATCCTCTACCGGTCTAAAATTATCCTCTACCTGTCTAAAATTATCCTCTACCTGTCTAAAATTATCCTCTACCTGTCTACAATTATACTCTACCGGTCTAAAATTATCCTCCACCTGTCTACAATTATCCTCTACCTGTCTAAAATTATCCTCTACCTGTCTACAATTATCCTCTACCTGTCTAGAATTATCCTCTACCTGTCTACAATTATCCTCTACCTGTCTAGAATTATCCTCTTCCTTTCTACAATTATCCTCTACCTGTCTAAAATTATCCTCTACCTGTCTACAATTATACTCTACCGGTCTAAAATTATCCTCTACCTGTCTACAATCATCCTCTACCTGTCTAAAATTATCCTCTACCTGTCTACAATTATACTCTACCGGTCTAAAATTATCCTCCACCTGTCTAAAATTATCCTCTACCTGTCTACAATCATCCTCTACCTGTCTAAAATTATCCTCTACCTGTCTACAATTATACTCTACCGGTCTAAAATTATCCTCCACCTGTCTAAAATTATCCTCTACCTGTCTACAATCATCCTCTACCTGTCTACAATCATCCTCTACCTGTCTACAATTATCCTCTACCTGTCTACAATTATCCTCTACCTGTCTACAATTATCCTCTACCTGTCTAAAATTATCCTCTACCTGTCTAGAATTATCCTCTACCTGTCTACAATTATCCTCTACCTGTCTACAATTATCCTCTACCTGTCTAGAATTATCCTCTTCCTTTCTACAATTATCCTCTACCTGTCTACAATTATCCTCTACCTGTCTACAATTATCCTCTACCTGTCTACAATCATCCTCTACCTGTCTACAATTATCCTCTACCTGTCTACAATTATCCTCTACCTGTCTACAATCATCCTCTACCTGTCTAAAATTATCCTCTACCTGTCTACAATTATACTCTACCGGTCTAAAATTATCCTCCACCTGTCTAAAATTATCCTCTACCTGTCTACAATCATCCTCTACCTGTCTACAATTATCCTCCACCTGTCTACAATTATCCTCTACCTGTCTACAATTATCCTCTACCTGTCTACAATTATCCTCTACCTGTCTACAATCATCCTCTACCTGTCTACAATTATCCTCTACCTGTCTACAATTATCCTCTACCTGTCTACAATCATCCTCTAACTGTCTAAAATTATCCTCTACCTGTCTACAATTATCCTCTACCTGTCTAAAATTATCCTCTACCTGTCTACAATTATCCTCTACCTGTCTACAATTATCCTCTACCTGTCTAAAATCATCCTCTACCTGTCTAAAATTATCCTCTACCTGTCTACAATTATCCTCTACCTGTCTACAATTATACTCTACCGGTCTAAAATTATCCTCCACCTGTCTACAATTATCCTCTACCTGTCTACAATTATCCTCTACCTGTCTACAATCATCCTCTACCTGTCTACAATTATCCTCTACCTGTCTACAATTATCCTCTACCTGTCTACAATCATCCTCTACCGGTCTAAAATTATCCTCTACCTGTCTAAAATTATCCTCTACCTGTCTAAAATTATCCTCTACCTGTCTACAATTATACTCTACCGGTCTAAAATTATCCTCCACCTGTCTACAATTATCCTCTACCTGTCTAAAATTATCCTCCACCTGTCTACAATTATCCTCTACCTGTCTAAAATTATCCTCTACCTGTCTACAATTATCCTCTACCTGTCTAGAATTATCCTCTTCCTTTCTACAATTATCCTCTACCTGTCTAAAATTATCCTCTACCTGTCTACAATTATACTCTACCGGTCTAAAATTATCCTCTACCTGTCTACAATCATCCTCTACCTGTCTAAAATTATCCTCTACCTGTCTACAATTATCCTCTACCTGTCTAAAATTATCCTCTACCTGTCTACAATTATACTCTACCTGTCTAAAATTATCCTCTACCTGTCTACAATTATACTCTACCGGTCTAAAATTATCCTCTACCTGTCTACAATTATCCTCTACCTGTCTACAATTATCCTCTACCTGTCTACAATTATCCTCTACCTGTCTACAATCATCCTCTACCTGTCTAAAATTATCCTCTACCTGTCTACAATCATCCTCTACCTGTCTAAAATTATCCTCTACCTGTCTACAATTATCCTCTACCTGTCTAAAATTATCCTCTACCTGTCTACAATTATACTCTACCGGTCTAAAATTATCCTCCACCTGTCTAAAATTATCCTCTACCTGTCTACATTCATCCTCTACCTGTCTACAATTATCCTCTACCTGTCTAGAATTATCCTCTACCTGTCTACAATTATCCTCTACCTGTCTACAATTATCCTCTACCTGTCTAGAATTATCCTCTTCCTTTCTACAATTATCCTCTACCTGTCTACAATTATCCTCTACCTGTCTACAATTATCCTCTACCTGTCTACAATCATCCTCTACCTGTCTACAATTATCCTCTACCTGTCTACAATCATCCTCTACCTGTCTAAAATTATCCTCTACCTGTCTACAATTATACTCTACCGGTCTAAAATTATCCTCCACCTGTCTAAAATTATCATCTACCTGTCTACAATCATCCTCTACCTGTCTACAATTATCCTCTACCTGTCTACAATTATCCTCCACCTGTCTACAATTATCCTCTACCTGTCTACAATTATCCTCCACCTGTCTAAAATTATCCTCTACCTGTCTACAATTATCCTCTACCTGTCTACAATTATCCTCTACCTGTCTACAATTATCCTCTACCTGTCTACAATTATCCTCTACCTGTCTACAATCATCCTCTACCTGTCTACAATTATCCTCTACCTGTCTACAATTATCCTCTACCTGTCTAAAATTATCCTCTACCTGTCTACAATCATCCTCTACCTGTCTAAAATTATCCTCTACCTGTCTACAATTATCCTCTACCTGTCTAAAATTATCCTCCACCTGTCTAAAATTATCCTCTACCTGTCTACAATCATCCTCTACCTGTCTACAATTATCCTCTACCTGTCTACAATTATCCTCTACCTGTCTACAATTATCCTCTACCTGTCTAAAATTATCCTCTACCTGTCTAGAATTATCCTCTACCTGTCTACAATTATCCTCTACCTGTCTACAATTATCCTCTACCTGTCTAGAATTATCCTCTTCCTTTCTACAATTATCCTCTACCTGTCTACAATTATCCTCTACCTGTCTACAATTATCCTCTACCTGTCTACAATCATCCTCTACCTGTCTACAATTATCCTCTACCTGTCTACAATTATCCTCTACCTGTCTAAAATTATCCTCTACCTGTCTAGAATTATCCTCTACCTGTCTACAATTATCCTCTACCTGTCTACAATTATCCTCTACCTGTCTACAATTATCCTCTACCTGTCTACAATTATCCTCTACCTGTCTACAATTATCCTCTACCTGTCTACAATTATCCTCTTCCTGTCTACAATTATCCTCTTACTGTCTACAATTATCCTCTACCTGTCTACAATTATACTCTACCTGTCTACAATTATCCTCTACCTGTCTAGAATTATCCTCTTCCTTTCTACAATTATCCTCTACCTGTCTACAATTATCCTCTACCTGTCTACAATCATCCTCTACCTGTCTACAATTATCCTCTACCTGTCTACAATTATCCTCTACCTGTCTAAAATTATCCTCTACCTGTCTAGAATTATCCTCTACCTGTCTACAATTATCCTCTACCTGTCTACAATTATCCTCTACCTGTCTAGAATTATCCTCTTCCTTTCTACAATTATCCTCTACCTGTCTACAATCATCCTCTACCTGTCTACAATTATCCTCTACCTGTCTACAATTATCCTCTACCTGTCTAAAATTATCCTCTACCTGTCTAGAATTATCCTCTACCTGTCTACAATTATCCTCTACCTGTCTACAATTATCCTCTACCTGTCTAGAATTATCCTCTTCCTTTCTACAATTATCCTCTACCTGTCTACAATTATCCTCTACCTGTCTACAATTATCCTCTACCTGTCTACAATTATCCTCTACCTGTCTACAATTATCCTCTACCTGTCTACAATCATCCTCTACCTGTCTACAATTATCCTCTACCTGTCTACAATTATCCTCTACCTTTCTACAATTATCCTCTACCTGTCTACAATTATCCTCTACCTGTCTACAATTATCCTCTACCTGTCTACAATTATCCTCTACCTGTCTACAATTATCCTCTACCTGTCTACAATTATCCTCTACCTGTCTAGAATTATCCTCTTCCTTTCTACAATTATCCTCTACCTGTCTACAATTATCCTCTACCTGTCTACAATTATCCTCTACCTGTCTACAATTATCCTCTACCTGTCTACAATCATCCTCTACCTGTCTACAATTATCCTCTACCTGTCTACAATTATCCTCTACCTTTCTACAATTATCCTCTACCTGTCTACAATTATCCTCTACCTGTCTACAATTATCCTCTACCTGTCTACAATTATCCTCCACCTGTCTACAATTATCCTCTACCTGTCTAAAATTATCCTCTACCTGTCTACAATTATCCTCCACCTGTCTACAATTATCCTCTACCTGTCTAAAATTATCCTCTACCTGTCTACAATTATCCTCTACCTGTCTAGAATTATCCTCTTCCTTTCTACAATTATCCTCTACCTGTCTAAAATTATCCTCTACCTGTCTACAATTATACTCTACCGGTCTAAAATTATCCTCCACCTGTCTAAAATTATCCTCTACCTGTCTACAATCATCCTCTACCTGTCTACAATTATCCTCTACCTGTCTACAATTATCCTCTACCTGTCTAGAATTATCCTCTTCCTTTCTACAATTATCCTCTACCTGTCTACAATTATCCTCTACCTGTCTACAATTATCCTCTACCTGTCTACAATCATCCTCTACCTGTCTACAATTATCCTCTACCTGTCTACAATTATCCTCTACCTGTCTACAATCATCCTCTACCTGTCTAAAATTATCCTCTACCTGTCTACAATTATACTCTACCGGTCTAAAATTATCCTCCACCTGTCTAAAATTATCCTCTACCTGTCTACAATCATCCTCTACCTGTCTACAATTATCCTCCACCTGTCTACAATTATCCTCTACCTGTCTACAATTATCCTCTACCTGTCTACAATTATCCTCTACCTGTCTACAATCATCCTCTACCTGTCTACAATTATCCTCTACCTGTCTACAATTATCCTCTACCTGTCTACAATCATCCTCTAACTGTCTAAAATTATCCTCCACCTGTCTACAATTATCCTCTACCTGTCTACAATTATCCTCTACCTGTCTACAATCATCCTCTACCTGTCTAAAATTATCCTCTACCTGTCTACAATTATACTCTACCGGTCTAAAATTATCCTCCACCTGTCTACAATTATCCTCTACCTGTCTACAATTATCCTCTACCTGTCTACAATCATCCTCTACCTGTCTACAATTATCCTCTACCTGTCTACAATTATCCTCTACCTGTCTACAATCATCCTCTACCGGTCTAAAATTATCCTCTACCTGTCTAAAATTATCCTCTACCTGTCTAAAATTATCCTCTACCTGTCTACAATTATACTCTACCGGTCTAAAATTATCCTCCACCTGTCTACAATTATCCTCTACCTGTCTAAAATTATCCTCTACCTGTCTACAATTATCCTCTACCTGTCTAAAATTATCCTCTACCTGTCTACAATTATCCTCTACCTGTCTAGAATTATCCTCTTCCTTTCTACAATTATCCTCTACCTGTCTAAAATTATCCTCTACCTTTCTACAATTATCCTCTACCTGTCTACAATTATCCTCTACCTGTCTACAATCATCCTCTACCTGTCTACAATTATCCTCTACCTGTCTACAATTATCCTCTACCTTTCTACAATTATCCTCTACCTGTCTACAATTATCCTCTACCTGTCTACAATTATCCTCTACCTGTCTACAATTATCCTCCACCTGTCTACAATTATCCTCTACCTGTCTAAAATTATCCTCTACCTGTCTACAATTATCCTCCACCTGTCTACAATTATCCTCTACCTGTCTAAAATTATCCTCTACCTGTCTACAATTATCCTCTACCTGTCTAGAATTATCCTCTTCCTTTCTACAATTATCCTCTACCTGTCTAAAATTATCCTCTACCTGTCTACAATTATACTCTACCGGTCTAAAATTATCCTCCACCTGTCTAAAATTATCCTCTACCTGTCTACAATCATCCTCTACCTGTCTACAATTATCCTCTACCTGTCTACAATTATCCTCTACCTGTCTAGAATTATCCTCTTCCTTTCTACAATTATCCTCTACCTGTCTACAATTATCCTCTACCTGTCTACAATTATCCTCTACCTGTCTACAATCATCCTCTACCTGTCTACAATTATCCTCTACCTGTCTACAATTATCCTCTACCTGTCTACAATCATCCTCTACCTGTCTAAAATTATCCTCTACCTGTCTACAATTATACTCTACCGGTCTAAAATTATCCTCCACCTGTCTAAAATTATCCTCTACCTGTCTACAATCATCCTCTACCTGTCTACAATTATCCTCCACCTGTCTACAATTATCCTCTACCTGTCTACAATTATCCTCTACCTGTCTACAATTATCCTCTACCTGTCTACAATCATCCTCTACCTGTCTACAATTATCCTCTACCTGTCTACAATTATCCTCTACCTGTCTACAATCATCCTCTAACTGTCTAAAATTATCCTCCACCTGTCTACAATTATCCTCTACCTGTCTACAATTATCCTCTACCTGTCTACAATCATCCTCTACCTGTCTAAAATTATCCTCTACCTGTCTACAATTATACTCTACCGGTCTAAAATTATCCTCCACCTGTCTACAATTATCCTCTACCTGTCTACAATTATCCTCTACCTGTCTACAATCATCCTCTACCTGTCTACAATTATCCTCTACCTGTCTACAATTATCCTCTACCTGTCTACAATCATCCTCTACCGGTCTAAAATTATCCTCTACCTGTCTAAAATTATCCTCTACCTGTCTAAAATTATCCTCTACCTGTCTACAATTATACTCTACCGGTCTAAAATTATCCTCCACCTGTCTACAATTATCCTCTACCTGTCTAAAATTATCCTCTACCTGTCTACAATTATCCTCTACCTGTCTAAAATTATCCTCTACCTGTCTACAATTATCCTCTACCTGTCTAGAATTATCCTCTTCCTTTCTACAATTATCCTCTACCTGTCTAAAATTATCCTCTACCTGTCTACAATTATACTCTACCGGTCTAAAATTATCCTCTACCTGTCTACAATCATCCTCTACCTGTCTAAAATTATCCTCTACCTGTCTACAATTATCCTCTACCTGTCTAAAATTATCCTCTACCTGTCTACAATTATCCTCTACCTGTCTACAATCATCCTCTACCTGTCTACAATTATCCTCTACCTGTCTACAATTATCCTCTACCTGTCTACAATCATCCTCTACCTGTCTAAAATTATCCTCTACCTGTCTACAATTATACTCTACCGGTCTAAAATTATCCTCCACCTGTCTAAAATTATCCTCTACCTGTCTACAATCATCCTCTACCTGTCTACAATTATCCTCCACCTGTCTACAATTATCCTCTACCTGTCTACAATTATCCTCTACCTGTCTACAATTATCCTCTACCTGTCTACAATCATCCTCTACCTGTCTACAATTATCCTCTACCTGTCTACAATTATCCTCTACCTGTCTACAATCATCCTCTAACTGTCTAAAATTATCCTCCACCTGTCTACAATTATCCTCTACCTGTCTACAATTATCCTCTACCTGTCTACAATCATCCTCTACCTGTCTAAAATTATCCTCTACCTGTCTACAATTATACTCTACCGGTCTAAAATTATCCTCCACCTGTCTACAATTATCCTCTACCTGTCTACAATTATCCTCTACCTGTCTACAATCATCCTCTACCTGTCTACAATTATCCTCTACCTGTCTACAATTATCCTCTACCTGTCTACAATCATCCTCTACCGGTCTAAAATTATCCTCTACCTGTCTAAAATTATCCTCTACCTGTCTAAAATTATCCTCTACCTGTCTACAATTATACTCTACCGGTCTAAAATTATCCTCCACCTGTCTACAATTATCCTCTACCTGTCTAAAATTATCCTCTACCTGTCTACAATTATCCTCTACCTGTCTAAAATTATCCTCTACCTGTCTACAATTATCCTCTACCTGTCTAGAATTATCCTCTTCCTTTCTACAATTATCCTCTACCTGTCTAAAATTATCCTCTACCTTTCTACAATTATCCTCTACCTGTCTACAATTATCCTCTACCTGTCTACAATCATCCTCTACCTGTCTACAATTATCCTCTACCTGTCTACAATTATCCTCTACCTTTCTACAATTATCCTCTACCTGTCTACAATTATCCTCTACCTGTCTACAATTATCCTCTACCTGTCTACAATTATCCTCCACCTGTCTACAATTATCCTCTACCTGTCTAAAATTATCCTCTACCTGTCTACAATTATCCTCCACCTGTCTACAATTATCCTCTACCTGTCTAAAATTATCCTCTACCTGTCTACAATTATCCTCTACCTGTCTAGAATTATCCTCTTCCTTTCTACAATTATCCTCTACCTGTCTAAAATTATCCTCTACCTGTCTACAATTATACTCTACCGGTCTAAAATTATCCTCCACCTGTCTAAAATTATCCTCTACCTGTCTACAATCATCCTCTACCTGTCTACAATTATCCTCTACCTGTCTACAATTATCCTCTACCTGTCTAGAATTATCCTCTTCCTTTCTACAATTATCCTCTACCTGTCTACAATTATCCTCTACCTGTCTACAATTATCCTCTACCTGTCTACAATCATCCTCTACCTGTCTACAATTATCCTCTACCTGTCTACAATTATCCTCTACCTGTCTACAATCATCCTCTACCTGTCTAAAATTATCCTCTACCTGTCTACAATTATACTCTACCGGTCTAAAATTATCCTCCACCTGTCTAAAATTATCCTCTACCTGTCTACAATCATCCTCTACCTGTCTACAATTATCCTCCACCTGTCTACAATTATCCTCTACCTGTCTACAATTATCCTCTACCTGTCTACAATTATCCTCTACCTGTCTACAATCATCCTCTACCTGTCTACAATTATCCTCTACCTGTCTACAATTATCCTCTACCTGTCTACAATCATCCTCTAACTGTCTAAAATTATCCTCCACCTGTCTACAATTATCCTCTACCTGTCTACAATTATCCTCTACCTGTCTACAATCATCCTCTACCTGTCTAAAATTATCCTCTACCTGTCTACAATTATACTCTACCGGTCTAAAATTATCCTCCACCTGTCTACAATTATCCTCTACCTGTCTACAATTATCCTCTACCTGTCTACAATCATCCTCTACCTGTCTACAATTATCCTCTACCTGTCTACAATTATCCTCTACCTGTCTACAATCATCCTCTACCGGTCTAAAATTATCCTCTACCTGTCTAAAATTATCCTCTACCTGTCTAAAATTATCCTCTACCTGTCTACAATTATACTCTACCGGTCTAAAATTATCCTCCACCTGTCTACAATTATCCTCTACCTGTCTAAAATTATCCTCTACCTGTCTACAATTATCCTCTACCTGTCTAAAATTATCCTCTACCTGTCTACAATTATCCTCTACCTGTCTAGAATTATCCTCTTCCTTTCTACAATTATCCTCTACCTGTCTAAAATTATCCTCTACCTGTCTACAATTATACTCTACCGGTCTAAAATTATCCTCTACCTGTCTACAATCATCCTCTACCTGTCTAAAATTATCCTCTACCTGTCTACAATTATCCTCTACCTGTCTAAAATTATCCTCTACCTGTCTACAATTATACTCTACCTGTCTAAAATTATCCTCTACCTGTCTACAATTATACTCTACCGGTCTAAAATTATCCTCTACCTGTCTACAATTATCCTCTACCTGTCTACAATCATCCTCTACCTGTCTACAATTATACTCTACCGGTCTAAAATTATCCTCTACCTGTCTACAATCATCCTCTACCTGTCTAAAATTATCCTCTACCTGTCTACAATTATCCTCTACCTGTCTACAATTATCCTCTACCTGTCTACAATCATCCTCTACCTGTCTAAAATTATCCTCTACCTGTCTACAATTATCCTCTACCTGTCTAAAATTATCCTCTACCTGTCTACAATTATCCTCTACCTGTCTAAAATTATCCTCTACCTGTCTACAATTATACTCTACCGGTCTAAAATTATCCTCTACCTGTCTACAATCATCCTCTACCTGTCTAAAATTATCCTCTACCTGTCTACAATCATCCTCCACCTGTCTACAATTATCCTCTACCTGTCTACAATCATCCTCTACCTGTCTAAAATTATCCTCTACCTGTCTACAATTATCCTCTACCTGTCTAAAATTATCCTCTACCTGTCTACAATTATACTCTACCGGTCTAAAATTATCCTCCACCTGTCTAAAATTATCCTCTACCTGTCTACAATCATCCTCTACCTGTCTACAATTATCCTCTACCTGTCTACAATTATCCTCTACCTGTCTACAATTATCCTCTACCTGTCTAAAATTATCCTCTACCTGTCTAGAATTATCCTCTACCTGTCTACAATTATCCTCTACCTGTCTACAATTATCCTCTACCTGTCTAGAATTATCCTCTTCCTTTCTACAATTATCCTCTACCTGTCTACAATTATCCTCTACCTGTCTACAATTATCCTCTACCTGTCTACAATCATCCTCTACCTGTCTACAATCATCCTCTACCTGTCTACAATTATCCTCTACCTGTCTACAATTATCCTCTACCTGTCTACAATCATCCTCTACCTGTCTAAAATTATCCTCTACCTGTCTACAATTATACTCTACCGGTCTAAAATTATCCTCCACCTGTCTAAAATTATCCTCTACCTGTCTACAATCATCCTCTACCTGTCTACAATTATCCTCCACCTGTCTACAATTATCCTCTACCTGTCTACAATTATCCTCTACCTGTCTACAATTATCCTCTACCTGTCTACAATCATCCTCTACCTGTCTACAATTATCCTCTACCTGTCTACAATTATCCTCTACCTGTCTACAATCATCCTCTAACTGTCTAAAATTATCCTCTACCTGTCTACAATTATCCTCTACCTGTCTAAAATTATCCTCTACCTGTCTACAATTATCCTCTACCTGTCTACAATTATCCTCTACCTGTCTACAATCATCCTCTACCTGTCTAAAATTATCCTCTACCTGTCTACAATTATCCTCTACCTGTCTACAATTATACTCTACCGGTCTAAAATTATCCTCCACCTGTCTACAATTATCCTCTACCTGTCTACAATTATCCTCTACCTGTCTACAATCATCCTCTACCTGTCTACAATTATCCTCTACCTGTCTACAATTATCCTCTACCTGTCTACAATCATCCTCTACCGGTCTAAAATTATCCTCTACCTGTCTAAAATTATCCTCTACCTGTCTAAAATTATCCTCTACCTGTCTACAATTATACTCTACCGGTCTAAAATTATCCTCCACCTGTCTACAATTATCCTCTACCTGTCTAAAATTATCCTCCACCTGTCTACAATTATCCTCTACCTGTCTAAAATTATCCTCTACCTGTCTACAATTATCCTCTACCTGTCTAGAATTATCCTCTTCCTTTCTACAATTATCCTCTACCTGTCTAAAATTATCCTCTACCTGTCTACAATTATACTCTACCGGTCTAAAATTATCCTCTACCTGTCTACAATCATCCTCTACCTGTCTACAATTATCCTCTACCTGTCTAAAATTATCCTCTACCTGTCTACAATTATACTCTACCTGTCTAAAATTATCCTCTACCTGTCTACAATTATACTCTACCGGTCTAAAATTATCCTCTACCTGTCTACAATTATCCTCTACCTGTCTACAATTATCCTCTACCTGTCTACAATTATCCTCTACCTGTCTACAATCATCCTCTACCTGTCTAAAATTATCCTCTACCTGTCTACAATCATCCTCTACCTGTCTAAAATTATCCTCTACCTGTCTACAATTATCCTCTACCTGTCTAAAATTATCCTCTACCTGTCTACAATTATACTCTACCGGTCTAAAATTATCCTCCACCTGTCTAAAATTATCCTCTACCTGTCTACATTCATCCTCTACCTGTCTACAATTATCCTCTACCTGTCTAGAATTATCCTCTACCTGTCTACAATTATCCTCTACCTGTCTACAATTATCCTCTACCTGTCTAGAATTATCCTCTTCCTTTCTACAATTATCCTCTACCTGTCTACAATTATCCTCTACCTGTCTACAATTATCCTCTACCTGTCTACAATCATCCTCTACCTGTCTACAATTATCCTCTACCTGTCTACAATCATCCTCTACCTGTCTAAAATTATCCTCTACCTGTCTACAATTATACTCTACCGGTCTAAAATTATCCTCCACCTGTCTAAAATTATCATCTACCTGTCTACAATCATCCTCTACCTGTCTACAATTATCCTCTACCTGTCTACAATTATCCTCCACCTGTCTACAATTATCCTCTACCTGTCTACAATTATCCTCCACCTGTCTAAAATTATCCTCTACCTGTCTACAATTATCCTCTACCTGTCTACAATTATCCTCTACCTGTCTACAATTATCCTCTACCTGTCTACAATTATCCTCTACCTGTCTACAATCATCCTCTACCTGTCTACAATTATCCTCTACCTGTCTACAATTATCCTCTACCTGTCTAAAATTATCCTCTACCTGTCTACAATCATCCTCTACCTGTCTAAAATTATCCTCTACCTGTCTACAATTATCCTCTACCTGTCTAAAATTATCCTCCACCTGTCTAAAATTATCCTCTACCTGTCTACAATCATCCTCTACCTGTCTACAATTATCCTCTACCTGTCTACAATTATCCTCTACCTGTCTACAATTATCCTCTACCTGTCTAAAATTATCCTCTACCTGTCTAGAATTATCCTCTACCTGTCTACAATTATCCTCTACCTGTCTACAATTATCCTCTACCTGTCTAGAATTATCCTCTTCCTTTCTACAATTATCCTCTACCTGTCTACAATTATCCTCTACCTGTCTACAATTATCCTCTACCTGTCTACAATCATCCTCTACCTGTCTACAATTATCCTCTACCTGTCTACAATTATCCTCTACCTGTCTAAAATTATCCTCTACCTGTCTAGAATTATCCTCTACCTGTCTACAATTATCCTCTACCTGTCTACAATTATCCTCTACCTGTCTACAATTATCCTCTACCTGTCTACAATTATCCTCTACCTGTCTACAATTATCCTCTACCTGTCTACAATTATCCTCTTCCTGTCTACAATTATCCTCTTACTGTCTACAATTATCCTCTACCTGTCTACAATTATACTCTACCTGTCTACAATTATCCTCTACCTGTCTAGAATTATCCTCTTCCTTTCTACAATTATCCTCTACCTGTCTACAATTATCCTCTACCTGTCTACAATCATCCTCTACCTGTCTACAATTATCCTCTACCTGTCTACAATTATCCTCTACCTGTCTAAAATTATCCTCTACCTGTCTAGAATTATCCTCTACCTGTCTACAATTATCCTCTACCTGTCTACAATTATCCTCTACCTGTCTAGAATTATCCTCTTCCTTTCTACAATTATCCTCTACCTGTCTACAATCATCCTCTACCTGTCTACAATTATCCTCTACCTGTCTACAATTATCCTCTACCTGTCTAAAATTATCCTCTACCTGTCTAGAATTATCCTCTACCTGTCTACAATTATCCTCTACCTGTCTACAATTATCCTCTACCTGTCTAGAATTATCCTCTTCCTTTCTACAATTATCCTCTACCTGTCTACAATTATCCTCTACCTGTCTACAATTATCCTCTACCTGTCTACAATTATCCTCTACCTGTCTACAATTATCCTCTACCTGTCTACAATCATCCTCTACCTGTCTACAATTATCCTCTACCTGTCTACAATTATCCTCTACCTTTCTACAATTATCCTCTACCTGTCTACAATTATCCTCTACCTGTCTACAATTATCCTCTACCTGTCTACAATTATCCTCTACCTGTCTACAATTATCCTCTACCTGTCTACAATTATCCTCTACCTGTCTAGAATTATCCTCTTCCTTTCTACAATTATCCTCTACCTGTCTACAATTATCCTCTACCTGTCTACAATTATCCTCTACCTGTCTACAATTATCCTCTACCTGTCTACAATCATCCTCTACCTGTCTACAATTATCCTCTACCTGTCTACAATTATCCTCTACCTTTCTACAATTATCCTCTACCTGTCTACAATTATCCTCTACCTGTCTACAATTATCCTCTACCTGTCTACAATTATCCTCCACCTGTCTACAATTATCCTCTACCTGTCTAAAATTATCCTCTACCTGTCTACAATTATCCTCCACCTGTCTACAATTATCCTCTACCTGTCTAAAATTATCCTCTACCTGTCTACAATTATCCTCTACCTGTCTAGAATTATCCTCTTCCTTTCTACAATTATCCTCTACCTGTCTAAAATTATCCTCTACCTGTCTACAATTATACTCTACCGGTCTAAAATTATCCTCCACCTGTCTAAAATTATCCTCTACCTGTCTACAATCATCCTCTACCTGTCTACAATTATCCTCTACCTGTCTACAATTATCCTCTACCTGTCTAGAATTATCCTCTTCCTTTCTACAATTATCCTCTACCTGTCTACAATTATCCTCTACCTGTCTACAATTATCCTCTACCTGTCTACAATCATCCTCTACCTGTCTACAATTATCCTCTACCTGTCTACAATTATCCTCTACCTGTCTACAATCATCCTCTACCTGTCTAAAATTATCCTCTACCTGTCTACAATTATACTCTACCGGTCTAAAATTATCCTCCACCTGTCTAAAATTATCCTCTACCTGTCTACAATCATCCTCTACCTGTCTACAATTATCCTCCACCTGTCTACAATTATCCTCTACCTGTCTACAATTATCCTCTACCTGTCTACAATTATCCTCTACCTGTCTACAATCATCCTCTACCTGTCTACAATTATCCTCTACCTGTCTACAATTATCCTCTACCTGTCTACAATCATCCTCTAACTGTCTAAAATTATCCTCCACCTGTCTACAATTATCCTCTACCTGTCTACAATTATCCTCTACCTGTCTACAATCATCCTCTACCTGTCTAAAATTATCCTCTACCTGTCTACAATTATACTCTACCGGTCTAAAATTATCCTCCACCTGTCTACAATTATCCTCTACCTGTCTACAATTATCCTCTACCTGTCTACAATCATCCTCTACCTGTCTACAATTATCCTCTACCTGTCTACAATTATCCTCTACCTGTCTACAATCATCCTCTACCGGTCTAAAATTATCCTCTACCTGTCTAAAATTATCCTCTACCTGTCTAAAATTATCCTCTACCTGTCTACAATTATACTCTACCGGTCTAAAATTATCCTCCACCTGTCTACAATTATCCTCTACCTGTCTAAAATTATCCTCTACCTGTCTACAATTATCCTCTACCTGTCTAAAATTATCCTCTACCTGTCTACAATTATCCTCTACCTGTCTAGAATTATCCTCTTCCTTTCTACAATTATCCTCTACCTGTCTAAAATTATCCTCTACCTGTCTACAATTATACTCTACCGGTCTAAAATTATCCTCTACCTGTCTACAATCATCCTCTACCTGTCTAAAATTATCCTCTACCTGTCTACAATTATCCTCTACCTGTCTAAAATTATCCTCTACCTGTCTACAATTATACTCTACCTGTCTAAAATTATCCTCTACCTGTCTACAATTATACTCTACCGGTCTAAAATTATCCTCTACCTGTCTACAATTATCCTCTACCTGTCTACAATCATCCTCTACCTGTCTACAATTATACTCTACCGGTCTAAAATTATCCTCTACCTGTCTACAATCATCCTCTACCTGTCTAAAATTATCCTCTACCTGTCTACAATTATCCTCTACCTGTCTACAATTATCCTCTACCTGTCTACAATCATCCTCTACCTGTCTAAAATTATCCTCTACCTGTCTACAATTATCCTCTACCTGTCTAAAATTATCCTCTACCTGTCTACAATTATCCTCTACCTGTCTAAAATTATCCTCTACCTGTCTACAATTATACTCTACCGGTCTAAAATTATCCTCTACCTGTCTACAATCATCCTCTACCTGTCTAAAATTATCCTCTACCTGTCTACAATCATCCTCCACCTGTCTACAATTATCCTCTACCTGTCTACAATCATCCTCTACCTGTCTAAAATTATCCTCTACCTGTCTACAATTATCCTCTACCTGTCTAAAATTATCCTCTACCTGTCTACAATTATACTCTACCGGTCTAAAATTATCCTCCACCTGTCTAAAATTATCCTCTACCTGTCTACAATCATCCTCTACCTGTCTACAATTATCCTCTACCTGTCTACAATTATCCTCTACCTGTCTACAATTATCCTCTACCTGTCTAAAATTATCCTCTACCTGTCTAGAATTATCCTCTACCTGTCTACAATTATCCTCTACCTGTCTACAATTATCCTCTACCTGTCTAGAATTATCCTCTTCCTTTCTACAATTATCCTCTACCTGTCTACAATTATCCTCTACCTGTCTACAATTATCCTCTACCTGTCTACAATCATCCTCTACCTGTCTACAATTATCCTCTACCTGTCTACAATCATCCTCTACCTGTCTAAAATTATCCTCTACCTGTCTACAATTATACTCTACCGGTCTAAAATTATCCTCCACCTGTCTAAAATTATCCTCTACCTGTCTACAATCATCCTCTACCTGTCTACAATTATCCTCTACCTGTCTACAATCATCCTCTACCTGTCTACAATTATCCTCTACCTGTCTACAATTATCCTCTACCTGTCTACAATCATCCTCTACCTGTCTACAATTATCCTCTACCTGTCTACAATTATCCTCTACCTGTCTACAATCATCCTCTACCTGTCTAAAATTATCCTCTACCTGTCTACAATTATCCTCTACCTGTCTAAAATTATCCTCTACCGGTCTAAAATTATCCTCCACCTGTCTAAAATTATCCTCTACCTGTCTACAATCATCCTCTACCTGTCTACAATTATCCTCTACCTGTCTACAATTATCCTCTACCTGTCTACAATTATCCTCTACCTGTCTACAATTATCCTCTACCTGTCTACAATCATCCTCTACCTGTCTACAATTATCCTCTACCTGTCTACAATTATCCTCTACCTGTCTACAATTATCCTCTACCTGTCTAAAATTATCCTCTACCTGTCTACAATTATCCTCTACCTGTCTAAAATTATCCTCTACCTGTCTACAATTATCCTCTACCTGTCTACAATTATCCTCTTCCTGTCTACAATTATCCTCTTCCTGTCTACAATTATCCTCTTCCTGTCTACAATTATCCTCTACCTGTCTACAATTATCCTCTTCCTGTCTACAATTATCCTCTTCCTGTCTACAATTATCCTCTTCCTGTCTACAATTATCCTCTACCTGTCTACAATTATCCTCTTCCTGTCTACAATTATCCTCTACCTGTCTACAATTATCCTCTTCCTGTCTACAATTATCCTCTACCTGTCTACAATTATCCTCTACCTGTCTAAAATTATCCTCTACCTGTCTAGAATTATCCTCTACCTGTCTACAATTATCCTCTACCTGTCTACAATTATCCTCTACCTGTCTACAATTATCCTCTACCTGTCTACAATTATCCTCTACCTGTCTACAATTATCCTCTACCTGTCTACAATTATCCTCTACCTGTCTACAATTATCCTCTTCCTGTCTACAATTATCCTCTTACTGTCTACAATTATCCTCTACCTGTCTACAATTATCCTCCACCTGTCTACAATTATCCTCTACCTGTCTACAATTATCCTCTACCTGTCTACAATTATCCTCTACCTGTCTACAATTATCCTCTTCTACTATTTTTCTGCACCTTTAATCTAACAATCGTCTATCTATCTAGAATTATAACCAACTGTTAATGATTTTCATTTACCAGTCTACTATTATCCTCTATTATCCTCATCTACTTCTCCACGATTATCCCCAACCTGTCTCTACCCCAGTATCTAAGAACTCACCGAACAATAATCGACTCAAATGCTTTCTCATCAGCGTCCTAGACTGTCCGGTTAGCACGGCCGAAGTGAACAGGATGTAGAAAGCCAGACTGACAAATGTCCAGGCCCAGCCCCATTTTATGAAGGCCAGATTCCAGAAGCTGCGCCTATTGGCCAGAAAGAATCTCGGTATCGGCACCAGGTCGAACACGACGCTTAGGGCTGCTACAGCGCACAGGTAGACACAGGCCCGCACCTGTGCATCATAGGTTTGGGGCTGTGCAGTTTCAACTGACCTAATTAACTATTCTTCCGAAATTTCTGTCCTCTTAATCACTACCGTCGCCATCGCTCTCTCCACCCTCATTGTCACCCTCAAGTCCCCCTCTCTATCACCCTCAAGTCACCCTCTCTACCCTCTCAACTCTCGCGATCACTCACTCTACCCTCGCTACCACTGTTTCTTCCTTCAAAATCACTATTTTCCTTATAAATCAAACTCTCTTCCCTAGAAATCCCTCTCCTTTCTCTAAATCAAACTCTCTACTTTCGCCGTCACTCACTTTTTCTTCCCTCGTTATTCACTCTCTCCTCACAACGACTCTAAGTATCCAAATCTCCCCTCGTCGTCAATCTAAAAAAAACAAAGCAACAGCATCGCCAACCTCGGGGGGCACCAGCAGTGGCCGGCGCATCAGCTGATACAGACAAATGCCGAAGAAGCCATGCACAGACATTGGCTCCGGAATCGACTTTTTAGTAGTACTTGAGCTCGAAGATGTCGCTGGCCCTCCGACAGACGCAGCTGAGCCCACTGATTCGCCACCGCCTCCTGAGTTCATGGAAAGGCGCTGCTTGCTGAATTTGTGGACGGCTGACTCACCCGGATCTCGGCGCATTGCTTTTAACAACTGCTGCAATTTTTTTTTCGAACGATGCTGTCTTATAAACGCTACCGACTAGAATTTAGCTACTAATTTAGATTTTCAAAGCGCTTATTTCATATTCTTAGAAAGCAAAGTTAGAACTAAGTAGATCAGTACAATAAAGACAATGCAAGACAACTTATTAAATTATACGTTTTTCTATACATATCGGCTAAGTGCGGTCGGTGGCAGAGCGGTTATCGCGTTTGCCTTTCACACAGAGGTCCCAAGTTCGATTCCGCGGTGAGGTCACAGTAAATTTGGGTGTAGCCGCGGAGAGAAGGCTTGAGGGCTTGTCGTGCAATTTACACCCTAGAGGGCCAACCTCCAAGGCACAGTGAGAGTGTACACTGCCTGACGATGAGAAAGTCAGGGCAGATGTACACACCTGTGTGAGCGTATGCCTGCGTACAGTATCTGTGTGCGTCTGTGCTCAGGAGTCAGCAGAATCGAAATGGGCAGAATTGCCTCCTCGCTGGCTGCGGGTCTAGTGTCACCAAATGATGCGCCATTGCCCGCAGCCCTCCTGCAATTATTATTATTTTTTTATTATACATAACGGCTAGTTCATTGTAACAGCATCAGTGAAGATTAATTGAACGATGTTATACTGAAATGGCTATTCATTGACAATGTATTCTGAAGAAAAATTCTACCTATTTGCAGCAAAATTGACAACATGAGAAAATAATTCACTCCAATATTTCTCCAATAAATTAGTAAGTCGTCTATTTGACAAATTGATTAACAATAGCAACAGTTATGACGGAATGGAACAATAAAATACAATTTAAAGTTAAATAGATAATAAAAGACAGTTTTTACTCTCAGTTAAACAACTAGTGTTCTTCACAAATACAGAATAACATATTTAAAGAAAAATTAAACCTGAGAACTACAAAGCTACTAATAGTAGACAATTACAGAACTCAAAAGCTAACTCAATTTGCGAGGCAGAAAACCATTTGCACTTGATTTAGCAAACATGAAGGAACGAAGCAATGTTTTTGGTAGCCGGATTCAACTACAATGTAGCCCTAGAAGGATTTATACTATTCGTTTCAACATTTCCGCTTTATTTTTTGAAGAACTCAAAACTTATTTTTACAAATTGAACCAAATGCATCTTTTACGAGTACTTTGCTTGGGGAGAAAGTAAGAGACGGGACAGTTCATTGCAAAAGAATTTCAGGAAGTTAGTTTTTAAAAATATGCCAGCGTTAGGATCAATGACTAGCCTATATGTTTCGAAAAATCTGTAATTAAATTATATATTTTAACGCTTAGATCTGTTTAAAATAACAACCCGAATAGATGCAAAGTTACATCTAACCCTTGTACGATGCATCTTTGATTTTAAAAGGCTGTGCATAGCTGTTCAGCCCATGGACTTGAGGCTACCACATCTTTAAATGTGCATAGATTCGAACCCCCGACGTCTTGGTTTAGGAGGCCGAAGCTCCAATAAGGGAGGATTTCTGACGGCGTGTCTTTAGAGTCTTCAATCAATTTTAATGTCGACCTAAAACTCGACCAGACCCAACTCCTCCGGCGCCGCCAGAACCTCCTGGCCCACTAGAACGTCTAGAATCACCGGGAGTCACTCGGCCGCCGCCACCACCGCTGCCGCCACCAGCGCCGCCACCAACGCCGCTATAGTGCACCACAGCAAACAGCACTGCAGCAAATAGCAGGCCTTTCAGGCCGAACATCAGCACGGCCAATAAGCAGCCGACTAGGGCCAGTGGCTCCAGCACCGCGCCCTGCCATAGGGTGACCCGCGGCAGACCGGCGTCAAGAAGGCGCTGATTCAGCATCTGGAAGATGCTCACTCCGCCACCACCGCCGCCACCGAACCCCATCGTTGGCGACTCTTGCCGATCTTCGTCGCGTGTCACACCGCCAAATTGTCGACGACTGCTGCCGGCGGATGGCGCTGAGGCTCCAGCAGCTCCGGTAGCAAAACGACGCGCTCTTGGATCATCGTCTGGTACAATTTCACCGCTGGGCAGAATTCGCACCATGACTGATCTGGCATTGGTTGATTGCAGGCGATGATTCGCGCCGAATGTAAAAAATTACTACCTTATCTGAGTGCCTATTGGTTGGTCCCTAACCCTTATCTGGGTGCTTATTGGTTAGTGCTTAACCCTAGTCTACGTGCTTATTGGTTGGTCATTTACCCTAGTCTGCGTGCTTATTGGTTGGTCCTTTACCCTAGTCTGTGTGCTTATTGGTTGGTCCTTTACCCTAGTCTGCGTACTTATTGGTTGGTCCTTTACCCTAGTCTGCGTGCTTATTGGTTGGTCCTTTACCCTAGTCTGTGTGCTTATTGGTTGGTCCTTTACCCTAGTCTGCGTACTTATTGGTTGGTCCTTTACCCTAGTCTGCGTGCTTATTGGTTGGTCCTTTACCTTTATCTTTGAATTTATTGCTTTGCCCTTAACCATCATTAACCGCCTTTATTAGTAAGAAAAAAGTTACGAAGAAATGATTTAATTATAGGATACACAAGTAATGAAGCTTGTGATATATTTAGTTCAATTGAGACATTAAAAGGATTAAACCAAAGCAGTATGTTGATCCATAAAACCTATGCTAGGCATGATAAATCAAGTTTATAGTCGTAGGTATACGCGCAAAATCATAGAATTACTCTTAATGACATAATGAAAAAACAACGCTTTCGTTTATTCTAATATCTACTGTGAGTAACGTGATCTGAAAAAATTACTGAAAACGCACAACTAACAACATGAAAAATTGGTTAATTGATAATACACTAATCTCACAGTATCTCACAGAATTAATCAAGATAAACAAAATCAATAAGTGAAATTGAGGCTCTCAAAATGTCTATCACAAGAGACCTTAATTAATTAATTGAATATGGAATCAAACAACATGAACAACAAAATAATGGTCTCAAAAAAGGTTGCGGTTAGAACTATTTATTGCTCAAATTTCAACTATTGTTGATTGCATAATTATTATAATTAGGTGAAATCACAGAGGAGGTTATAGTCTAGGTCTTATAAAGTCTACAATTAGAGTTAATTTTATCAACCGCCTCAGTGCGGCCTTGCCAGACCTTCAAACTCATATTCAGGACCTTCAAACTCATATTCAGGACCTTCAAACTCATATTCAGGACCTTCAAACTCATATTCAGGACCTTCAAACTCATATTCAGGACCTTCAAACTCATATTCAGGACCTTCAAACTCATATTCAGGACCTTCAAACTCATATTCAGGACCTTCAAACTCATATTCAGGACCTTCAAACTCATATTCAGGACCTTCAAACTCATATTCAGGACCTTCAAACTCATATTCAGGACCTTCAAACTCATATTCAGGACCTTCAAACTCATATTCAGGACCTTCAAACTCATATTCAGGACCTTCAAACTCATATTCAGGACCTTCAAACTCATATTCAGGACCTTCAAACTCATATTCAGGACCGTCAAACTCATATTCAGGACCTTCAAACTCATATTCAGGACCTTCAAACTCATATTCAGGACTTTCAAGGACTACAACAGGTGGAACTAGGCCACGATGGACACTCTGACGCGAATTTCTCCAATCCACAGTACACCATCGCCTGGTCTGTCAACCAATCAATCAGTCACCACCGAACGCTGTTAGCATTCGGGCGCTGCCAAAAATGTTACTCTAAACCCTGGAACTCCCTTGGTATAAAAAAGTGCGGCAAAATGGCTTGGTAGTCCTACTGTTAACTCGCAGCATCTATTTGAACAGCTTCAACAGCAGCTTCCAGTTTATCTAAAGCTTTGCATTCAATAGATTTCTTCTCGTCATTGCCAGCCAATGGCCAGCAAAATTGACAAACTAGCGCCGATTGACCGCGAGTCTGACCAATCAGCGTCGGCGGCGGCGCGGATTGGCTGGAGAGCCGCTGCTGCTGCTGTTGCTGCGGCAGCAATAGTCGCAGACAAGACGAGCATGCCAATCTACCGCAGGCCAAACAGTTGGCCCTATAGGACAGGGCATAGGCGCACGGAGCGTTGCATACTCCGCAGGCGAACCTATTCGAGGAATTCTCAGACTCCCAGGCTCCCAGGCAGAGCTGCAGCAGTCGCTGGTTGGCATCGCCAATCGCTGCTGCCTCATCCGACGATTGCTGGTCGCTGGTTGTTGAGTGCGATCTGAAATTTAATTTAAAACTAGTATAATTACCAAATTTCAATATGTTCTCAAAATCAGTCATCACCCTCATTTACACCAAATTTCGTAATACGTAATACGGCCATATTTTAGGCCAACTTAAAAATATCTTTACTACAAAAGTGAAACAATAACTTTTTAAAATCCAAACTTACCGATCAAGGCTTTGCTGCTGCTGCTGCTGCTGCTGCAGTTTCCGTTGCTGAATCAGCCAGCGCTCGTGATCTTCCAAGCAGGCGATTCTTTCGGCTGATCGGGCCAGGCGTCTCGCCAACGCCACCTCATTGTCGCTTTCGTCAATCACAGCCGAGCTGGCATTGTTGTCATCCAGATCTAATAGTGCCTGATCGTTGCTATCAGACAGTTTCTGGCTGCTGATCAGGTAGGCCTGCTTGCGCCAAGGATTCTGCAAGGCTAGCCAGGGTCGAATCAGGCAGCGCGGCATTGCGCCAAGGCGCAGGTAGGCTGCCAGAGCCGAGTCGCCGTTGACGACGTTTCGGGTGTCGAACTCGCGACTTAGAGGGGAGAGCAAGGAAAAGTTATTCACATACAATAATTATTAACAATAGAAAACACTTCTGAATACATTATCCGCCCACGCATTTCATAAACAAACTATTATCCGCCCACGCATTTCATAAACAAACTATTATCCGCCCACGCATTTCATAAACAAACTATTATCCGCCCACGCATTTCATAAACAAACTATTATCCGCCCACGCATTTCATAAACAAACTATTATCCGCCCACGCATTTTATAAACAAACTATTATCCGCCCACGCATTTCATAAACAAACTATTATCCGCCCACGCATTTCATAAACAAACTATTATCCGCCCACGCATTTCATAAACAAACTATTATCCGCCCACGCATTTCATAAACAAACTATTATCCACCCAGGCATTTCATAAACAAAATATTATCCGCCCACGCATTTTATAAACAAACTATTATCCGCCCACGCATTTCATAAACAAACTATTATCCGCCCACGCATTTCATAAACAAACTATTATCCGCCCACGCATTTCATAAACAAACTATTATCCGCCCACGCATTTTATAAACAAACTATTATCCGCCCACGCATTTTATAAACAAACTATTATCCGCCAACGCATTTTATAAACAAACTATTATCCGCCCACGCATTTCATAAACAAACTATTATCCGCCAACGCATTTTATAAACAAACTATTATCCGCCCACGCATTTCATAAACAAACTATTATCCGCCCACGCATTTCATAAACAAACTATTATCCGCCCACGCATTTTATAAAGAAACTATTATCCGCCCACGCATTTCATAAACAAACTATTATCCACCCAAGCATTTATTAAAGAAACTATTATCCGCCAACGCATTTTATAAACAAACTATTATCCGCCCACGCATTTTATAAACAAACTATTATCTGCCCACGCATTTTATAAACAAACTATTATCCGCCCACGCATTTTATAAAGAAACTATTATCCGCCCACGCATTTCATAAACAAACTATTATCCACCCAAGCATTTATTAAAGAAACTATTATCCGCCAACGCATTTTATAAAGAAACAATTATCCGCCCACGCATTTTATAAAGAAGCCATTATGCACCCACTCATTTAATAAAGAAGCCATTATCCGCCCACGCATTTTATAAAGAAACCATTATCCGCCCACTCATTTAATAAAGAAGCCATTATCCGCCCACGCATTTAATAAAGAAACCATTATCCGCCCAAGCATTTTATAAAGAAGCCATTATCCGCCCACGCATTTTATAAATAAACCATTATCCACCTACGCATTTCTTGAAAAGATTACAAGATATTTCAGCCAACTTTACATTAGTCAGCCTTTACACCAGCTTGCGAAATTCCTATGAAATATATCCATCAACGCATACTAGACATTACATTACTCTCCCACGCATTTCACATGCAGTACATTATCTGGCTGTGCATTTAGCACACCAGGTGCCCAAGCTCACCTGTACATAGGATCGATAAACTGTGAACGCCTCTCCAACGCGTAGGTCCAAAAGCACGGCAGCAGTCTGCCAGTAACCTCAGCGGCTATTCTGGCTCGTTCTCTTTCACAATTTCCAAGAAACGTAGCATATTGATGACAGCTATAGGCCGCCTCGGCTAATTCTAGTAGATAAGCATCGTTGAACTCAAATCGACCCGGAAACAAACGCCTGAGCTGATGCACGCAGTCTAAGAATTGAGTAAACACAGGCGATGACTCATCGGACCAACCGTAGTGAGCGCATCTGTCAGCGAACTTGTGACCAAAGCTTAGCCACTCTTTTTCCACAAGGTCCTGTGAAAAATTTATTAATTAGACATCTTTTAACTTTCTTTCGTAGGTGAGATTCACAGAACCGTGGAAAATATTCACAGAAAAAATGATAATAGACTGGGGTGAGACGATAAGAGATAGGAGAGAGGTGACGAGAGACAAAGTAGAGAAGACAATACACTGGGGAGAGACTTTCGAAAGAAGATAAGAGTCAGGGGGAGAAGATTAGAGACAAAGAGAAGACTAGAGACGGAGAGAAGACTAGAGACGGAGAGAAGATAAGAGACGGAGAGAAGATAAGAGACGGAGAGAAGATAAGAGACGGAGAGAAGATAAGAGACGGAGAGAAGATAAGAGACGGAGAGAAGATAAGAGACGGAGAGGAGATAAGAGACGGAGAGAAGATTAGAGACGGAGAGAAGACTAGAGACGGAGAGAAGATAAGAGACGGAGAGAAGATAAGAGACAAAGAGAAGATAAGAGACGGAGAGAAGATAAGAGACAGGGAGAGAAGATAAGAGACAGGGAGAGAAGATAAGAGACAAAGAGAAGATAAGAGACAAAGAGAAGACTAGAGACGGAGAGACGGAGAGATAGGGGAGAGAAAATAAGAGGCAGGGGAGATAACTGGGAGGAGAGAACGCAATTTTAATCTCACCTGGAATCCGTGCAGTGTTCTATAATGCGGGTCGATAAGGAGCTGAGCCAGTGCACAAGTTTGAGCAGTCCTGTCCCAACCGTCTGAGCAGTGGACCAGCACCGAGGCGCCATCTAGAAGCAGTCGGTCGGCAATAAACTGAGCTGCCAGCAGAATGGCCTGCAGGTGCTTCGGCCAGCCCGATTTGTTCAACCGGCTGGTCCAGGCGTGCGAGCCGATGGCGGTGTTGTCAGCGTCCTGGCAGGCCTGAGCTAGATGACGCTGCGAGTCGCGCATCACGTGTATGTTCTCAATTTGACAGAATTTTACCTGCAGTGATTGGGAATAGGTAAATAAATTAGATCCCATTAAACCCATTAAGTCAAAACCACAAAAGTAAAGAATAAGGAAATAACATAGTCCAAAGGTAGGGCTATGGGAATTTTCTGGGAGTCTAAAATCCCCAAATGGGATCTGGGAGTCTAGAATCCCCAAATGGGATCTGGGAGTTTAAAATCCCCAAATGGGATCTGGGAGTCTAAAATCCCCAAATGGGATCTGGGAGTCTAAAATCCCCAAATGGGATTTTATAGTTTAAAATCCCCAAATGGGATTTGAGAGTTTAAAATCCCCAAATGGGATCTGGGAGTCTAAAATCCTAAAATGGAATCTGTGAATAGGGAAGTTTTTGAAATCTCAATATTGGAACATGACATCTGGGAGTTTTTTAGTCTAAAATCCCAAGCTTAGAATCAATGCGATTATAACCTGAGAATATAGCAATAAAAAAATTCCAACCTTGGGATAACACGAGCTTTAAAAAAGAAATTACCTCAACATTTTTATAATTATCGGCCAGCTCGTAGCCCTTGCCCATAGCCCTATTGCCAATAGCGTTTGCCATAGGTCGAGTGTCCACAATGTGCAATCGGCGAGACTCAGGATTCTGGTTGGCCTCGGAGATGGCCTGAACCACCAATTCGTCTGAGGAGCTGCGAGCATTCAAGCCTACCAGAGGCTGGCTGCAGCGGCACAGGGCTGATTGACGCGACTCCAACAGGTAGGTTAGCACAGGTAGGCGGCCACGGCTGCGGAATTTGGCGCACTCAAGCAACACCTGGGTGGGTGGACCGCACGCGGGGATAATTTGGCTGGGAGAAACTGAAGGAAAAGAGGAAGAGGAAAGAAGAAAAGAGATCCTAAGATATTTGTAGATAGGATATTAATAGATAGACACTGGAAAAGGGGAGATTAGTAGATTAGTAAATTAGATCCCATTAAACCCATGAAGTCAAAACCACAAAAGTAAATAATAAGGAAATAAGATAGTCCAAAGGTAGGGCTATGGGAATTTTCTGGGAGTCTAAAATCCCCAAATGGGATCTGGGAGTCTAAAATCCTCAAATGGGATTTGGGAGTCTAAAATCCCCAAATGGGATTATCTTATTTTAGTAGATAGACATGGGTAGATAGGAGATTTGTAGATAAAAATATTGGTAGACAGGAAATTGGTAGATAGGACGATTGGTAGATAGGAGATTGGTAGATTGGAAATCGGTAGACAGGAGATTGGTAGATAGGACGATTGGTTGATAGGAGATTGGTAGATTGGAAATCGGTAGACAGGAGATTGGTAGATAGGACGATTGGTTGATAGGAGATTGGTAGATAGAAGATTGGTAGATAGGAAATTGGTAGATGGAGATTTGTAGATAGGAAATTGGTAGATAGGAGATTGGTAGATAGGAGATTGGTAGATAGGAGATTGGTAGTTAGGAGATTGGTAGATAGGAGATTGGTAGACAGGAGATTGGTAGTTAGGAGATTGGTAGATAGGAGATTGGTAGATAGGAGATTGGTAGATAGGAGATTGGTAGATAGGAGATTGGTAGATAGGAGATTGGTAGATAGGAGATTGGTAGATAGGAGATTGGTAGATAGGAGATTGGTAGATCGGAGATTGGTAGACAGGAGATTGGTAGATAGAAGATCGGTAGATAGGAGATTGGTAGATAGGTAGATAGGAGATTGGTAGATAGGTAGATAGGAGATTGGTAGATAGGAGATTGGTAGATAGGAGATTGGTAGATAGGAGATTGGTAGATTGGAAATTGGTAGATAGGAGATTGGTAGATTGGAAATTGGTAGATAGGAGATTAGTAGTAAGATACTAAAAATAATATATCCAGTGATTATTTTCCTGACCTGATCGGGCACAACAGCCGGCACATACAGCAGTCTGGGATACGTATCGCAGACGGCATAATCCTCATTGGCTGTCCACAATCTCCAGTGGGGATTATTCACGGCACCCTGGCGAATAAATTCCGCTTCTAGGCTGAATTTGTATAGCACGGCCGCTGCGCCACCACACGCGGACAATTGAGAAGATGGCGAATGCTGAACTGTCAGGTTGTCCAATAGCTGCTGAAGGTTGCTAGGCAATAGACGCTTGCGTTCCGAAACTATTAGAGCGGCTAGTTGAGCAGCCTTTGAGAACAAAAAAGATATAAGGAGGATATAGATCGCCATAGAGGTTTATACAGAGCAATGTTATTTGCCCTTGTCAACAGGGTCTTCGACAAGAATGGCTGAATATCTCGACGATGCTGACTCCGGACGGCTTTGAAATTTAGTTTATCGTAAATGGCGGAAAATTTTAGTTCGGATGGTGAACTTTCACAACTATCGGTCATTCGGTTTGGGAGCAATCGTGAACTAGGCAGTGGATATTTGAAATGCCCCCGTTCTACTGTTAAATCCTCATTCATTACGGGGCACAGCCACGATGGGAAGGCTTTGGTGGCTTGTGCAGATGTACAACCCTGAGTGAGTATATGCTCAGGAATAGTGATTAGCATCATCTCACCTGTTCGGCGCACCGGCCCCCAGGTACATCGAATGCGAACACAGACTGGGACAGTTTAAGCCGAACAGACAGACCAACGCGAGCTTGCAGATTGCCAGCCGATGTTGCTGATCCTACCAATCCGGAACCAGCCGATCCAGATGCCGCCAATGAGGACAACATTGTAGCTGAAGAATTCATAGCGGCAGCAGTGGCGGCGGCGGCAGCTGATGCCAACGAACCACTTGTTGAACCGACATTGGTGCCTGAGCCAACAGATCTGGCTAGTAGATCAACTTCTAGCACAAGTTGCAATGGAAAAGTCAATAGCTCTCCAGAGCCTTGGAATACTAGGCGCATGTCGCTCTGATTATAAAATAATTGGCCATTGACCGGAGCACAGCCCCAAGGCAGATAGTTGGCATCTTCTATGAGACAGACTGACATGGCTGACTGAAAATAAATAGGCTGTTATCAGAGTTATCTGTCTGTCATTTAAGGAGAAAAAATAAGTAATCTTAGTTAATTGGAACTAAAAAATTCATGCTAAATTTCAGTTAAAGATGCTTACAAGCTATAATTGTATGTCTTCATATAAGTATTATATAGGGTAAATTAGTTGATGGGTTATCAGTTATCAATAATGTCCCCTTTTGCAAACAAGCCAACTATAGCTATCCTAGTAAGCAACCAATGGCCCCTTTCATCAGGCAACTAAATATATTCTTGGCCTTTGCCAGCCTAAAATCCCTGTCATTCAACCTTTAAATTGTCCAGTTTGAGCCTATAAAACAGCTACCCTCTTGTCTTGTCAGTTTCTAAACATACTTTTGCCAGCTTTCAAATACCACATTAACAGCCTTTAAGTAGCCTTTGAAAGCCATTATAAATATCCTCTTTGTAAAACCTGAAATTTCCCATATTGCTGTTTTTAGAGATTGTTAATCTCACATCTCACTGGGTATTCTCATCAGGAAAAATATTCTTAGTCAGTAGCTAAACAGTTTTAATAAAAATTAAACTATTAAAACTTTAGGCTTAAAAAGAAGCATCTAAAGGCAAAAACCTTGTTTATTATTTTGAATGCTTTGCAAGTAATGTTGGAGAAAGACGACAATAAAAAGGAATGATGATAGATGAAAATTATATTAGATATGTAATAATCTCTACAAATATGGAGCCTCTAAATTGTTCACTGTATGGTATAATAGATCAACATTAAATTAAAAATTAGCAACAGTTAGAAACAGTTACAGTTACAATCCGCTGCATGGATTACTTTTTTCACATTTGGCTTTGCACTTGCCCCAATGCACACTAGTCTAACAACACATTTATATAAGTACATAGTAATCAAACAGTTCAAACTCAATAACTCATACAGTGCAGGCTGGTCTAATCTTCTTGCTAGAAGTCATTATGCAACAATTATTGGGGTAGGTAAGTCTAGCCATTTAGGCAGCATAGAAGCATTAGGAACAATTACTTTAACATTGTTCCACCTAGTTACAGCACTTGGATTTGGAAAACTCGTGTTTTAAACAAACTGCCTAATCAATTTATATTAAAGATGAATTCCACAGATTGACAAAAGTAGTTGTCTTTTAATTCAGCACACCAAAAAATTATATATTCACATTCACAGATATGAACCTTCTAAAATGGGAACAATTTGGGCCTAAATAAACCAAATTTCAAGAATCCCCATAGGCCTAATTTTTGGTAAAAATTGGCCCTTTGATTATTCGTCCGGTTAACCAGTTAACCACCCAAGGACTTAATTTCTCCCCTCTCAACAAGCAGGAGCAACGATCCTCCCAAAGACGACTCTTGCCCTGCTAAGAGCCATCTTGAGTCTTGACCTCACAAAGACCAAACTATACCCTTGAACTAAGTTAGGCCTAGTCCCTGAAACAACCGAATTTCTTGAAAAGGTTTTATGTTTTTTAATTAGCTGACAAGCAAGAATAATTTGAGACACAAACTTCAAATCTGAATGACTGTCCTTTTGCAGCTTGTTAATTATTTTATCTTACAAATGATAGAGGTTCTCGTGGTAGCGCTACAACCCCTTATAACTTAGTTATAAGTTATAACTCAGTTAACTGGACAAATAATCAAATGGCTAATTTTTTATTAAAGTAGGCTCTAAGTACGAATTATAATACAATGGAAATGAAATTATTCTTTGAACTTATTTTTATCACTAAACTATGAATCTATATAGAGATTCATAGAGTTCCTAGTAAATTCGGCGGGCATAAAGCCAAAATCATTCTTTATGACGTCTCTTTGTTCTATTAATTTATAGAGAATTGAACAAGTCAGACCAACCCTAACTTTCTTTTGAAAAAGTCTAACAAGTAATGTTTCGGTTTGACCGCTAAATTATATAGGTTTTCTGATTATTGAACCACTGTAAGTCAAAGTAAAAGTCAAACTGTAGGGGCCTAATCGAAAACAAATATGGATGATATGTAAAAACGTTTTTCTCGGAAAGCTCGATGACGCTTACATGACGCTAATTACATTACATTACATTACATTACATTACTAATTACATTACATGACGCAATTCTACAGCAGGCATGTTACGATAATGCCCACCGTTTTTCCGGGTCTAACTATCCAACGCAATGTTCTGTCAATTTCAGACATCAAACCGACGACTCTGTGGTACGTGGTTGTTGTCCAGTTCGCACAGGAGTCAGGACTCAGGACGATGTTGTTGTGAAGGTCGGTTGCAGGAAGAAAATACAACAGACATGAAGCAGAGACAGCAGTCTGCAGATAAATCCTAGGTTTTTTTGTCTCTGAGGAGTATACTTCAATATATAGTCTAAAAACTGTCTAAGAACAGTCTAAAAACAGAACAGATTCATATAGAACACATTCGCTGCCCTTTGTATTGATACATTTATTAAGTCGACCCATGCTATCGAACTATAATTGACAACTAAGCGATGTAAAACGAAAGAACAGAGTTTATACTTTTGCGAAAGTAATTCGCAAAACGTAATTGTCCATTACGTTAAGTACGAGCTTTTGAAAACCATACCTACAGTTGTTTGTTTGAGAATATACATCAATAATTTTTTTAAAGTAGAACAATAGATATGGATGAACAATAGATATGGTTCCCCGTTACAAGTCATATTGTGAAGACGGTGCATGTCACTGCGATCTGAGAGAGGGTTGTTGGCTGATAAAATAATAGAAGATAATGTAATAATGCAACTCTAATATTAATAAGGTGCGATAATAATAGCTAATAGTAGTACACAGTTTGCGCACAGCGCAGAGCCGCATTCATAAGATGATAGTAGGTTTTTACCAACGAAGCGCGGCACAGACCTTGTAAGTGGGATTGAATCTATATATTTTATTTTTACCAAATGTCTTATCCCCAGCTAAGTTAGGATCGTGTAAAGTACAAAAGACCTTGCTTCCAGCAATGACCAGGACACCTGCTGAAGATGCCCAGCATAGGGGGTGATTGTTTGAGCAGCTAACACCTTGCCCGTTTGGTTTTAGTCTAGAACCGCAATTGTAGTGTACGTGGTGGCAGAACTACTCAAAGTAGTTCTTGCCCTAAAACTCCCTGGCTAGAATTAGAGTAGAAAATGGGACCACAGAATCACTAGGTGGGGCCACTGGGGGTGTAAGGCCTGTTGCCAGGCTCTTTGATTTACTGAAAATTACATATTTGACATTCTGATTTTGCAGTTGGTAATTCATATTACACTATTTAAGGACTATTTAAGAATTAGGGATATGAATTAGTATAGTCCCTGATTTTTTATTCCCGTTTATTAGTATGTAATAATATCAATACCTGCATGCAGTGCATGGTTTATGAGGGCCGAGGGCTCAAAAAGGTGACCGAGGGTTTTTCCGAGTGTGTTTTATTGCCTAACTCATTTATTCTTTCGGATGGTTAGGGTTAGTGTCTAGTAAAAATGAGCGGCATTCTACAAAGGCATTTTCTCTTCTTGCGTTGCTAGGCAGATACTTTACAACGAAGCATGGTCTGGTCTGCGCGCGTTTTTAACACGCTGCTTAGCTGTGCTGACCCATCGGACTCAGCATTGTTCGTAGGAGGTCGAGTCTATAGCAACAGACAGTCGGTTTGAACGTACCTGTTTGGCCGAGTTGGAATTCTGGGTGGGGCCATTCCAGCTGAGGTCATGGATGTCAGGCGCTTGCAATTAACCCGTAAAATAAACATTTTTTAAAAAGGTAGTCAACTTTTTTGCGATTCGGTTGCACGCCACTGTAAACAATTTCAAGGACCACCGAAATACATAACAGTAGTACTACAGTGATCCTTGCACAATTCTCCAGTCTGAAACCCGCTACCCTATTTTTTTCTTCGTGAGGGAAATGACAGAGAAGCGAAAGAATGAAAAAAGAATCAGCTGTTAAGCCATAATCTTACTGCAGCTGTAATACTTATTGATAATTTCCTACAGCAGAATTACAATAATACCAAAGTATAACAAGGGCAGTTAACTATAGTTTATTGTGCATTTAGGTTTCTGTAAAAATCGAATTCAATAGGCAGTCTAGAATAATTTTGAGTAAATGATAAGCATCTGTGGATCTATTCTAAAAGCTAATAAAAACTATTTTTCTCTAACTCGCATATCTATATTCTGTATAATAGATTACCTGGATTGATTATTAAGGGAATAGTTTTAGTATAATTGACTAGCAATTTTAGCCCGCCCCAGGAGAACAGAAGTAAATCGGGCATCTAGTTAAGCGTTCCTTCTATTCCTGAGTTTCGCTTCATTTATAGGTTGACAATTTAATTGCACTGTCATTGCTCTCATTCTCGGACCCACTCCAATGCTCGGCCATGGAATTCCAGACTAACAGAAATTTATTTACAAGTACTAAAAGCATGCATAAAACGACTTGTGGTCGCTCATTGACCAAAAAAAATAATAAAGCTAAGCTTTATTTTTTACAATCACTTTCAAAGTAAGAAATCTAATAAATAATACTTCCATTAGATAGAACTGGTGGTCGTCGATAAATAGTGGTTAAACAGTGAACACTTTCATGAAAAATAAAAAAAAACTAATAAATAATGTTCTCTGGTAAGGTTACATGAGGTGAGGTATTTTATCGATGAAATCAAACGGATTTTAATCCATTGAAACAAGATTTTTATTTTGTAAAAAATACAGGATGATTTAATAATTTAATATAGATTTTATCAAACAAAGGACGATAGTTGAAAATCTACGAATACTCAATACATGAAACACATTTTTAAGGTCAACCTAATATAATACAGAAAAAATGAATATTTTCGTCATTTACAAATTATACTTAAATGTCTAAGGAATGTTTTGAAGAAATAAGTTAATCAATCAATGAATCAATCAATCAATCGTGCCCCATGGCTCCAATCCATAGCAGTGCCATCAGTCCTTCTTAATCCAGTAGATGCAGAGGGCGAGGCAGATTAGAAAAGCAATGCTGCCTCCACCGCCAGCCAGGCCGCCAACCAAGCTGATGTTGACTCCACCGCCGCTGGATGACTGTTGAATATTGGTGTTGCCACCACTGTCGGTATTGGACATGTAGCTGGAGCCACTAGAATTTCTAGCATCCACATTGCCCACAACCCGCTCTAGTTTGAGGTTGTCGACCGTTGTCGCACTGCTGCTTGGAGTCGGCAAAGCAACCGGTTTGGACCAAACGCAGTTAAGCTGGAGGACAACTAGAAGCAGAACTCCGAATGCCAATCGCGCGAGATTAACCCTGAAGGCTTTCATGACTCAACTTTTGGAAGACTAAGTGTTCTCAAGTCGATGCAATAGTTAATCTTTTAATAGGGTACAAATGCAGATTCCTGATATATATACACTAGCGAGCATGCGGATGTTAAAAAGAAACAGACTAGCCATCACCCCAGTTTTGAGGGGTAGAGAAGGGTATGCTAAACTGCTGTAAATGAAAGCTACGTAAGACTAGAGGAATTTTAATTTGTTGTTTTAAACATATCCGCGTCCAGAAATGCAGCCCAAAGAAACGACACAGTTGCAATCTTTTGCGTTAAACTGCTTTTGCATCCTTTGCACAGATTCAAATACATAATGTACTTTTGATTAGGCAGAATTATTAACACTCATACATGTATTATGCTCAATCTGAGGATCTGGGAAGATGACTGCTCAATCTGAGCATGGTTGCTCAATTTGAGGATCTGGGAAGATGACTGCTCAATCTGAGCATGGTTGCTCAATCTGAGGATCTGGGAAGATGACTGCTCAATCTGAGCATGGTTGCTCAATCTGAGGATCTGGGAAGATGACTGCTCAATCTGAGCATGGTTGCTCAATTTGAGGATCTGGGAAGATGACTGCTCAATCTGAGCATGGTTGCTCAATCTGAGGATCTGGGAGGATGGCTGCTCAATCTGAGCATGGTTGCTCAATCTGAGGATCTGGGAGGATGGCTGCTCAATCTGAGGATCTGGGAGGATGAGTGCTCAATCTGAGCATGGTTGCTCAATTTGAGGATCTGGGAAGATGACTGCTCAATCTGAGCATGGTTGCTCAATCTGAGGATCTGGGAAGATGACTGCTCAATCTGAGCATGGTTGCTCAATTTGAGGATCTGGGAAGATGACTGCTCAATCTGAGCATGGTTGCTCAATCTGAGGATCTGGGAGGATGGCTGCTCAATCTGATGATCCGGGTGCATCAAAATTTTCAGTTTTTATTGAGGTTCAAAGTCTGAAACTTCCACAGGCATTTTAGTGAGTTTCTATTTTAAAAAGTTGCAGTCGGTAAATATCCGTCCATTATTTACAAAATTAAATAAAAGCAAGTTTTTTAAGGATATGCGCAGTAAATTAAATAGGCTTAAAATATTGTAAGAGAGAAAGTTTTTTTAAAAGGAAAATGGAAAAACGAAAGAAATCTTGGAGAGAGAGAAATCTAGACAGGACCGAAAGTAATAAAACTTTTGTTTTGTTGTGCACAAAGCATTTTTCAAAATTATTTCATTCAGGCTCTGCGTGACCAGCAAATAATACTAAACAAATAATGCGTGGGCGTTGCTTTACTTTATTCAGTATGGAGCATACAAACTAGTCTAGCAGTATAGCAGCCATCCTTAAAAAATAGCTTAGAATGTTTCAGATTATATCTCAACATTTATAATAACCCATCGATATTGGTAGGCATGACTGCTCAATGTGCGGATCTGGGATAATGACTGCTCAATGTGCGGATCTGGGATAATGACTGCTCAATGTGCGGATCTGGGATAATGACTGCTCAATGTGCGGATCTGGGATAATGACTGCTCAATGTGCGGATCTGGGACAATGACTGCTCAATGTGCGGATCTGGGATAATGACTGCTCAATCTGAGGATCTGAGATAATGACTGCTCAATGTGCGGATCTGGGACAATGACTGCTCAATGTGCGGATCTGGGATAATGACTGCTCAATCTGAGGATCTGAGATAATGACTGCTCAATCTGAGGATCTGAGATAATGACTGCTCAATCTGAGGATCTGGGATAATGACTGCTCAATCTGAGGATCTGAGATAATGACTGCTCAATCTGAGGATCTGGGATAATGACTGCTCAATCTGAGGATCTGAGATAATGACTGCTCAATCTGAGGATCTGAGATAATGACTGATCAATCTGAGGATCTGGGATAATGACTGCTCAATCTGAGATAATGACTGCTCAATCTGAGATAATGACTGCTCAATCTGAGGATCTGGGATAATGCCTGCTCAATCTGAGATAATGACTGCTCAATCTGAGGATCTGGGATAATGACTGCTCAATCTGAGGATCTGGGATAATGACTGCTCAATCTGAGATAATGACTGCTCAATCTGTGGATCTGGGATAATGACTGCTCATTCTGAGGATCTGGGATAATGACTGCTCAATCTGAGATAATGACTGCTCAATCTGAGGATCTGAGATAATGACTGCTCAATCTGAGGATCTGGGATAATGACTGCTCAATCTGAGGATCTGGGATAATGACTGCTCAATGTGCGGATCTGGGATAATGACTGCTCAATGTGCGGATCTGGGATAATGACTGCTCAATGTGCGGATCTGGGATAATGACTGCTCAATGTGCGGATCTGGGATAATGACTGCTCAATCTGAGGATCTGGGATAATGACTGCTCAATGTGCGGATCTGGGATAATGACTGCTCAATGTGCGAATCTGGGATAATGACTGCTCAATGTGCGGATCTGGGATAATGACTGCTCAATGTGCGGATCTGGGATAATGACTGCTCAATGTGCGGATCTGGGATAATGACTGCTCAATGTGCGGATCTGGGATAATGACTGCTCAATCTGAGGATCTGGGATAATGCCTGCTCAATCTGAGATAATGACTGCTCAATCTGAGGATCTGGGATAATGACTGCTCAATCTGAGGATCTGGGATAATGACTGCTCAATCTGAGATAATGACTGCTCAATCTGTGGATCTGGGATAATGACTGCTCATTCTGAGGATCTGGGATAATGACTGCTCAATCTGAGATAATGACTGCTCAATCTGAGGATCTGAGATAATGACTGCTCAATCTGAGGATCTGGGATAATGACTGCTCAATCTGAGGATCTGGGATAATGACTGCTCAATGTGCGGATCTGGGATAATGACTGCTCAATGTGCGGATCTGGGATAATGACTGCTCAATGTGCGGATCTGGGATAATGACTGCTCAATGTGCGGATCTGGGATAATGACTGCTCAATCTGAGGATCTGGGATAATGACTGCTCAATGTGCGGATCTGGGATAATGACTGCTCAATGTGCGAATCTGGGATAATGACTGCTCAATGTGCGGATCTGGGATAATGACTGCTCAATGTGCGGATCTGGGATAATGACTGCTCAATGTGCGGATCTGGGATAATGACTGCTCAATGTGCGGATCTGGGATAATGACTGCTCAATGTGCGAATCTGGGATAATGACTGCTCAATGTGCGGATCTGGGATAATGACTGATCAATGTGCGAATCTGGGATAATGACTGCTTAATGTGCGAATCTGGGATAATGACTGCTCAATGTGCGAATCTGGGATAATGACTGCTCAATGTGCGGATCTGGGATAATGACTGCTCAATGTGCGGATCTGGGATAATGACTGCTCAATCTGAGGATCTGAGATAATGACTGCTCAATCTGAGGATCTGGGATAATGACTGCTCAATCTGAGGATCTGAGATAATGACTGCTCAATCTGAGGATCTGAGATAATGACTGATCAATCTGAGGATCTGGGATAATGACTGCTCAATCTGAGATAATGACTGCTCAATCTGAGATAATGACTGCTCAATCTGAGGATCTGGGATAATGCCTGCTCAATCTGAGATAATGACTGCTCAATCTGAGGATCTGGGATAATGACTGCTCAATCTGAGGATCTGGGATAATGACTGCTCAATCTGAGATAATGACTGCTCAATCTGTGGATCTGGGATAATGACTGCTCATTCTGAGGATCTGGGATAATGACTGCTCAATCTGAGATAATGACTGCTCAATCTGAGGATCTGAGATAATGACTGCTCAATCTGAGGATCTGGGATAATGACTGCTCAATCTGAGGATCTGAGATAATTGCTGCTTAATCTAATTCTAGGTGATGTAATTAAAACCAGATTAGGCGGTAAAATAACAGCAGGAATGAAAGGCTATTCAATGAAGTCCTGTGTTGGTAAAAAACTCAATTACACAGTGATGGGACAGCAGACCATAAAGTACATTATTTATTTACACTGACAAGCAGCAGTGAGCTGTCTTACTGCAGGGCTATATAAACAATTGAATTTAGTTAGTGTTCACGATCAAGACACGAGAAATGAATAAGCATTCTTATGAAAGTGGTAATTTGTACGCAATATATAGACATAAAATTCCTAAAAGCAACACAACACTGAGTACAGAGCAATTTGAGAATTACACTAATTTAAAGAAAATCTTTTTCTTTTCAAAAAGAACTCGGCAAACGATTGTGTCCATTAAAATTAAAGTGCGCTTTTAACAACAACTAGAATAATAGAATACTGTAATTGTAGCATGATATACGTATAAATATATATATGAAATTAACTGACAGATTGAAACATGCACAGCTAAACTTTCACAGACAAATAGCATTGGAAACGATTAATCATCTAACAGTTCTGATTAGAGACAGCGCAAGTTACTGTTTCAACACAACTTACATACTATACTTCACAATATACTACAGAAACAAGTCGTTGCATTGCGTTGTGTTGTGTACAAATTTGACAGCTTAAACACAACAACGGGGTGGTGGCAATAAGGGTGGCCGACGGGCAGATGTGCGGACAGAAAGACAAGCAGGCAGACAAGTGGATGGGTAGATAGTAAGGTAGATAGACAAGTGGATGGGTAGATAGTAAGGTAGATAGACAAGTGGATGGGTAGATAGTAAGGTAGATAGACAAGTGGATGGGTAGATAGTAAGGTAGATAGACAAGTGGATGGGTAGACAGACAAGTAGATAGGTTGACAGACAGGTAGACTGACGGGTAGACAAGCGGGTAGATGGGCAGGTAGACGGACAGGTAGACAGGCAGGTAGACATGCAGGTAGACAGGCAGGTAGGCAGGCAGGTAGAAAGACAGGTATACAGACAGGTTAGACAGGCAGGTAGATAGGCAGGTAGAAAGACAGGTATACAGACAGGTTGACAGGCTGGTAGACAGACAGGTAGACAGATAGGTAGACAGTAGATGGTAGATGGGTAGACAGACGGGTAGACAGACGGGTAGACAGACGGGTAGACAGACGGGTAGACAGACGGGTAGACAGACGGGTAGACAGACGGGTAGACAGATAGGCATACATACAGGTAGAGGCGAAGAGGCAGGACAAGCTATTTACATTGGATTTACTGCAAAAATTCGAAAAAAAAATTATTTTGGCAATGGATAATTTTATAATTGACAACGAGATCAGAAAACACGTTATTGAATACAAAAAAAGAATTACGGCATAACAGAAGCAAGTTAAGCAAAGATAAATTGGATTAGCTCTTAAGGATTCGCGCCAACTAAATCTGAGAAACTAAACAAAATAGGTGGCCAATATCTGCAACACAAATAAGCAATTAACATTGATCAGATTGGCTTGCCAAATGTTGAACCGAATGACGGGAGACCAGAGTCACCATTGGATGCCATGCCAAACTGGGCGTCTAGGGCCGACAGAGAGTCCCAAAGATCGTCTGGCACGTCGTAGCTTCCAGGCTGTGTCAGCGGCGGGACAGGCTGCTGCTGCTGCTGCTGCTGCTGCTGATTTGGCGGCATATCGAACTGTTCCAAGAAGTCCGCAGAATGAGTGCCAACATTTGTTGCCTGATTTGGCCCATTTATTAATTGGGCTTGCTGACCAAAATAGGTGCTACCAGTAGCTGGATTAACCGGTTGCTGATTTAGCTGCTGCTGGGCTGCAGGCGACAAATAGCTATTGTAAATTCCAGTAGGCAACTGAACTCCAGGATAGCCACTGGGAGACTGCTGATGCTGATGCTGCTGCTGCTGCTGCTGCCAGCTCATTGCCGGAGATTGTGCCAGATGCTGCGGATGAGAATACTGATGTTGCGTAGCCCACTGCTGCTGCTGCTGCTGCTGCTGACTGTGATGATGATGATAAGGCATTGGCGACAAATATGGCTGCTGTGTAGTCTGAGGATAGCCAGGCTGATAATGCTGCTGCTGACTATGATACTGCTGCTGCTGCTGCTGATTTGGTATCACAGGCAGCTGATAAGCCTGGAGCTGGGCAATTTTCTGAGACTGAACAGGCGCAGCAGTCGCACTAAGCATAGTAGGATCTGGTGCCGCAACAGCAGCCTCTGCGGCTTTCTTCTTCTTGTGAGAATTTTTAGCTGCTGCAGCGCTGGCAGGCGACCCCGTAGCTGTCTGACGCTGCCTGCCCTTCTTAGCCGTAGACTGAGAATTCATAGTCGGCGATGCGGTTACAGGAGTTTTCGGCGAAGGCGACTGAACGGAAACCGATGAGCGGCGAAAACTGCTAGACAATGCCTGCATATTAAATTGGTTCGTTTTGTGAAGACATGGACGAGGAGGCCATAAAAATTTACTAAATACACAAATTCTCAATCACAGACAAGCTACATTTCAGACCTCGACAATAATTCGCTTATTATTTGAACTTACATTATATCTATCAACAGACTTACAGACACTTGCCGTCAGAGTTACAGTTACCATAGAAACCTACAGACACTTACCATAGAAACCTACAGACACTTATCATAGAAACCTACAGACACCATAGAAACCTACAGACACTTACCATAGAAACCTACAGACACTTATCATAGAAACCTACAGACACCATAGAAACCTACAGACACTTACCATAGAAACCTACAGACACTTATCATAGAAACCTACAGACACCATAGAAACCTACAGACACTTATCATAGAAACCTACAGACACCATAGAAACCTACAGACACTTATCATAGAAACCTACAGACACCATAGAAACCTACAGACACTTACCATAGAAACCTACAGACATTTACCATAGAAACCTACAGACATTTACTATTGCAGTATAGTTGTTTTAGTAGTAGCTATATATCCATTTCCATATCCAAATCCTCACTCACCATTGACAGACGATTCTCAGCTTCAGGCGAATTCATCTCGGCGATGCTGCGGACGTAATCGTTTATGAAATCATCCACGCTGCCAGTGCCGGACGTGCTTGCAGTTTCAGCCGTAACTGACGAAGGATCTGAAGATGCGGAAAATGACGAAGCTGTTTGTTGCCGCGATGGTAGCAACTGAGTTGATGGAGGCTGCGGTTCTGAGGGCTGCTGCTGCTGCTGCTGCTGCTTCTGCGCTGCCAGCCCTTGAGAACTCTGAGAAGGCTGAAGCGGTAGCAGCCGTGGCTGCTGGTGCTGCTGCTGTGGCCGGATGCCAAGAGTAGCTGGTCTGGTACGCGAGGCGGCCGCCATCTTGGCAAACTGTTCCACCCTGGCGTTGGTGTCGGCGATTGCCTGAATGTCTGATCGTGACAACTGTCTAGCCGGTATTCCAACACTGACAGACGAAACTGTCGCCGACTGTTGCTGCTGCTGCTGCTGCTGCTGCTGTACAGCTGAGGAAAACATAGAAGACGATGTGACAGTAGTGGCAGGCCTATTAGAATCAGACACGATGGGTGTAGTTCTCATACTAGCTTGCGAAGTGATAGCCGAACTGACAGACAGAGACGCGGCCGTATCAGGTGTAGAGCCGCTAGTAGCTAGACTAGCCTTAGGCCTGACAGCATACATTTTTCCATTAGGCAATTGCATATAGGATGCTGTGCTACTTCTCAGCATTGTGACAGGCGTACCAGTTGGTATCCTGGATTGAATCGGTTTGCCATCGATGGTGTTAACACCAGGCGGTGGCTTACTGCACACTGTAATGTCCGTTGTCACTAATACGTGTTCTATTGTGAAACCCTGCTGTTGCATGCTATGCAGGAATTGCTGACGCTTCTGAATCTGCAACTGCTGCTGCTGCTGCTGCATAACTGACGGGCTCATTAATTTATTTAAATAGTTGCCCTGACCAGAAGGCGCTAAATTCTTGAAACCAGAAGGAAACGCTCGCGTGTCCAGTATAGGAGCGGCTCCACCACTGCTGCTGGGCACATAGATAGTTGAGAAGGCTTCTCGAAAGCCCTGCCTAGAAATGCCGCAATTTAATTTGTCGCGTTCGTAATATTCTCTAGCCCTGCGCTTCTCGGCTCTGGTTAGTTTGGCTTCTTGACGATCTAGAAGCAATGATTCGTGAGTGAATGGCGCACTGCTTAGTATTTGGCTAATGCCGGCTATTGCTGACTGCTGCTGCTGCTGCTGCTGCTGCTGCTGCTGCTGCTGCTGCTGATCGGGTTCAAGTCTGACTGCCGGTTCGGCTGTGCCTAGCAGAATGCGTTCCAGCATGAAATCTGGCGACTCCTTGATGGCGGCCTAGAATAAAAAAGTTGCATTAATTATTGAAATCATATAATACTAATAGTAATATTTGCGGTAAGGCGCATCATTAAGTGTTCATCTGCACTCACACAGGCGTGTACATCTTTCAAATTCTATAATTGAAACTCAGGTATACTAGGTTAGACAGGCCGCTCGCCCTCACCACACTACTGATGATACCCAGTAGCATGTTAACTTTCAAACAAACGCAGAGTACATATGTTTACTAAATGAAAATTAACCCTACCAAATTTCTACTTTAATAAACTCGTACATTATAAGCAATAGATAGAATCTGGCTCAAAGACACAATTTGTATTCCTTGGGCTGCGATTCGAACTCAAGACCACCCGATTATAAAAGACCTGAAGCTCTAATGATTGGACTACAACCTAGTATGAAATGAAACTTAAACTAATTTAAAGCGGTAAAGACTACTAAAAAAGATTCAGTAGTATGTGCAGGATTGGCAACTTGAAAGAAAAAACAGATCATACCTGGACATCATCAGCAGACGGCGGTTTGACATCCGGACTAGGCCGATAATCCATCAATAGCATAACCTGCTGCCTAGTAAACTGACAATTCGGATTCATTTCGTCAACAATTCGATCCGCAACACTCTGCTTAGACACCTGTCTATCGTAGATCTTTCTTTCCATTGTATTGTCGGTGATTAGTCGGTAGATATAGCAAGGCTTAGTCTGGCCGTAACGATAGACTCGACAGACGGCCTGACAGTCGTGACAAGGATTCCAGGACGCGTCCATGACAACCACGCGATTAGCACCAATAAGATTGATGCCCAGACACCCGGCCCTAGTGCTCAGTAGAAACAATTTAGCCTGGCTATCTGTCGCATTGAACGAGTTTATCATCTTCTCTCGATCGCTGGCAGCCGTGGAACCGTCCAGACGAAAATAACTGACACCTTTGCACCATTTCTCTGCAACCGTAGAATCTGTGTCCGCAGAGTCCGGATCAATACGCCAGGTTCTCAGAAACTGTTCCAATAGATCCAGAGTGAACAGTGACTGGCTAAACACTAGCAGTTTATCATTGCGAGAGACGCACTCATTCAAGATTCGCTGGAAAACAAGTATCTTGGCGCCATTCTCCAATAGATTCGGAGTGTAATTTTGCATCAGTTCCTCGGCCCAGTCCAGAGATAGAACTGAATTATCGCCAGTTGGAACGCTGACATTGCTAAACAGATCGCTATTGTCACTTTTCTGCGACATTGCCCGACGCCCGGGACGACGTTTGGCTACGCCAGAAGAAGTGGCGCTGACTGCGGATGCCGATGAAGCGACAGATTCAGCTAAGGAGGCTTCGCTTTGCACAGCTGGCAAGGCGGAAGAGGTGGCAGCGGTGGCGCCGCCGCCATCTACATCGCAGGTGTAGTCAATGTCCAGATCATCAGCAGCAGCAGCTGGATTGGCAGATTTGGCAGCCAACAGGTGATACAAGATATCCGGATGATTCCAGATTTTGCAGCCAACAGCGAATGCTTTCAAAGGATTAGCGGCTGCCCAGCCAGCTAGGCCCTGATTCTGTAGGCTGAGCATGAATTTGGCATACAATGCCTCCTGGATTGGGCTCATCTTCAATAATAGAACAAATTCAGTCTTTGGCGGCAAAGATTTCTGCAGTACAGAATGCGATCTGCGCTGTACAAAGCCAGATAATAGTTCGTGTAGAACGTGAGCTCTGTAGCGCATCAGCTTGCGATCGGACTCAGTGGAATCGATACACTGACCGTTGCTAATCGGCCGTTCAAACATGTTTGAGAACTGCTGCTTGGTGCCTAAGAAATTCGGTCTAACAAAGTCTACCATGCACCAATACTCCAGTAGATTGTTCTGCAACGGATAGCCGGTCATGACAACTCGCCGGCGTGTCTTCAAGTTTTTCAAAGCCTTACTAATACCAGCTGAGGAGTTTTTAATTCGATGACCTTCGTCGCAGATGACAACCTGCGGTCCGGGATCGACTAGGGCGGACCGAACCTCCTCCCACATTGTTAGGGCCTCGTCTTCTTTGTCTACATCGATAACAATGGGATCTGGTGGTGCTGGATCTGGTTTAGACTGCGACTGGGATGCACCAGCGGCACTTTGCAGGCTTGCTGAGCTGGCGGATTTCCGGCTCATTGAGCGGCCGCCGCCGCCGCCGCTGGCGCCGGCTCGATAACGTTTCTGCAGCAACAGGCGAAACATCTCGTAGCCTAATAGCAGCACACCTCCGCCTTCCTGCCATTGCCTGATGACCTTGTGCCTGCGATTGGTTTATGTCATTTGATTCATTTACAGTTAGGACCGGGTTTCCCTCACAAGCTATGGTATCAGGATTCCCCCATTGACCATGCGATCGGCATTCTCTTAAGACCATTGGTTGGGATTCTACTAAGTCTAAGTGATTGGGATTCCTTTAAGACTAAGTGATTGGGATTCCTTTAAGTCTATGTGATTGGGATTCCTTTAAGACTAAGTGATTGGGATTCCTTTAAGACTATGTGATTGGGATTCCCCATTGACCATGCGACCGGGATTCCCCTAAGATCACGTGATTGGGATACTCCTAAGACCATGTGATCGGGATTCCCCTAATACTATGCTATTGGGATTTCCCTAAGACTATGCGATCGGGATTACCCTAATACTGTGCTATTGGGATTTCCCTAAGACCATGCGATCGGGATTCCCCTAAGTCTATGCGAACAGGATTTACCTAAGACTTTGCGATCGGGATTCCCCTAAGACCATGGGATCCGGTATTCCTCAAAAATCGGGATTCCCATATAAACTATGGTGCTTAAGAAAAATATGGGACAGGGATTCACCATAGACCATAACAGCGGGACTTTTATTTGAGACTGGGATTTTCTTACATAGCACGGGAATTTTTTTTGCATTTTGAACTTCCTCCTTCAAATTTAAGCAAAAAGTAATCGGGATTCATATTTCCGAATCGAAACTTCGATCCTTACAATTATAATACTGGGATTGCAGATCCCGTATAGGGAACATGGGAATCAAGAATATCTATAATAAAACAATTAGCACGATTATATCTCTGGGATATTACCTGGCAGTCATAGTCTTGCAAGAGTCGCTAATAACTTGTAGAGGAAATTTTCTTCTATCATTCTCATCTGGGCAGGCCGACTCATCGGCTGGTAGCCAATGATTGAATTCGGCCACCCAGTTCTGAATGGTGTTGATTGGCACTATGATTAGCACCGATTTCACTCCGACACCATTGAATAGGGCGTGGCAGAAGGCGCACACCTGAAAGGTTTTTAGAGTAGCGTCTTGTATATTAGAAATGCAACTAAAAGTTTTATTTAACTTGGTGTCTAATAAACGTCTAACATATTTTAATAGCAGGTTTCTAACTGTCAGATTCATTCTAACAGGTTTCTAAAATATTAACACGTGTGAAGGGGCTTTCGGCCTAGTAGTGAGAGCGTCGGACTACGACTTGAAGGTCGGGTGTTCGATTCCCGACTGTACTGGAAAAATTTTTGGAACTTAACTCTGGATTGCTTCACGGCTGTTAAATAGGTACCAGTAGTAGCTTGGGTTATTTAGGGTGGGTGTGGCATCCCCCAGTCCATGGACTGAGCAGCCGTACGCAGCTATCAGATACGCAGCGCAATAGCTGTGGCTGCACATCTGACCAATATGGGGCAGGTGTCTAAGAGATTTTAACAGGTGTCTAACAGATTATAATAGGTTTCTAATAAATTAACATGTATCTAACTGATTCTAACTGGAGTCTGCTTGATTCTATTAGGTGTCTAACTGATTCTAACATCTGTCTAACGGATCGTCATGAGTGTATATCTTATCGATTTGTACAAAATCGTGTCTCAACAAACGATTTCGTTTTGTATTTTTCTCACAGGTTTTAAAACGTGATTAAAGATAATTCGGCAATTAAATGCAGCAAAAAACTCACCTGCAGAGTCTTGCCCAGACCCATGCTGTGAGCCAGTATGCAACCGAATCCTGGCGTACTATTGAACAATTGCAAATTCTCCACCACATTGTCGTAGAGAAATCTAACGCCACCAATCTGATGCGGCCGAATCGCTTTGGCTATGCGGCCAGTAAGGTAGATGTCTCGATCGTCAGCCGGGTGACTAGTGTTAACTAGAACCCTGCCAATATCGTCTGGCACATTGTGCTCATCCTTGGCGTGCTTCTCCTCAACATCCGCCCCGTTGGTGTCTTTGTTATCGGCCTCGTCGTCATCTTCGTCCACTTTTTTATTGGCATCATTCTCATCGTCGTTATCGTCGTCGCTGTCAATAACAATGGTCTCCTGATGCTGCTGAGCCGGTGTGACACCCTGACCAGTCAGCAACTGATTCAGGCTGCTGAACTGCGGCACCCGACCCAGTGTGCTGCGATCAATGGAGAAGCTGTTAAAATTTCTAGCCAGAGGTGGCACGGATGGCACTAGAAATTTAGTCGTTGAACTGCTAGACGATGGCATTGGCGATTCTGGCGAAGTTTTCGATCGTTTCGCCGGTGGCGGCTCCACAATGCAGCAAGCGTCGTCGTCGTCATCGTCGTCATCATCGTCATCGTCTTGGTGTGCAGTATCCCGATTGGCGGTAAGTTTCTTATCACCTTTTTTCTTTTCAGTTTTGATCGATTTAAAATCGGTACTGTCATCTTCGCTGTCGCTTTTTAGAAGTGCTTCCAAAGTCGAAGTTCTACCGGCTGCGGCCGCTGCCAGCTGCTGCTGCTGCTGCTGTTTCTCCTGCACACGCTTTCTTCGCTCCAATTCGGCCCGCTGAGCGGCCAGAGTTTCTTCGTCAATTTTCGATTCTCGAATTCGGCGAATGTTGCGACGCTCGAAAAAATTCTTAGAACGTTTGCCGCCTTCGCTAGTAGACGCCTTGTCTTTTGCTGCTTGATGGCGCCTGTTCCTGGTAGATTACATTGTGTGAGTAGTTTGGGGAATGTGTAGTTTGGAGAATGTGTAGTTTGGAAGATGTGTAGTTTGGAGAATGTGTAGTTTGGAAGATGTGTAGTTTGGAGAATGTGTAGTTTGGAGGATGTGTAGTTTGGAGGATGTGTAGTTTTGGAATTGTGTAGTTCGGAGAATGTGTAGTTTGGAGAATGTGTAGTTTTGGAATTGTGTAGTTCGGAGAATGTGTAGTTTGGAGAATGTGTAGTTTGGAGAATGTGTAGTTTGGGGAATGTGTAGTTTGGGGAATGTGTAGTTTGGAGAATGTGTAGTTTGGAGAATGTGTAGTTTGGAGAATGTGTAGTTTGGAGAATGTGTAGTTTGGAGAATGTGTAGTTTGGAGGATGTGTAGTTTTGGAATTGTGTAGTTCGGAGAATGTGTAGTTTGGAGAATGTGTAGTTTTGGAATTGTGTAGTTCGGAGAATGTGTAGTTTGGAGAATGTGTAGTTTGGAGAATGTGTAGTTTGGGGAATGTGTAGTTTGGGGAATGTGTAGTTTGGAGAATGTGTAGTTTGGGGAATGTGTAGTTTGGGGAATGTGTAGTTTGGAGAATGTGTATTTTGGGGAATGTGTAGTTTGGAGAATGTGTAGTTTGAAGAATGTGTAGTTTGGAGGATGTGTAGTTTGGAATTGTGTAGTTTGGAGAATGTGTAGTTTGGAGAATGTGTAGTTTGGAGAATGTGTAGTTTGGAGAATGTGTAGTTTGGAGAATGTGTAGTTTGGAGAATGTGTAGTTTGGAGAATGTGTAGTTTGGAGAATGTGTAGTTTGGAGAATGTGTAGTTTGGAGGATGTGTAGTTTTGGAATTGTGTAGTTCGGAGAATGTGTAGTTTGGAGAATGTGTAGTTTTGGAATTGTGTAGTTCGGAGAATGTGTAGTTTGGAGAATGTGTAGTTTGGAGAATGTGTAGTTTGGGGAATGTGTAGTTTGGGGAATGTGTAGTTTGGAGAATGTGTATTTTGGGGAATGTGTAGTTTGGAGAATGTGTAGTTTGAAGAATGTGTAGTTTGGAGGATGTGTAGTTTGGAATTGTGTAGTTTGGAGAATGTGTAGTTTGGAGAATGTGTAGTTTGGAGAATGTGTAGTTTGGAGAATGTGTAGTTTGGAGAATGTGTTGTTTGGGGAATGTGTAGTTTGGAGAATGTGTAGTTTGGGGAATGTGTAGTTTGGAGAATGTGTAGTTTGGGGAATGTGTAGTTTGGAGAATGTGTAGTTTGGAGAATGTGTAGTTTGGAGGATGTGTAGTTTGGAGAATGTGTAGTTTGGAGAATGTGTAGTTTGGAGAATGTGTAGTTTGGAGAATGTGTAGTTTGGGAATGTGTAGTTTGGAGAATGTGTAGTTTGGGGAATGTGTAGTTTGGAGAATGTGTAGTTTGGAGAATGTGTAGTTTGGAGAATGTGTAGTTTGGGGAATGTGTAGTTTGGAGAATGTGTAGTTTGGGGAATGTGTAGTTTGGGGAATGTGTAGTTTGGAGAATGTGTTGTTTGGGGAATGTGTAGTTTGGGAATGTGTAGTTTGGAGAATGTGTAGTTTGGAGAATGTGTAGTTTGGAGAATGTGTAGTTTGGAGAATGTGTAGTTTGGGGAATGTGTAGTTTGGAGAATTTTTAGTTTGGGGAATGTGTAGTTTGGAGAATGTGTAGTTTGGAGAATGTGTTGTTTGGGGAATGTGTAGTTTGGAGAATGTGTTGTTTGGGGAATGTGTAGTTTGGGGAATGTGTAGCTTGGAGAATGTGTAGTTTTGGGAATGTACAGCTTAGGGAATGTACAGCTTAGGGAATTTGCAGTTTATAGTATGTGCAGTTAAGGGAATGTGAGTTTTTGGGGAATGTGTAGTTTATAGAATGTACATTTTAGGAATTGTGTAATTTATTGGAATTGGAACTTAAAAGAATGCGTAGTTTAAGGAATGTTTAGTTCAGGGAATTTACAACGCCATCACAGTGTCAAAGAAACGTAAATAATTCTAAGAAAACTCCTGCACGTGGGCATTTGAATAATATAATACATACCTGGCCTCCTTGGCCGCAGCCTTAATTAATTCATTTTGATCTACTCCCGGAGGTAAAATATCTTTCGAAGACGATCCTAGACCCATGTCAGACGCCTCTTCTGCATAATCATCTTCATCATCATCTTCGTCGTCGTAGTCATCGGCATCCTCTAGATCGGCATCTTCGGCGATAAAATCTTCGTTGAAAGCTTCAACTTCTTCGCCTTGATTGAAGTCGGCAACATTCGCTTCAATGCCGGCTTCATCGAATAGGAAGTCGGTTGGGTCACATTCGTCAGTGACGAGACAGTCGACGGTCATGGAGGCGGCGTTAGGATCATCGCCATTTGATGCGGATGTTGCTGCAGCTAAATTGGAATTTGTAATCATTGACTATGCAGAATTCAATTAGGTATGGGATTTCTGTTTTCGATTATCTTCAAATGAATCCTATGAATAATTGGAAGACAGAAATGAGATTTAATACACAATAATATCTGGGATTCTATGGATAATGGGAACTGGCATCTAATGGATTAGGGGAACTGGGATTCTATGGAGTATGGAACAGATTCTATGAATGGGAACTGGGATTTTATTGATTATGGGAACTAGGATTTTATGGGTTATGGGAAATGGGATTCTATGGATAATAGAAGCTGGTAATAAGATTCTGATTTGTGAAAGATAATTATATGATAGGGTGAAAAAGAAAATGCATAGAGTGATTAAATCACAAATAGTTTTATTCTAAGAAACTTACTTTCAGTATTTTGGTGACCAAAGTGAGCAGCAGAATGTTCTGTCACAGAATACATGGCAATTGATGGACTATTTAACTCTTTGTGTTCCAGCAAAGAGTTGCCACCATTCTGAAGATTGACACCAATTGAAGTTAATTCATCATGTGGCAGTTGACATTGATCTTGCTGGCTATTTTCATCTGTCTGTGGTCCTGCTGGTCCATCATTAAAAGCTTTGGCAAAAGTGTATGCCTGTTGAGAATTGTGCAAAATACCCTCACTCATGCTTATAAAAGATTGCTGCTGCCAGTTTAAAGCATTCTTTGTGACTGACAGCAAGCATATAGACAATATGGATGATAAGTATCAATCTGAAAGTTACAAGACATTTATTAATGAGATTTATGCATACATTGTGAGTTTAATACATACATAAACAAATATAAGAAAATGAATCATCAATCAAAATAATTTATCAAGTGTTGATTATCAACTAAAAAACCCTTTGCCTATTTTTTAATTGTCAAAAAGCTCAAAGACACAAAAAGTCAAGACCCAGATGAGCCTTTTATCTCAACTACCTAAAACAAACAATAATAAGAAAAAATTACTGCTTATATTCAACTTCCAACTTAAATATACATTTTTGAAGTTTATACAATATCTGTCACTTAAAAATAATTAAGTAACTTGGCAGTTAAGGTATTATTTAATCTAATTGATCAATTTAGCAGACTTAATATGCAGGGCCTGCCAGAGATGATTAATTTAGGCACAGAGAGGCTGAAACCTTAAGTGTATAAGTACATACTTAAAAAATTAAACAGCTAAAAAATATTAAAAAATGGTAAATAAGAATAAAAGAACATTAGGGTAATGTATCATCAACCGAACAGTGTATCTTCAAAACCGAACAAGAATTTTGACTCCTTCCTTGGTCTCCTGCAAGACAGAAACAAGCTATTGTGTTTCACAGAACAACTAATTTGAAAGTTGAAGAAATTATCTACAAGCTGAGGCATGATGTGCAATGAAGCATTAAGAGGAAAGAAAGATATAGATGTTTCAGTAGAATTTTTTATTGCAAAAGCATACTTTTTAACAACATTTTTTCAGTATGTACTTTAGACAAAGATTGTATGTGGTTGCTTGCCAATTAAATGACCATAAATGTAGTTATTTATAAAACATGAAAAATGCTTTCAAATGATATAATTCATGACAGTTCACTCCTTAAAATAAGATTAAACCAGTCACTCAAATTATAAAACCAAACATCAAATTCTCTGTTTGGTTTGAAGATACATGAAAATCATTGTTCGGTTTTAGATAAAAAGCAGGAATAAATTTTTTTCTATTTGACAAAATAGCAAAAGCAGATACTTTTTAGAAAGATGTAACTGTTTTCTATAACTTGGCTTTTGGTTTATCATCATATCTTAAATAGAAAATCTGTAGCTTAAGTTTGAAGTTAAAAAAATACACATTCTTGTTTGGTTGATGATACATTACCCTAGCAGTATCAGGGGACAGGGGTATCATTGATATGCCTATAATATGCATGCCTTTAATACTATAACTTGGGTCATATTGAACAAAATGCTTGATATTTTAATGAATTAAGTCAATTTGCATAAATCACTTTTAATGTTAGACAAAATGGATTGTATGCACTTTGGTACTAAGCCATTTTGGTACTCAGGCATTCAGGTATGAATCAATGCTTTTTGACATAGCTAAAGTACTTAGGATTGGGAATACTTTGTGGTACCTAAAGCTTTTTTCAATGCAATTTGTCCTATTGCAATATTTTCCTATTTTTTGTTATTTACGAATTTAATCAGTTTGAAAAATCATTACACAAAACTAAATAAAACATTGCCAAAATTTCATATTGACCACCATGGTACTAAAAAACACTGACCAGTATACAAAAAAGCCTAGTACTAAAATACATGGCCCCCAAACAAAATTAGACACTAAAAATTAAGTAAACAGTGAAAATATGTAATTGGGCCTATTTTAAGAAGGTAAGTCTGCATCTGCTGATCTGCATATTATAAAAATGATTTACTATTATATTTGTATGATAGGGCCTATTAAGTGTATAAAATTTAAACATTTTATTATAGTTTTATAGGCCTAGGCCCTACTACTATTACAATAAAGACCTTAAACATGTCATACGTTCCAACACTTTAAATTTACAGGCGATTCCAAATTCTTTTTGTATTACAGTGTGCCTTGTTGAACACTAAAATGGCTGTCTATCACTATCAGCTGCCGCTTAGCCTTGGCTTATAAACTAAGGAACAAAACTAATGAAATAAACTATCGCTAAAATCAACAAAAGCTTGATTTCAATTTTAATCATGAGTTAGGCCTAGGCCTACTGTAGGCCGCCTACATCGATATGCAAAAAATTCAAATGGTTAAATATCTAGAAAGATTGGACTGACTTTGCTTTACACATAAGGTGTTAAGTTAGAGTGACTTAACATCTTGACATTGGGATTGTTGAGTTGCCAAAACATTAAAGGCACTTGTTAATTTTTGTTGCAAAACCGATGAAGACAATTGTTACAACGCAACATTACGGGAACTTTTTTTAGAAATCAAAATTTATCTATATTACAAGTTATGTGACATAACAAATGCCTCGTACGAAGGGTAAACCTACAGTATAATACAAGGCATACAGACGAAGCAAGAATAAATTCAACTTTTATTGCTAGGCCTAATTATTAACTTTTAAAGAGATCGCACAGAAAGAAAAAATATCGCGTGAATTATCTTTCCTAGGCTAGTGCAATTTAAATTTAAAAGCCATATGAAATTATGTTCCAACCATAGTGGTCCCTATATGTAAGCAAAATCATAAAAGCGAGCATTTAAAGATAAAACCTCACATTTAAAACACTTCAATTCTTATTATCGAAAAATTCATTAAAGCAAGGACCACTAGGAGTAGAAAGTAGGATCGAGTAAGTCTACTCCAAGTGGTCCTAGCTGCGGAGCTTAACATCCAGGACAACGCACTAATAAAGGAACATTTGGAGTAGACCGAGGAGTGGACCACTACTCCTAGTTGTCCTTGCGTACTAAAATACTAAAATACTGATCACATAGCTAAAAATGCAGGCTCTAAAGACATATGAAAGTCACTTTGTAAATTTAAGTAGTCTATACAGCAAGGACCAAAGGACAAGGACCAAAGGCAATTAAGTATAACCAAAGGACCACTAGGAGTAGACTAGGAGTAGACTTCTCTTCTCCTACTGGTCCTTGAGCAATCATTAGTACTGCTTTTTAGTGGTCTACATGTAGTACGGATACAGCATACTAAACTTGCTATAGTCAGTAAACATTTAACTGAAAAAAATTTCCATGCATTTTATTGGAAAGTGACATTTAAATGAGTAAAAATCTGGGGTTTAAATTAAATATTTATTCTGGGGATCTTTAATATTAAATTTATTTTTAATTACCAATTAGTATCCCTATAGTGAAGTTGGTTTCATAATAGAGTCGTTTTGGACAGGGCTTGTGTAATAAAACCTGAAATATCGGCAGGTAGAAATTTTTACTCAAAGCTGAAAATTTGGTAAAAATATATTATTTATTGATTTTCTTTGTATGCGCATAATAATTTGTTAAAAATGGAAAGCGCACGTTGTGTAAACCAGTTGCAATTTAGAGTCGCTGATTGCGCAAGTTTGTTGAATTTTCGTTTTTATATAAAATATCGATTGCCGTCGTCATTGACACGGCTTTTGTTAGTTAACCTTGTACTTCAGAATAATTTTAATGACTGACCAGCTGTTAATATGACACTTTTTCTCTTGCAAGATTTCCGAATTTACGGCCTATTTTCTTAGAAATTAATCTAATTGCTCTTTAATACTTTGTTGCTTGTGTACTAGATTAGCAGAGGCCTATGCCCCATGCAATTATTTAACTATAAGGTTTGATTCACTGACGCATTAGGCCCCTATGCCAGATATTTATTTCCGTATGGATATTTTATTGTAATTTTTTATATTATATCAGGTCATACATGTGCAACCTCCCAAATCTTAGCGGGCCCTGCGACTTAGTTTTTGCTCTATTTATGATTTAGTTTGCTCTCATTTGCGACTTAGTTCGTTTCATTGCTCTACTTACGACTTAGTTTGCTCTCATTTGCTCTCTTTTTTCTCTCCCCTTTTTCCTTTTCTTCACGCCTTCCTTTTTTGTCCCTTGGTCCCCCTTTGATTTTTTTTGCGCTTGGTTGTTTGATTTTTGCAACTTACCTTGCTTGGCCCTCGTTTCACCCGGCCAGTTCAGCCTAGGGGTCCCAATCCCGGGATCCCGGCTTTTTGTTAGTGTTCGAGTTCCCGGGATTAGGGGTCCGGGATCCCGGTAAACACGGGATTGGAATTCACATGGCGATGGCCGATGGCCTAGATGGACACTGGGGTGACTGGGCCCACTGGCCAGGGCCACGCCGAACGCCCGCAACTAAGGAAAAGAAATGAGGCAGAAAAAGGGGGTGGGGTGGGGTGGGGACTGGGTTCTGCTGAGTCTGCGCCTCTGTGTGCGTGAGGTTGTCTGTGTTGGGGGCAGAGGCACCAACGCAGTGTATGCAGTTCTAATTTCTAACTTTCTTATCCAAGGGGTGAGGAGGGTGTTGTTTAGTATGTATGTACAACTGTACATGGATAGTGAACACTGAACACTGCTGAACATCGCACAAGGATTAGAAAGCCAAGACTCATGAGTCATGACCTTGGGGTGGGTTATCCCTATAAAATTTAACTTGTATAGAAATGATAAACAACTGGAAGAAAATTGGCAGTGGCAACACAAGCAATACATTTTTTTGAATCAACGATACGATAAAAAAGAGCCCACTTTGCTGACCACAAAAAGTAGCTTGCATGCTGACTGCTATAGTGTCAAATCAAATGTCAATTCTATGTACTTGGAAATGGAAATATGGATGGAAATATATTGCATCGAATCCATCGATGGAAGGAAGGAATGTGACAATTGTGACAACAAGAAATAAGTGACCAAGGATAAGTGATATGAACTATCTTTAACTCTTTTATCAATGCAGTGTAAGCTGGAAAGTAGAAAGAAACCCAAATGATGCTCAATTGGTTGAGAAATTTGTTTTTTTGGACAATGGAAAGCTTCCGGTAAATTTGTTTGTTCAATCCCGGGATTGGCCCGGGATCCCGGGATTGGGTCATTTTTTTGTCCGGGATCCGGGATTGTAAAATGTCCGGGATTTGGGACCCCTAGTTCAGCCAGGTCGGCCGGGTGTTTCACATGTATGATATCAGCTTCAAATTTGCGCCTTGTTAAACTAATTATAGAGTTCTTGATTCATGAATTCATGAACACTTAGGTAACACAGACAATTTGGAATCAAATGTTCTTATCCGATTCTGATCTGAACAAGGTAGATAGATATTTTATTGCTATTTAGATATTTATTTTTTATTAGATATTTATATTAAGACCACTTTCAGATTTTTATATACTTTTCCATGGCATTGTTTTTTTAAACTTTAAAAACATTTCTGGCCTTACACAGGCTGATTGATAGTCATAGTTTTGCTTATCAGCTTTTTGGACACAGCATCTGATTCTATATTTATAATGCTGGATCTTATAAGCATAGCAGCTCTTTAGACAAGCCACAACCCTGTTTTAGAGACAAATATCTGTTTTTAATATTGAGTAATAATGATTGCTGTAATATAGGCCTACTTTTTATAGGGTGAGAAATTATAGTTTTTCTACTAAACAATGTTAGTGTTCATTTCAATTCATTTGCATGCGTTGGGTATATGCAAGAAAGAAAGTTGACTTTTATTTTTGCAGATCAAGCTTTGTTTTCTTTCTTATATTGCTTGCCACTCTTATGTATCCCTAAAAATATAGATTGTATTTACACAAAAATATTTTTTATGCATACTTTTCACTTTAAAAGACATATACAGTATGCTTAATTGAACAATATCAAAGGCACCAAAAGTTGTAATACTTTATAACAAATTATTTAGTTTTAGTGTTTAGCAAAAAATTAACAAGTTAGTTTGTCACTTTTGCTATCAGAAAATGCCATATTCCAGATCAAGAAGGCATAGTTAAGGTTGGAATTTTTCACCATGAAATTTAGAAGCCAAAGTGAGAGCATAGTTGGCATAAGATATCAACAGAAAAACTAGTGTATAATCTAGCATAAATTTAATGTTGCAAGTTAGCATAGGGTAAGAGAGAAGTCATTTATCAGCACAACTTTAGTTGGAACTTGTGCAGTGTTGTTATACAATAAAGTAAATTCACAAACTTAATGATGATGTAAAATTTTGAATTTTTAACAAATTTATTTACACATATATATTATTTATTTCATATATATTTGCTTTTTGTTACTGTTAATAAATGTTTTGACCATAGAAGCATTGCGCAATTAAATTTTTTTTAGTAGAAAACATCACTTTAAATCACTTTTTGACACACTTTGAAAAAATATTGAAGCACTTTTTTATTCTAGGCATCCTTTTTGAAAGGCATAATTTGTTGTAAAATTAAGAAGGCATTTCATTTTTTCTGGCATGGGGTCAAAATTATCAAGACTTAGAGAAAATGTAATACAAAGTTATTTCAAGAATTTTGCTATAACACAATATTTACAGTTTCAGGTTTTATATTATTATTGCTACTTTTCAGCATGATTTGAAACTGTTAGGTCCTAATTATGTCCTATGTCTTCATTTTATATATATTCTATTTTTAATATATATTATGCATATCAAAGTACAGTGTATATATATACTTACTGGTATATTAAATGTTAAGTTAATATAAAAATCACATTGTTTAAGTCTATAAAAGTAAGCATTACATCTAAGCATCTGTCATTATTCTTTTAAGCAAAAAGTTAAAACTAGCTGGAAAATGTCAAATGAAGATAACAATGCCTGCCTAGTGTGCAGAGAAGAATGCCTCTACTATGGCATTGGCGAGTGCAACCACACAGTTTGCGCCAAGTGTGCCATCAGACTGAAAGTCATCTGCAAGGTTTCCGACTGTCCAATCTGCCGGCATAAGTCCTCTCGAGTATGCATTGAAATTTTCCTTTATTTTTAACACTTCTACCATGTAACTAACAGTTACTTGATCTTTTTTCACTTGGCAGGTATTGATCACCAAGTCTCACAACAGGTTCAACAATTTCCACATGGATCAGTTTCTATCCCTACCTGATGAGGATCTGCTATTTGAGAACCAGGAAGTATTGGAGTACTATACTAAGCTAAATAGTTACACGTGTTCAGAGTGTTCCATGGAGTGCAATTCAATGAGTGCTCTCAAACGGCACGTTAACAATGATCACAAAAAGAATTTCTGCCGAATCTGTATTGAACATCTCAAGGTTTGTTCATACTTTTTTACTTATTTTTATATGACGAAGCATCCACTGCTAAGGGTTTAGTCATAGTTACTCCCGCCTTTTACTTTGTACTATTGACTTTGATTAGATGACGCGGTATCTGGCTATATTGGTGTTAGCCATACGAGCGTAGTCGCACTCGCCGTTTACCTAATTCTAAACTGGTTTCTAATTTTTAAACAACTTAGCTGTTTCCACGCGAGCATGAATTATTCGACACCCTTGGCCTGTCTGAGCACAAGCGCTGGTCGCCGGATAAGCCCAATCACGGCCATCCGAAGTGTCAAATCTGCGACGAGTGGTTCTACGATGCCGAAATGTGGTACAATCATCTGCGCAGGCAGCACTTTATGTGTCACATTTGCGAGAATCTGCCAACGCTAGAACGATTTCACCAGCAAAGGACAGTCTATGGCAATTATGAGCAACTCAACAAGCATTTCATTGCCTGTCACTTTGTGTGCCACGAAGGTGAGTCTGATAAGAATAAAAATTAATTTATATTTTATGGATCATGTACAGTGATACCACTTGGGATGCTTAAAACTACTCAATTCGAAATATTGTTTAGATTCTAATACTGTGGGACTACACAGATTATGATAACTGTAAGACTACTCACATTGTGATAACTGTGAGACTACTCACATTGTGATAACTGTGAGACTACTCAGATTGTGATGCCTGTAAGACTACTCAGATTTTGATGCCTGTAAGACTACTCAGATTGTGATACCTGTAAGACTACTCAGATTGTGATACCTGTAAGTCTACTCAGATTGTGATGCCTGTAAGACTACTCAGATTGTGATACCTGTAAGACTACTCAGATTGTGATGCCTGTAAGACTACTCAAATTGTGATACCTGTATAAGACTACTCAGATTGTGATGCCTGTAAGACTACTCAGATTGTGATACCTGTATAAGACTACTCAGATTGTGATGCCTGTAAGACTACTCAGATTGTGACAACTGTAAGACTACTCGGATTGTGATACCTGTAAGTCTACTCAGATTATGATACCTGTAAGACTACTCAGATTGTGATACCTGTAAGACTACTCAGATTGTGATACCTGTAAGACTACTCAGATTGTGATACCTGTAAGTCTACTCAGATTGTGATAACTGTAAGACTACTCAGATTGTGATACCTGTAAGACTACTCAGATTGTGATGCCTGTAAGACTACTCAAATTGTGATACCTGTATAAGACTACTCAGATTGTGACAACTGTAAGACTACTCAGATTGTGACAACTGTAAGACTACTCAGATTGTGACAACTGTAAGTCTACTCAGATTGTGATACCTGTAAGTCTACTCAGATTGTGATACCTGTAAGACTACTCAGATTGTGATACCTGTAAGTCTACTCAGATTGTGATAACTGTAAGACTACTCAGATTGTGATACCTGTAAGACTACTCAGATTGTGATGCCTGTAAGACTACTCAAATTGTGATACCTGTAAGACTACTCAGATTGTGACAACTGTAAGACTACTCAGATTGTGACAACTGTAAGACTACTCAGATTGTGATACCTGTAAGACTACTCAGATTGTGACAACTGTAAGACTACTCAGATTGTGATAACTGTAAGACTACTCAGATTGTGACAACTGTAAGACTACTCAGATTGTGATACCTGTAAGACTACTCAGATTGTGACAACTGTAAGACTACTCAGATTGTGATACCTGTAAGACTACTCAGATTGTGACAACTGTAAGACTACTCAGATTGTGATAACTGTAATACTAATCAGATTGTGATACCTGTAAGACTACTCAGATTGTGATAACTGTAATACTAATCAGATTGTGATAACTGTAAGACTACTCAGATTAGGAAGCCGTAGGACTACTCAAGATTATTAATCTACTGCCGCTCCAACCATGTAGTAGTAATCTCTTGCCTTGCCTCACAGGTTCCTGCCAGTCGGACCAGTTCACGAATGTATTCGCCACCGAGAATGACCTTCGAGCTCACAGAATCAGTCACCACAGCGGCGCTATGGACAAGGCCCTTCTAAGAGAGACCCGCAGGCTCAACATTGACATCAGGTATCAGCGTGGTTCCGCCGGAGCTACAGGTGGCACCGGTGGTCCTAATAACACCAGCGGCGTCGGTGGCGGTTCCAGCACCGGCGCAGCTGGGAGTGGCGTGCCTCATTTCCCAACCGCCAGAGAGGCACTCGATCAGCTGGTAGCCCTGGCTCCCGGTGTTCGAGAATTCGCCGCCAACGCTCTGGCCGCCTCCGCCGCCGAAGCTGCCGCCCGCGGCGCCAACGGCTACGCGGAAAATCCGGCCGAATTTCCCACCCTAACTGGGGAAACTCGACCCAGCTTTGCCGGTCGACAGGGGAATAAAACTGACGCTGAGGATTTCCCCAGTCTGCCGACAGCCGGCGCCGCCGCATCCACCGCCGCCCCGTCGGCTGCCGGCGTTCCTCCGCCAGTCTACAGCGGACCCCGCCGAGTTCCCGCTCCGGCTGCCTACACCAGCCTAGTAGCTGCCAAATCTTCCGCATCGCGTGATCAGAAAGAGGAAGATTATCCCAGTTTGGGTAAAGCTCAGGCAGCATCTGCTGGAACAGCGGCGAATTCAGTTTGGGGCTCGGCGGCCGTCTCGGCACCTCACAGCGGATCGGAAAAGATCAAGAAATCCGGCCACGCCGCGGCCGCAACGCCATTGTCTGGTGCGGCAGATTTTCCTTCTCTACCGAAGCCTCAGGGTCCGCCGCCTACGGCTAGCACTGTAGTTGTAGCCAAGCCAGTTGCTAAGCCTAGGACCTATGTGGCCAATGCCACCAAGCAGAAACACACTGTTGATCATCCAAAACAGCCGAGTGAGCCCCCGCTCCCGCCAGACCCTGTGGAATTTCGACCGCCCGGTCTGCGCTATCAACTGGTGAGGAATCCATCTGAATCCATCCAGATCCTCATTTAAGATCCCCAATTATCCCAGATCCTCATTTCAGATCCCCAATCATCCCAGATCCTCATTTCAGATCCCCAATTATCCTAGATCCTCATTTCAGATCCCCAATCATCCCAGATCCTCATTTCAGATCCAAAATCATCAAGGCAATTCTGCCCATTTCGCTGACTCCTGAGCACATACGCACACACACTGTACGCATGCACACACACAAGTGTGTACATCTGCCCTGACTTTCTCATCGTTAGACAGTGTACACTCTCACTGTGCCTCGGAGGTTGGCCCTCAAGGGTGTCAATTGCTCGACAAGCCCCCAAGCCTTCTCTCCGCGGCTGCATCCAAATTTAATGTAACCTCACCGCGGAATCGAACTCGGGACCTCGGCGTGAAGGGCAAACGCGTTAACCGCTCTGCCACCCCTCAGATCCCAAAAGTATTCCACCATCTTTTTAGATCCATGAATTAATTCCCAAAATTTTCAGATCCCAGAAAAAATCCATTTTGATGTAGCATCGCAATTAAAAATTTATTAACTGCCACCTTAGGCTGGCGGTGCTTCCATCTCGCTGCAGCCAGACGAGCCCACAGTCTACAAGCCCTTCAACTCCATCAGCTGCGTGCCGGCTGCTCCGCCGCCGCCGCAGCCGCAGCCTTCAACTGGTTCAATTGGCCAGCAAAATAAATCAAAGCAATCAAATTTCATTTTGGCTGAAGATTTTCCGGGCCTACCGCAAAGACCAGCTCAAAGTAGCAGCAGCAGCAGCAGCAGCAAGGATAAGATCAAGGATAAAAGTACAAAGAACCGATTCGCCGCACTCACCGATCAGGACTCGGTCCCCGTCGACATCGAAGACGGAGAAGATTGGACGGCTTGGCCTGCTGGTAGTTCAGAGGGCAGTCAGCGACCAGCTGCTTCTGTGGCATCGGCGGCTGCTGCTGCTGCTTTTGCTGGCCGTGTAGAAGATTTTCCTAGCCTTGGTCCGGGCAGCAATTCAAAACCCACGACCGCAGCGCCCACCTGGCACAAGGACGGCCGGTCTAATCTACAGCAGCAGCAGCAACAGCAGCAGCAGCCAATTTTCTCCTCTTCCGATTTCCCCCCAGCCACGCCGCTCGGATTGAAAACGGTTGAAATCCATTCTAGCCAGGCTCTGTCTAAGAAGCAGAAAAAGAAGCAGAAACAGAAGCAGAAGTCACCAGCAGAGGATGACCAGCAGCTTCAATTGACATCGTCTCAGCAGCTGCAGCCGCCTAGGAACGCCTCCTGGAACGATCTGCTCGTGCGTGAGCAGTTCTCATACTCGCCGCCAGCAGACCTAGCCCAGCGTCAGTCTAGACTCCTTGAAGGCATTCGCAATCGCCTCGTTGCTGATGAAGAATTCGCTCAATTTGCCAGGGCCTCAGCTGACTACCTGCGCGGCGATCTGGCGGCGGCGGATTTTCTTGCCGCCATCGTTGGCTTAGTTGGCCCGGCTGCCTGGAAGGTTCTGGCACCGGATCTCATCTGTACTCTGCCCAGCATTGCCAAGCAGAGGGATTTGCGTCAGCGATTGCCTGATAATGTGCGCTGCCTGTTCGCTGTGTGCGACAACTGTGCCCAGACTGTCTTGCCCGCTGACTTGGCCGAACATCGCTGCCTGCAGATTGAGGAGTAGCTATTTACATGCTCCGTGTACTTTTAATTCGTTTTGATATGTACTTTTGCGTGTGACTTGACAAGGTGAATTGGAATACATATTAACAGTACAAAGACTACTGGGGGGATTTCAAATACCCAACGCCAACTTCACGGCCAAACCAAATGACCGATTTTCGTGAAAGTCTACCATACGAGGGTCTTTCAAAAGTTCGTAGAAAATGATAGAAAGCAAGCAGATATTAAAAGGCGGGTTGTGTCATAATCGCCACCGATTTCGATGCACTTTCGCCTGCGCTGCAGCCAGCTATCAAAGCAACACCTAAAATCTGCTTTTTCAATGGAAGGCAATAGAAGTCACGTTTTCCTCCATCCTCTCGATGGTCAGTCTTGCATCCTCGTTCAGAGCAGACTGCACAGCAGCTACATTCAAGGAGTCCGTTGATGTTCTTGGACGACCTTCTCTTGGCTCGTCAACCAAATCGAAATGGCCGGCTCTGAAGCGGCCAAACCACTTGTGCACAGTGCTAAAGGATGGAGCTTCATCAGCAGTACGGTCTTCATCTCAGCAGCAGCTTCACTGGAGCTAGAGCCTCGGCGAAAGAGAAATAGCATTATGGCTCTTGACTGCTCCTTGGAGAATGCAGGAAATGCAGCGCGGGTTCAGAGTTTGATCGCAGATTTCTCGTGGCCATTTCAGTCAATTTTGCTGAAAATTTAGATGTAGGCTGTAGATATGAAATTAAACTTGTGGAAGTTTTCAAGGGCATAGTTTTTAGGGGAGATGGCTTTTCTACGAACCACGCCGACAAGAATCATTGAATGTCTCGATGGTGCCGATGTTTTGTTGTTCTGGAAGTTTATTTTGATCGGAAAGAGCGGAAGATTTTAGGCCGTGTTCATGGCGAGATGCAGAATGGTGTGGGTATTTGAAATATCCCACTGGTATTTCTACTATTCACTAACAGAGGATTATTGCGACTGCTAATTACGATATATATTTTAATTCGAGTTCTTTTCTATTTTAAATGATTCACTCATCAATTATTTAGAATCTTTGTGTTTTTAGGAATATTTTGTGATTCTCTAGCTATCGTCTGCCTAAGCCAATGTTTATTTATTTTGTTTGCAGTTTTTATGTTGCTTTTGTTTTGTTTCGTCGAAGAAAATGACATTTGCTCGACGTTAGTGCCACTTGAAAGCTGGGGTTTGCGCTTGTGTAAAACATTTTCGCGATAATACATAAAGTTTAACTTTTAATTGAATTCATTAATAATTGGCAAGTCTGTCTTGAAACTTTTGGGTGTGTCCGAGACATTTTTCTTTGTTATTTAGTATTCCCATAAATCCTCACTTATCAAAGATCCTCATTTCAGATCCCCAATCATCCCAGATCCTCATTTCGGATCCCAAACCTTCCCGGATCCTCATTTCTGATCCCCAATCATCCCAGATCCTCATTCCAGATCCCAAACCATCCCAGATCCTCATTTCGGATCCCAAACCATCCCAGATCCTCATTTCTGATCCCCAATTATCCCAGATCCTTATTTCGGATCCAAAATCATCCCAGATCCTCATTTCAGATCCAAAATCATCCAAGCTCCTCATTTCTGATCCCTAATCATCCCAGATCCTCATTTCTGATCCCAGACCATCCCAGATCCTCATTTCAGATCCAAAATCATCCAAGCTCCTCATTTCTGGTCCCTAATCATCCCAGATCCTCATTTCTGATCCCAGACCATCCCAGATCCTCATTTCTGATCCCCAATTATCCCAGATCCTTATTTCGGATCCAAAATCATCCCAGATCCTCATTTCAGATCCAAAATCATCCAAGATCCTCATTTCTGATCCCTAATCATCCCAGATCCTCATTTCTGATCCCCAATTATCCCATATCCTTATTTCGGATCCCTAATCATTCCAGATCCTCATTTCAGATCCAAAATCATCCAAGGCAATTCTGCCCATTACGCTGACTCCTGAGCACACACGCACACAGATACCGTACACAGGCACACGCTCACACAGGTGTGTACATCTGCTCTGACTCTCATCGTCAGGCAGTGTACACTCTCACTGTACCTTGGAGGTTGGCCCTCAAGGGCGTAAATTGCACGAGAAGCCCAAAAGCCTTCTCTCTGCGGCTGCGCCCTAAATAAATGTGGCCTCGCCGCGGAATCGAACTTAGGGACCTGGGCGCTGAGGTCCCTACTGACGCTGTGCTACACCTTCATCAGTAGTATCATAGAATCTCAGTGCATATTTTAAGATCAGCCTTTTAAACTAGTAGATGTCCATGCAGACATCTCAGTATATAAAAACTTTTTCACTAAATTCAAGTATCTTTCGTATTGGAGAATAATTTTACAATCTCATTTATCAGATGTAATTAATTATTTATATTACGCGAAATGACACTGACAGGATAGATCTGTCGTTGATTTTCTTGTATAAAAATAATATTTTGGCCCCGAATAGTGAACATTGTCCAGGCTAGAGCGTACATGATGGAAGCGGAGACCTTTGTTGGTCGTCTTTCCCTCTCTGTCTCTCCCTTCAAGCCATTTCTGTGCTCGCAGTTTGAGCAAACAAATTCTCTTACTGACTGCTCTCGGCTGCTTGCTTGTTTTACTACTTTTTTTCTTTCTTTCTACTCATTCGCCTTGCTCATTTCTTTGGCTGTGAAATTCTCTCTTCTCTTACTTTTGATATACCTCACCCTCCCCTTAACAACAGGCCTTGGTGACATAGTGACAGGCCATATTGCTGCCCCGCAGCGTGTGTGAGTGAGATTGAGAGTAAAATGCTTGGATAGTAGATATACTCAAGTTACTTAGCTGCTCAAACTTTGTGCGCTGAGAAGTCTCAGGTGAATTCGAGTTGAATTCGAAACAAATTATCCTTACTAATGTAAAGTCAACTAGTTCTCTATAAAATCATTGAAGCTTTCTAAGAAGCAAGCAGGTATTTTGACTCTGTACAATGTCCCTAGCTGGAATTGAGGACCAGATTGAACTGGCTAGCGAGTCCTTCAGTTCAATTGTGCCTGAAGGCGGTGAGGGCACTCCGCCGTATGGTCAGTACCCCACTGAGACACGATTTCGGAGGCCAGATTATAAGTTTTATAAGACTCTGGGTAAGTCTGGGTAACTGTTTCTACCTTGTGCTAGCTAGATTTCTGTGACTGATCCTTCAGGGCCTCTGACTGATCCTTCAGGGCCTCCGACTGATCCTTCAGGGCCTCTGGGACTGATCCTTCAGGGCCTCCGACTGATCCTTCAGGGCCTCTGGGACTGATCCTTCAGGACCTCTGGGACTGATCCTTCAGGACCTCTGGGACTGATCCTTCAGGACCTCTGGGACTGATCCTTCAAGGCCTCTGTGACTGATCCTTCAGGGCCTCTGGGACTGATCCTTCAGGGCCTCTGGGACTGATCCTTCAGGGCCTCTGGGTCTGATCCTTCAGGGCCTCTGGGACTGATCCTTCAGGGCCTCAAGACCCAGAATCCTTCAGGGTCTCCGTCGGTATCCCATTCAGGAAAAACTTATACAGAAAAATAGGTTCCTTGCGACAAACACCATCGACTTTGCAGACGATTCGAAGGAATTTCAACAGCGAGTGCAGCCTTTGCCGCCGCCACCACCGCCGCCACAGCAGCAGCAGCAGCAGCAGCATGAATCAGATACTCGACAGACCCAGCAGCATCGGTCATCGAACAGACGTCCTGCTACGGCATACGCCCGTTGGCCTCCCCGACATCAGCATCTGCAGCAGCAGCAGCCGCGCGAACCAGAGCCCGGCTGGCGACCAATCTACCCGGAGCCAGACCTGACCACTCCTCGACCTTCGCGTCCGGTGACAGCGCCGTCCACCAGATCATCCGCCGTCGCCGCCGCGGTTAGTGACAACGTCGAAAAGCTCGACGTCGCTAAAGCGGCTGTTGACAAGAAACTTTCGGCGGACGCTTCGCCGAACGTTACGTCGACGGCGTCGAAAATTCGTCCGGTGCAGCTTGCTGTGGTCGACTTTTTGGAAGCTCGGCGACAGCCTTCGCCGCCAGCACAGCAGCCGCCGCCGCCGCAGACAGCATCTTCAGCTGCCCGATTCTACAGGCCGAAAACTGCGCCTAGTCGGGTCGCCACTGCATCGTCGGGCATCGGGCTGCAGATTCAAGGTCATCGACTACTGCCTTCTGGCAGGGAGAGAGCAACCTCCGCCAAGCTGAACGCCTCATCCATTGGCGGAGTCAGGGACCTGTCCGAGGCCTACGACAGGGCGCTGGCTGTACATGGCTGGCGAATGGAGGTGCCCGGAGATCCGTTCGGAATTAAGTGAGTCACGTTTCTGCGCCACTCTTTCACCGGTTGAGGATCTGTCACTCTCGGTGTTTAGCTGTCACTCTCCATTCTTATCTGCCACTCTCTAGTCTTATCTGTCACTCTCCATTCTTATCTGTCACTCTCCATTCTTATCTGTCACTCTCTATTCTTATCTGCCACTCTCTATTCTTATCTGTCACTCTCCATTCTTATCTGTCACTCTCCATTCTTATCTGCCACTCTCTATTCTTATCTGTCACTCTCTATTCTTATCTGTCACTCTTCATTCTTATCTGTCACTCTCTATTCTTATCTGTCACTCTCCATTCTTATCTGTCACTCTCAATTCTTATCTGTCACTCTCCATTCTTATCTGTCACTCCCCATTCTTATCTGTCACTCTCCATTCTTATCTGTCACTCCCCATGTTTATCTGTCACTCTAATCACTCCCCATTCTCATCTGTTAGTCTGTCATCTTGCTCAATTCTGAGCCAGGTCCTCTCCTAGTAACACTGGCCCAAACGGATCGTCGCCACACCTTGCAGGCAGCACCTGATCCCGGACCGCAAGCCGGTGAGCGTGACGGTGCCAGAGCCGACCGTGAAGCCGCTGCCACCGAGGATTCGCCGAACAAATCGTTTTACATTCTTTCACACAACGGCGCCTCGGGTGGTGATGAGTTTCGACATTCATCCGAACTTCACCTCAGAGCAGTTCAGCAAAGCCAGGTCGGCCCTAATCAAGCAGGGCAAGTGGGATTATCGATATCGTGATTTTTCCTTTATGTACTAATCTGAAGATTGTGGTCAAATCGACAGAAGATTTTTCAACAACAAAAGCCTGTTAATACTACTTTAGGTAGTTTTATTGTTTGGAATTCATTTTTATAAACAGAATATAGCTGTGTTATGATAACTGCTGTTATATTATATTCAAACTGACTAATTTCAAATATATATTCCTGTTTGTTTGTTTGAATCATTGAAGTGCGTGCACTTTGTACTATTGAGATTTATATTTTTCGCTATATTATTTATTTATTTTACTGAAATTGCTGTTTCTCCTTAACTCTAATATATTTAGCATAGGGATCTGTAATAATAAAATAAAATATATATATTATAAAAAATTAAATGTGCTTTGTTTTGAAATATAACCCGGCAACGTTTAAAATAAACTGACGTTTACCGACGTAAACCCGGAAACTTTTCGTTGTTGAATTTCTACAAAAGCCATAAAAACTGCTTGAAGTGTACAGTGCTTAGAGCCTCCGATTTTTTACCGAGACGTTGAAAGTTCAAATCTCAGTCCAAAGGTAAAAGTCAACAATTACTCACGACTTGAAGGTCCGGGGTTCGATTCTAGGCTCAATGAAACAGTTTCTGTGTTTATTTTAGCAATACACTTAACTCAGTCTTTTAGCACGCGTTAACATATCATGGCGACTGCACTAACTAAAAATCTGTGCATGACATGCTGAATTAAAAATCCCTAATTAGACTAATTGGCTATAAAGTACTCATTAAATGCCTCACAGCAACCAACTGTGTTCTCAGTCGCCTCTTTTGTTCCTATAATTGGATTGATTGCAGTCAAATGCAATTAACTATTTTTACTGAGGTCTTTTTATTGTTAATTGACAATACATCATAGTATTGACAATTCAATATCTAAGTGATACTCTTGCGTGACTATGAAATATCGATTTCTTCATGAGATCTGATGTTAATAGAGAACACAAGAGACTGCTTAGAAATTAGAGAGATCGAGGCACAGAAAAAGGTATCGATCGATAAACGTATTGCAGCAGTTGGTGAGCGATGAATTGAGCCACTTTCACACCTATAGGATCATCCGATGTGGCGCTTTTTAGAGTAAAGCAGGAAGTTCTTCACCACGTGGCTTGACTCTTTAGAAACTTCTAAACAGTTCTACACTGTCAGACCTGCAAAAGATTCTCTTCCAAGAATGTTAAAACCTGCCTACAATGTTTTATTGATCCATAAGCTTCGTTTTTACTTACTCTTCGATTAGTTGAGGATCTGTCAGTCTCCGTGTTTATCTGTCACTCTCCGTGTTTATCTGTCACTCTCCGTGTTTATCTGTCAGTCTCCGTGTTTATCTGTCACTCTCCGTGTTTATCTGTCACTCTCCGTGTTTATCTGTCAGTCTCCGTGTTTATCTGTCACTCTCGGTGTTTATCTGTCACTCTCCGTGTTTATCTGTCAGTCTCCGTGTTTATCTGTCACTCTCCGTGTTTATCTGTTACTCTCGGTGTTTATCTGTCACTCTCGGTGTTTATCTGTCACTCTCCGTGTTTATCTGTCACTTCTGTGTTTATCTGTCACTCTCCATGTTTATCTGTCACTCTCTGTGTTTATCTGTCACTCTCCGTGTTTATCTGTCACTCTCTGTGTTTATCTGTCACTCTCCGTCTTTATCTGTCACTCTCCGTCTTTATCTGTCACTCTCCGTGTTTATCTGTCACTCTCCGTGTTTATCTGTCACTCTCCGTCTTTATCTGTCACTCTCCGTCTTTATCTGTCACTCTCCGTGTTTATCTGTCAGTCTCCGTGTTTATCTGTCACTCTCCGTGTTTATCTGTCAGTCTCCGTGTTTATCTGTCACTCTCCGTGTTTATCTGTCACTCTCTGTGTTTATCTGTCACTCTCCGTGTTTATCTGTCACTCTCGGTGTTTATCTGTCACTCTCCGTGTTTATCTGTCACTCTCCGTGTTTATCTGTCACTCTCCGTGTTTATCTGTCAGTCTCCGTGTTTATCTGTCACTCTCCGTGTTTATCTGTCACTCTCTGTGTTTATCTGTCACTCTCCGTGTTTATCTGTCACTCTCGGTGTTTATCTGTCACTCTCCGTGTTTATCTGTCACTCTCCGTGTTTATCTGTCACTCTCCGTGTTTATCTGTTACTCTCGGTGTTTATCTGTCACTCTCGGTGTTTATCTGTCACTCTCCGTGTTTATCTGTCAGTCTCCGTGTTTATCTGTCACTCTCCGTGTTTATCTGTTACTCTCGGTGTTTATCTGTCACTCTCGGTGTTTATCTGTCACTCTCCGTGTTTATCTGTCACTTCTGTGTTTATCTGTCACTCTCCATGTTTATCTGTCACTCTCTGTGTTTATCTGTCACTCTCCGTGTTTATCTGTCACTCTCTGTGTTTATCTGTCACTCTCCGTCTTTATCTGTCACTCTCCGTCTTTATCTGTCACTCTCCGTGTTTATCTGTCACTCTCCGTGTTTATCTGTCACTCTCCGTCTTTATCCGTCACTCTCCGTGTTTATCTGTCACTCTCCGTCTTTATTTGTCACTCCTGTGTTTATCTGTCCCTCTCTCGTGTTTATTTGTCACTCAAAACACTCATCTGTTACTCTCCTGTTTATGTCACTCCTAAAATATCATCTGACACTCTCAAACCTCATCTGTCACCCTCAAACATCATCCGTCACTCGCATTCCTCATCTGTCACTCTCATTCCTCATCCGTCACTCTCATTGCTCATCCGTCACTCTCATTTCTCATCCGTCACTCTCATTGCTCATCCGTCACTCTCATTGCTCATCCGTCACTCTCATTTCTCATCCGTCACTCTCATTTCTCATCCGTCACTCTCATTGCTCATCCGTCACTCTCATTGCTCATCCGTCACTCTCATTTCTCATCCGTCACTCTCATTGCTCATCCGTCACTCTCATTGCTCATCCGTCACTCTCATTGCTCATCCGTCAATCTCCATCTTCTTCTGTTCTATGGCAAGAAAAAGAATACACTTCAGACTTTAGGGATTAAGGGGCAAGAAACGATGAAAGAACTGTAGAAGAAGTAAAACAAGTTTTTTATGCCAAATATCGATGCTTAGGATTTGAAGCAAAACTATTTTTAACTAAATTGATCAGCGAAATAAATGATTGACATGCCTATTTTAGTGGCTTGAATCTATACTTCATTCCAATCTCATTGAACCGTGGTTAGTTATTCATCGGAGTTAAGCAATCTAGTATTGAGTATTGTAATCACGATGTCTATCCGTTTCGTCCATGGACAATTTACTAGTTTTTCGCTCGCCATCAGACGCTACTCAAATACAAGTACGCTGGTTGCCGCCATCGGCTCGAATCTTCAAATTCTTTCGATTTTCCGGAATAACTCAATATTGTCTATGGATCAATTGTCATTCATTTCGTGAATGTCATGACATTTCATTTCAATTCATACCTCAGTGACAGATGAGGCTTGAGAGTGACAGATGATTGTATGAGGGTGACAGATGAGGTTTGAGAGTGACAGATGAGGTTTGAGAGTCACAGATAATGTATGAGGGGGACAGATGATGTATGAGGGTGACAAATGAGGTTTGAGAGTGACAGATGAGGTTTGAGAGTGACAGATGATGTATGAGGGTGACAGATGAGGTTTGAGAGTGACAGATGATTGTATAAGGGTGACAGATGAGGTTTGAGAGTCACAGATAATGTATGAGGGTGACAGATTATGTATGAGGCTGACAAATGAGGTTTGAGAGTGACAAATGAGGTTTGAGAGTGACAGATGAGGTTTGAGAGTGACAGATGAGGTTTGAGAGTCACAGATAATGTATGAGGGTGACAGATTATGTATGAGGCTGACAAATGAGGTTTGAGAGTGACAAATGAGGTTTGAGAGTGACAGATGAGGTTTGAGAGTGACAGATGAGGTTTGAGAGTCACAGATAATGTATGAGGGGGACAGATGAGGTTTGAGAGTGACAGATGATGATTGAGGGTTAAATATGAGGTATGAGAGTGACAGATAAGGTTTGAGAGTGACAGATGAGGTTTGAGAGTGACAGATGATGTATGAGGGTGGCAGATGAGGTTTGAGAGTGACAGATGAGGTTTGAGAGTGACAGATGGGGTTTGAGAGTGACAGATTATGTATGAGGGTGACAGATGAGGTTTGAGAGTGACAGATGATGATTGAGGGTTAAATATGAGGTATGAGAGTGACAGATAAGGTTTGAGAGTGACAGATGAGGTTTGAGAGTGACAGATGAGGTTTGAGGGCGACAGATGGGGTTTGAGAGTGACAGATGGGGTTTGAGAGTGACAGATGATTGTATGAGGGTGACAGATGAGGTTTGAGAGTGACAGATTATGTATGAGGGTGACAGATGAGGTTTGAGAGTGACAGATGAGGTTTGAGAGTGACAGATGGGGTTTGAGAGTGACAGATTATGTATGAGGGTGACAGATGAGGTTTGAGAGTGACAGATGATGATTGAGGGTTAAATATGAGGTATGAGAGTGACAGATAAGGTTTGAGAGTGACAGATGAGGTTTGAGAGTGACAGATGAGGTTTGAGAGTCACAGATAATGTATGAGGGTGACAGATGATGTATGAGGGTGACAAATGAGGTTTGAGAGTGACAGATGAGGTTTGAGATTGACAGATGAGGTTTGAGAGTGACAGATGAGGTTTGAGAGTGACAGATGAGGTTTGAGAGTGACAGATGATGTTTGAGAGTCAAAGATGAGGCACGAGAGTGACAGATGAATATTTCAGAAGTGATATATAAACAAGGAGAGTAACAGATGAGTGTTCGGAGTGACAGATAAACACGGAGAGTGACAGATAAACACGTGCCCATCGCGCACTTGTGCTTTTGCCAGTGACGCTCTCTTTGGCGTTCAAGAATCCTTACATTTCTGTGGCAAGATGCAAATAAATCACTAACCAGGTGTCAAGATGACACCGGCACGGCTGTCTTTATGCGTTATCTCTCCGTTAATAATTTCCAAACAAAAAAGATTATTTGTTTTATCACGCTTATGCAAAAAAAGTACCGATTTTTAGAATTTTAGAATTTTACTCCAATCGGTGCCGACTTCACTCCACAATGTTCTATCAGGCTTCGTGGGCAAATGATTAGTTCACAATGCTTCAACATAATCCAAAAAATCGTTGGTTTTCTTTCTATAGTAAAGCTAATTTAGCTATAGTATTGGCGTGTCTTAAGACCCCTGAGATAAATTATTTCTGAATGCATAATTAGTGTGGCAATTTTCCCAGCTGGCACGGTGAGTCCTATTTCAGAAATCAATAATTCAGAAGCGACTGAGTCTTGGTCGGCTATTGTGCAAGCTTCACAACTTAAAGTGTGCAGCTTCTGTGAACTTTTAAGGTATCCGCTTAGATTCAATCTATGAGCTTGGTTGTTATTGTTATTAAAACCAGTGTTAGACTGCAGGGACAATAACGTACAGTTTCTATTTTCGCTCGTTTTATTTAATCGGTCTAACTGTACTTTTCTTTTTGTACTTTTTAGACCTAGCAGGCTTATTGCTATGCTGTTGAATAAATTCGGAGGAGTTATAAGAAAACTAATAATATAAAAAATGGCTGCAGAGTAAAATGAGGATTGGGGTACAATAAAATCTTCAATAAAATATTGTCGCTACACCAGGTCTTACACTCGGTGAAGCTTCGCGCAACCAATATGACTCATACTTTTTTATGTTCAGGAAAACCCCGTATGTTTCAACCAATGATAATTCTCGACCTTGAAGCACGAGTTGTTCGCATGATCCGTGAATATATAGATGATTAAATGACAGTCGCAGGAATGGCGTGATAATATGTTTAGTGGACTTCAAAAGGACCGAATTATAGAGCAATTCTGAAGATTCTGAAAAACTCTGATAAGCTCTGAAACAACAGTATACAAGCTCGTCAAATGAGTTATTGCTCTACAGTTGACACATGCGCTGAATTTCGGATAATATCGACCCAATTTTCGTCAGTTTATTACAGTTCTTTGCATGTCTGCCAAACTATCCAGTCGAAATGGTTAAGCTCTATGATCATGGCTATATCACGTGTTCGCAGTGCAGCAGAATCGTATATTGAGTCTCGCTTCAATACAAAATTTGCACACGGCAATAAACGGAACTGGTTTACGTGGGATATGACCAGCAGGTGTACTGAATGAAGGGGGTGTTGGGAAAACCTACCTGCAGTCCTTGTCGGACAGGAAAGGAGAAATCACGGCGCAGAGTGAAGATTTCGAGAGCCAAGTAAATAAAAGGCTCGTTATGGCTCGCAAGTGAGCACACTGACCTCGAACCAGTTGGAGATCGGTTTTTAGGGTTGGAAATAATGATGAACCATCCTACCCCATGGCCACTACATCTGACCACTTGTCTTCCCTTTTCACTCTCCCTGCATCTCTCCATCTCCGCCAGTTTCCTTCCTACAGCGAGGAAAATCCTCGAGCTGCTGTTCTTTAGCTAGCCTGAAAAGCCCTGCGAGTTGGGACGAAAATCTGGACTGAAAATAAGAGTACACACTAAAATCCCGACTCACCTTCAAGCTGAGTCGCCTACCGTCTCCATAATTCTACAAATATATGTTAAGGCTGTCCTTCTCTTCAACCAGCCCGTCTAAAATTTGCACCTGTAACTACTGTCTATATGTAGAGTAAAATTAATATTCGTCGATAGAATTTTTATACAAGAAAGCACTTTTAAAAGGACAGGCAAATTGTTATAAGAAATTTTGAAATTGGGTACGCAAAAAATCACGTACCCAATATGCATTTTTTGACTGGGACAAAGTGCTAACACACAATGATAAAGTCAAGAGGACGAACGTACAACCCGCGTGTGAGTTAGTTGCATGATTAGTTAGTGAGTCTTTTCATTATGATTAGCTTCCAATGTCATAAGACAACATGCTACTTTCCTTTGTGAATGCTTAGTTTTTTGCCAATGAGTCCTTTTGATTGCGCGATACACTATACAGACGGCGTTTGGCACATTGAAAGATGCGTGCACTTTTATTTCTATTTTAGCTTCTCGGCAGATTGCTTTTGACCAAATCAGTGCAACTGGGCTATAGCCTTTTCGGCAAGCCCCTGAGTTGTGTCATGATTTTCCCCGCAAATATGCACACTAGTGCTCAACCTGCCTTTATCTTTCTCAAATGCCACACATAGGGTACAGAGCTTTCTCATGCAGTGATATAAAAATTGTGTAGCCATCTCACTGGCTCAAATGACATGGGCTAGAGCTTAATATGGAATTTTCTACGTTGAGTAACTACTGAACCTGCCTGAGCACAGTACACAGTATACCTGGTTCATTCAATGCTCCCTGTCATATATATATGCAATGATATTATAATTAGCTGTGCTATTTGTGATAATTTATAGCGGAATTATATTTTGCTCTAGTGCAGCTCGTTTAGACATTTTTTCCCTGACATTGTGCAGGCACACATGGAACTCTGACAACGTTGACTAGTGGATAGTAAAATTAAAAGTGTGCCATTCCGAAAAAAAACTATTTGACACAGTGACAGACTGTCTGACGGTTTTATCTTTCTATCAGCCTTTCTATCAGCCTTTCTGTCAGTCTTTCTGTCAGTCTGTCTGTCAGTCAGTCTGTCAGTCAGTCTGTCAGTCAGTCTGTCTGCCTTTCTGTCAGTCAGTCTGTCTGCCTTTCTGTCAGTCTTTCTGTTAGTCTGTCTGTCAGTCTGTCTGTCAGTCTGTCTGTCAGTCAGTCTGTCAGTCATTCTGTCTGCCTTTCTGTCAGTCTTTCTCTTAGTCTGTCTGTCAGTCAGTCTGTCAGTCAGTCTGTCTGCCTTTCTGTCAGTCTGTCTGTCAGTCTGTCTGTCAATCTGTCTGTCAGTCTGTCTGTCAGTCTTTCTGTCAGTCTGTCTGTCAGTCTATCTGTCAGTCTGTCAGTCTGTCTGTCAGTCTGTCAGCCTTTCTGTCAGTCTGTCTGTCAGTCTGTCTGTCTGTCTGTCTGTCAGTCTGTCTGTCAGTCTGTCTGTCAGTCTGTCTGTCAGTCTGTCAGCCTTTCTGTCAGTCTATCTGTCAGTCTGTCTGTCAGTCTGTCTGTCAGTCTGTCTGTCAGTCTGTCTGTCAGTCTATCTGTCAGTCTGTCTGTCAGTCTGTCTGTCAGTCTATCTGTCAGTCTGTCTGTCAGTCAGTCTGTCAGTCTTTCAGTCTGCCTTTCTGTCAGTCTTTCTGACGGCCTCTAAAAATGCTTTTGTCAGTCTCATTCTTTATAATTCTATTGAGTTTTCACGTTTTGTTTTTCTGCAGTCCATCAGTTTTTATAATTGATTTCTTTAAACAAAAAATAGCTTAAAAATTTTTGCGGCTGCAAAGGTTTCTATTTTTTTAATTAGGAAAGCTCAGACAATAATGTAAAAATTATAAGGCCACAAAAGGAATCTATTTTATTTCGATAAAAAACTATATCGCAATAGATTTTAATAGCGATATAGACTTGATTGGTTAGATAGAAAAATCGACCGGATTTTACAGTTAAAAAATTTCACGGTGTTGTAAATTAATTTCCTCTATGAATCAATCAATGTTTGCAACACTTTGAAAAGGTAAATACAGTCTTAAATGTGGAAGTTAGAACATTACAAATATTATTTCAAGCTAAACACAACATTTCTTATTTAAAAAACTTAATAAACGATTCGTTTTTCTGTAAATTTCTCCATTAATTAAAAAAAACAAATTTAATTTGGTAAAGTGTAGTTAAAATAATAGAACGATAATTTTACAATGAATTTTACTACAGTATTGTCTGGGGCGCAGCTGATACTAACTATGCGTTCTAGTTAATGTCAAATGAAATGGAAGCAAACATATTGAATAAACTGATATCGCTGATAAACTCACGTGGGGATAAAACTGGGAACAAAACTGCACTCAACTATAAATAACACGAATTGTTATAGGCGCTGTTAAAAAATTGTATAAGGCACGATCCAAGTAAGGACAGGGGCCGGTGTATGCGGTACATAGAATTTGAGCTTTTAGCATTCGAATTTCCATTAGCACATGAATCTACCTGCATGCTCATGCATTTCTGTCTTGAAAATATATTTAGTAGCAGTTGCCTTGGCCATGCATGGCTCATATAACAATTCGGCGAGACCATGCAATCATATTTTGGATGAGAAGCAACTGCATGACGCCGCGACTTTTTATTCACCTCGTTCGATACCAGCTTCGATTCCTGATTCGATTCAACCTAAATAAAAACTTCCATTCTAGCTTCGACTCCCTCTTTGATTCTTGCTTCGATTCCAACTACGATTCCAGTTTAGATTCTTGCTTCGATTCCTGCTTCGATTCCTGCATCGATTTCCCGCTTGGATGTTATAGCTTCGATTCTAGCTTGGATGCTAGCTTCGATTCCAGCTTGGATGTTATAGCTTCGATTCTAGCTTGGATGCTAGCTTCGATTCTAGCTTCGATTCCAGCTTTGGTCGCAACTTCTATTCCAACTTATTTTACAGTTTAGATTCTAGCTTCGATTCTAGCAGATGTTTTTGATTTAATTAGACACATAGAAAAGGTACTGAATGCTAAAATCTCTCAGCATTTTTCAGTTTTCAAAACTCTGATGAAGAAAATGGTTTGAAAAAAGCATAAGGTTAACAAATCCTAGTTTCGCTTGCTGGATGGCTACTTTGAGCTACCTGTCGCAGTCTCTGCAGCTGCAGGGGCAGCCACGAAGGACACTGCAGAAGCCGCTAGCCTGGAGCAGCAGTCCCATGAAGATGCAGACTGACAGCAACAGGGCCATCAGGCTGAGCATCAGGGCCAGGGACACACTCAGGCCAGACTCGATCACACCTGAGCAGGCCAGCTCGGTGCCGGATTCGTACACGCGCAGAAAACCCAAACAGGGAAGAAGGCGTTCCAGAATCTTTACTCGCATTGGATCCAGCAGCTCTACTAGGGGAGGCAGGTAGTTGACAACGGTAGCGTCGTAGACTCTGTCAGCCGCGGCTTTCACTGAGTTCGGATTGCTGAAGGCCTCTTTATAGCCGGCAATGTTTTTCGCCAGCAGTTCGATAGTTTTCTGAGCGCTCGCACTACCGGCTGAGGCGTTAATTATTGAGCTCAAATGGGACATCCGCTGCTGCAACGGCGCAATCATGCTACTTTCAAAGCCCGCCAGCTGATTAGCTAAATGCTTTGCGATAACAACTTGGGCAATATCAGCAGATGCTGCTGGACTTAAGGCCAGACGATAAATTGAGCTGTTCAAAGCGCCCAGACTTATAGCTAGAAGTGGGCGGTCTAGCTGACCCAGTAGATTCGGCTTGCTCAGCTCCTCGTCGATGAGGCCGCCGAGAGCCGACACTTCCGGGTTGCTTCCGATGCTGCGAAGGTCCACTGACAGTACAGTCTCCGGCGCCAGGCCACTCAGCGCGGTGTGCAGCATGTTTTTCCCGTAATCGAGATTCTGCTGCACAGTCGGGGAGTAGACAAACGCTGTCAGATTGATTACGTTCATCATTTTCAGAGCAGTGAACAGCGACACGCTACTGTTGCGGCACTGGGTGTTCAGCCTGGTGAAGAGCTGGTCCGGCCGGTTGCTGAAGTCGAACGGGATGGGCAGCTGGATGCTCTTCTCAATCAGTTTAGTCACGCTTGGCCAAATGTAGCGCAGCAGCGTTGCGTCCAAATTTGCATCCAGCCTTTCCCGACCTTCTGGAGTGCGCATGTACCGACAAAGTCGGACGTCGGCAACGCTCGTTGCATAGTATACGCAGACCGGGAGACTAAAAGCCAGGGTTGTCACAAGCGAGACTGCCAGCACCCCGCAGGCGTACGTGCGGGCCGAGCCGCTCAGCTGGCGAAAGCTGCACAGACATCTTTGACGATAGACGCGAAGCTTCGCCTGGCGCTCGTCAGCGCGACGCAAATCTATAGCGCTGACGCCATCAACTGGAAGGTCACCGATGCGGTCTGGTCGGGCGCCAAGGCTTCCAAGGTCTGTGAGTCGCTGATGACGCAGTTTCTCTTCGCGACACTCCATGGCCATCGATGATAGCAGCCAGGAGAGGCAGCGGAATAACTCAGTTCCCAGCAATACAGCGAATACATAGAACGGTAGTAAGACCACACTCACAATGACCACAGCCAGGATGAAGTAGGTGCGCACCTCTCCAACCACGGCCCACACCGAGTCGGATTCTGCGGCCTGACTAAAACCGGTGGTCAAACTGATGCTAGAATTCTTAATCATGTTGAACTCGCTGGCGATGCCAGTTGTGACTGAGCTCAGCAGCTTTTGAACTTCGGCATCGATGGTGCTGAGTGACTGATTTATACTACTGTAGGTTCCAGTGAAGTCTTTGCGCATCTGTGTTTGATTGATACCCTTCAGACGCATAAAGGTTATTACCGTTGTGAGGCTGTCAAACTGGAGCTCCTCGGAACTCACTTGTAGCTTCAGATTGTTCAGCGAGGTAAAAATGGACGGACATTCGGCATAGTTGGTGGCTGCGCAGAGCTTGCTGCAGCTATCGCTGAGTTGTTTTCGCAAGTTCTCAACTTGGGAGGCTAGACTGTTCAGCTCGACATACAATTCATTGGCCTGCGACTGGATCTTCACAACCGCTTCAATCTTGCTGATGAATGCCTCCAGTTGCACCAGCACGGGCTGCAGTTTCAGCAGTTCAAACAGTTGATCAATAATGTACCTTGCGAAACGATTGAAGAAGCTTTGAATTACATGAAAATTTGTTTGAAACTCTTCAATTAGTGTCGCATTGCTCGACTTAATGAGGTCGTCGATCAAACTATTGACGCTGCCGACTAAATCCACCGTTGAGGTTCGAAAGGTCGCCGATTGATTGTCTGTCGTCAACATTTGCGCCTGCAGCTGATTGCCAATGCTCCAGAAGTTTACAAGCAATGCCACAGACACAATAGCCATGCCAAGAAGCAAGAACAATAGCATCAACATGGAGATCACTAGGCAGCGATGTTGTCTGGCGTTGGCGTCGGGAAGACTCATTGTAGTCCCGGTCCTCTGGTACTCGGAGTCGGCCTCAGTTGCGCAGGTGCTGACGGAGTTCTCATCGACGTAGGTGCTGGACTCGACCGCGCCTACCTCCGGAAAGCCGTTGACGGCGTACACCGACATCTCGTCCGCAGACGCTTTCGCCTGTCGACTCCGCTGCTCCAAATGTCGATGATGTCGCCGGCGCCAGTGACTGCGGCAGACGCGAGCTGCCAACAGGGCTGGCGCCAGGATTGCCAGCAGCTGGACGGTACAGAATGCGGCGAAATAGCCGGAGTCCTGACGCACCTGGTTGGTGGCCAGCTCGATGACTCCGGTGACCACTGTCGAAGAGTCGTTGCTACTCACGGTGACATTGGCGAAGTCTGGCAACTGGAGCAGCTGATGACGCAGCCACAACAGAAGCTGCTGCAGCAGGGTGTCGCTCTCAGGCACCAGCAATTGGTTTAAAATCGACATTGCGGCCACTGTCGGCTCCTCTCCGAGCCTGCAACTCTAGCAGCGAGTCCTTGGCAACTGTTGCTAGGCAGTTTAGGCTGGCGCAGCATTATTGCGCCCTTGGCAAGAGAGTCCGCTAGTTCCGCTTGCCTCTTTTATTTGGTCCAGGACTTGAATGGTGAGGAAGAAAGGTGAGGCTGGCTTGACGATATTTTCTTCTTCTTGTGGCACAATGCTTAAAAAAAGTGTGCAGCGACAGGGAAGGACTATGCCGGAATTGAAAGAGAGAGATGTGGCCAAGGAGTCAACACTGAGGAAGCCAGTTGTCAAGGGCGACAGAACCCCAAGCTGTCGTTGCCGGCGAATGGAATTTAGCCGAAGCTTTCTATGGGATCTGGGCTATTGCTTTTCGCTGGAGGGCCCTGTGCGGCTGCAGCAGCGTTGATTTGAGTACTCCGCTTGGGTTGGATGGGCGACCGGGTCAGAGAGCCAACTGCTCAAGAAGGCGCTCCTTAGCCGTCTCCGACCTGGGTAGCAATAAAAAGGGATTGGGGGTTGGCGCGGCGGGTGGGTTGGCGTGCACGACAGGGTGGAGGGGGAGGGCGACAGTGTCGGTGAGGATTTTTCAGCCCTTCTCTCGAGATCTCGGATCCTCAGGGTGGGGGGTTGTCGGATGAGGTGGTGGCTGCTCATTCTGTATTTTAGTCATTAGTATTGGTTCTTCCTTAGATTCCAGGTCCAATATCTCAGATGTGTGTGTGTGTGTCAAATGCTCTGTGTGACTCAACTGTCTCAGAATGATCGCCCTAATCTCATTGGATGCTTCTATGAGTATGTAGCAGCAGCAGCAGCAGCAGCAGCAAACTAAAAGAAGGCTCAGATAGTAATTCATTATAAGTTTCTAACCTACACAATGGGCTCCTAAACAGTTAGCTCCCCACTCGCAAGGGTCTGATCTTACTGACACAAGAATGCCAAGCTGACTCATAGGTCTCAACGTAAGCATGAAAACACAAAACAATTTCGATAGCATTTAGTCCATAATGTGAGTTGGATTGTTCAGTCTTAAACTGGTTGCTGATTCCCTTTTCCTTTTGGGATATTTCGGAGTTTCTAAAAATAGCCTCTCCAGTTGCTAGGATGCATGACTCATACCTTGTGTTTCTGGTTGAACCTGTGTGTCTAAAATTAGCAACAAATAATCAACTAACGTTAGCATGAGCATGTCAAAGAATTTGGGCAGGAAAGAAAGACGACAAAAATTATGGATTCTGACGTACCAGCAATAGCTGGTTGCTTGTAATTCGCATTTGATTAAAGTTCAAATTATTAGTTCAAATTATATTTATCCATCCATCTATCTATCTATCTATATATATATATATATTCAGTTACGTTAACTAGTAAAACGTTTAACGTAACTGAAACGGGTTTATAAAAGTACTGATAATGGTTTGAACTAATTTCTATATGTCATAGAAATATATTCGTCATTTCTGTGAATTCGTCACTTTCTGTGAATTCGTCAATTTCTGTGAATTCGTCAATTTCTGTGAATTCGTCAATTTCTGTGAATTCGTCAATTTCTGTGAATTCATCAATTTATGTGAATTCGTCAATTTCTGTGAATTCGTCAATTTCTGTGAATTCATCAATTTATGTGAATTCGTCAATTTCTGTGAATTCGTCAATTTCTGTGAATTCGTCAATTTCTGTGAATTCGTCAATTTCTGTGAATTCATCAATTTATGTGAATTCGTCAATTTCTGTGAATTCGTCAATTTCTGTGAATTCATCAATTTATGTGAATTCGTCAATTTCTGTGAATTCGTCAATTTCTGTGAATTCGTCAATTTCTGTGAATTCATCAATTTCTGTGAATTCATCAATTTCTGTGAATTCATCAATTTATGTGAATTCGTCAATTTCTGTGAATTCGTCAATTTCTGTGAATTCATCAATTTATGTGAATTCATCAATTTCTGTGAATTCGTCAATTTCTGTGAATTCGTCAAACTCAGTGAATTCGTCAATTTCTGTGAATTCATCAATTTATGTGAATTTTTCAATTTCTGTGAATTTGTCAAACTCAGTGAATTCGTCAATTTCTGTGAATTCGTCAATTTCTGTGAATTCGTCAATTTCTGTGAATTCATCAATTTATGTGAATTCGTCAATTTCTGAAAATTCGTCAATTTCTGTGAATTCATCAATTTCTGTGAATTCATCAATTTATGTGAATTCGTCAATTTCTGTGAATTTGTCAAACTCAGTGAATTCGTCAATTTCTGTGAATTCATCAATTTATGTGAATTCGTCAATTTCTGTGAATTTGTCAAACTCAGTGAATTCGTCAATTTCTGTGAATTCGTCAATTTCTGTGAATTCGTCAATTTTTGTGAATTCGTCAAACTCAGTGAATTCGTCAATTTTTGTGAATTCGTCAAACTCAGTGAATTCGTCAATTTTTGTGAATTCGTCAAACTCAGTGAATTCGTCAATTTTCTAGCCTTTTGAGTTAGTATGTATTCTCCTTGAATGGCCGAGGTTCTGAAGTTGTTTAAATTAATTTTTAAATTACTAATTTTCGACATTTAGTTTTACGTGATTGTCCCACATTTTTCGTTTTAATCAATATAATTGTGGAGTTTTGAGCCATAGCATTTCTCCACTTTATTAATTAGAAATATTGGATTGAAATTTTCACAACAGAATTTTGCATAAAAAATGTGAGCTATTTTGGGTTTGTATTATGTTAGAATAATTATCTTGCATTGTTTCGCTGAAATCACAATGATTCTGCAGTGTTAATTGATGAAAATTCATTAGGATCCGTATGCGATCTTTTTAGAAAACCGTACAGCTAGATACTCACATGCATATGCTTACTGGGCTTTATTGAGCACATCCGCGGAGCGCTCTTCACAGCGGGTGAAATATTTAACCAGCTTGGAAGATATGCAGGACGCATATGTAAAGCCTAGAATCGTTTAATGCGAAACAGTTGGAAAGAATATCGATTAATGGCTACTGATTCTATTCAAAGAGACGCAATTCAGTTTTCGTGGATATCTATAGCCCAATGTGCAGCTGTGAAACGCGTTGGGAAGACTAAGCAAGGACTTATTCTCAAAATTGTCATTAATACTGAGTCTCCTCAAATGCTGTTGATTAAGTTCAATACCGCATACTCTCTGCTGGTCTTGATCCGGCCATATCTGCTTATAGTACGTGGCTTCAAAAAGTATAAAACATTGAAAATTGAAAATTCATAAACTCGTACTTGAAGCAATTCTAACGAAGCGCTTTTAGACGTTGCATATTATTTGCATACATATTCATGCATATAAAGTAGAATGGAACCAATCATTGCACGTTTTCATACATATATTTGCAAATATTATTTGACAAAGGGGTCGCAATCATTTGTTGACACAAAACTAAAGCTTGAACTTATATATTAATTTACATAGATTCCAAACACAAGAGTAGCTAAGTCTTGTGTGACTATGACAGGGACTATAACTAAAAGCGGTCGCTGTCTGCTGCACATGTCAAAAATATTTTAGTAAACTCGATCGTCAGACAGTGTATGTGACACGAAGAGGTTAATTTTACCAAACCTCTCTTTGCAGCTGTGCCCCAAACTAATGTGCTTACGTCGTTGTTAATGAACAAACTAAGAGAATTAAATAGAAATGCCAACCCAAACCAACCACCACCGCTAGCCCTGAATATCTCTAGATTAAAAATAAGATTTAAAAGACTCCTGAGAGTAGATCCTGTAAAGCCCACCAAGTTCGACTACTCCTGGAACGATGGCAGATCACAGATAATAGATTTAACGCGAGGCTACTTGCTCGCGCTACTATCATCGAGAGACTACAATTCGATATTACATTTTTTACTTTGAAAAAAAACTAATAATTTAGATCTGGGTAAAGCACATAAATTTGATAAATAAAAATGTTTGACAAAATTTCCAACGAGATAATATTATTTCTCACGATATAAAGTTGCTACATTCTTCAATTCTCAAAAAATTGTTTAAATTAACAAGTATCTACCTTAGTAACCTCAAAAAACATTTCAAAATGATTTGATTGAGTTCTTTGTGAAGAAAAGTTTCTTGGCGTGAAATTAGTACCGTTTATTAGTCGTGTTTAGCAATTAGCTTACTATATATTCTCGCTTCTTTATTTAGGCTTGATGTTTTTCACAAGTTTTATCAAATACAGGAAGGAATGCAAATCATCTTTTTGTATTGACAGTTTCCCATCCAATTCATTCAGAAGAATTCTCGACTCTTGAGCGAGCCCTGTGTCTTTGACACAATTGAACGCTACTTTATTTCTGTCTTCGATGCTAAATTATGGACTAATCTTACTCTTCACTGTTGTGAACAGTTCCAATTGAGCACCAACTCCATGCGCTTGTTTTTAACTGCTTTTTGTATATTATAAGTACTAAGTATTCGTTTTCATTTATCTTGCTGGTGCACTATAGAAGTATCATTGTCCTGCACAAATTAGTAGTTACTAGTTATATATTTTTTATTTGTTTTTTTAACATGCTTTCTTTAAATTATTTAGAAACTGTAGTTAATACTATTTACTTTTTTTACAGCTCAATTTGTAAAACTGGGGACAACCCATTACTAATGTTGTGTGCTTGCTACCACTAGCAACTATAAACTTTTTCAGATATTCAGACATGCAGTTATATTTTTACTATGTGATTTTCCAATTGAGGGGTAATTTTAATATATAAACTAAGACTGAGTAAAATGGTTTATATTCAGTTCTCTAACAATTAACTTTTTAACGTTAGCCAAAATTCACTTTTAGAATTTTATATAGCTTTTATAAATTATAGTTTTCAAAAAAATATATTTCTTCTTTTTTATTTTTAGTTCAGTTAGCAGAAGTTATTTAACTTTTTTGTTTTAAATTCAAAGTTAATATTAGAAAATGCGCTACTGAAAAAGCACTATCCTTTTTGTCTTGCTTCTTTTGAAATGTTTTTATTTTGTTATTACAGTTATGTATAGATTAAAAGCTGTAAGTGCTCAGCATATTGTAGCTAGCTTTCTAGAAAAATTGTAAAAATCATTTGCATGGATTATTTAACTGGTATAATAATTTTTTGTCTCCTAGTAAGTTGCAATTTTAATATCTGTGGGTGTAAACACATGAACTATATGAATCATGCAAATAGCTTAATTAACTTTTCTTAGTTGGCTAAGTAGCTTGGAGCCAAACACTAACATGAATGGTTATTTATATGAAGTTAAGGCTCAATTCAGAGTGAAAGCATGAATCTATGCAAATCAAACTTTTTGGTTTAAATAGTTGATATCTGTTTTTCATCTCAGATATTTTGAATGTATTTTGGATCGATATTTAGATTATGATTATGTTAAAAACACTTAAAATGTATTGACTTTCCAGTTATTTTTACAAAAGTTTTCATTAGTTTACTTTTGTTACATATATTTTGATTAAAATTTTACATAAGTTATACAAATAAGAATGTTAATTAATTTCAATTAATTTTTTGCACAGTTTTTTTTCTTTAAGCTTGAATCTAAAGAGTAGTTAAGACAACAAAAAATGTTCTAGCAGCTATTCTCCAATTCAGTGAGCAGTTGCAGAATGGCATCAATGCGTAGAGCTTATCAGGAGCAGCAGGCGAGGCAGCTCCGCACAGAGCAGGTTCGCGAGGACCGAGTCAAGGAGATTGTTCAGAACAGGCGAGCTGAAGAAGCTTTGCACAATGATGAAAAGGTGAGACGTTTTAGTTATCTATATAATTATCTTGTGGATAATAGGCAATTCATCCTACTGCTAGTAGTCTGAATCCCACTTAAAATATGCCGTAAAAATCTAGATTGAGAAGAAGCGCCTGCTGCGCCTAGCCGAGCAGCAGCGCCAAGAGTTGGAGCTGGGCGACCGGCTGACCCGGGCTGCTGCTGATCGCCAGATGCGCGACCGGCAGCGAGAGCAAGAGGAGCAGCTCGCCAGACAGCTGGAGCGCATCAAGGCCGAGGCCACCAAAGACGAAAAGATGCGCCAGCAGGTGAGGAGATTATAGTTCAGTAAAAGTTCGTTGTTTAATTGAAAAAAGTTATTCCCTTGCAACTCAAAAAGCTCCATAAACGAATTTTGTGAATGAAAACAGTTTTTTTACTTTTGAAGAACGGACTATCAATTTTAAAATTGTCTTTAAAATTATCTTGAAGATAATTTAGAGAAAATACCCCCTTTAAAGTTATCTTGCAGTCGTTACTAATTCTTCACTATCCCCCCCTCCGCCAGGTCCGCGAGAGCAGCACCGAGATTCGCGAGCTTGAAGCCAAATTGCGCGCCGCCTACGTTGCCAAAGAGCGCGCCGCCCAGATGGCCGAGCGCCGGGCTCGCGAATACGACGAGATGCACGGCGACGCTGAACTGATGCGCCAGATGGCTGAAGAGGCCGAACGGGCCCGCATCGCTGACGAAGAGCGGCGCGTGATAAAGGTACGACTTCGACCTTTTTTCAATAGTAATAATAATAAGTGCAGTAGGGCTGCGGGCAATGGCACATCATTTGGTGTCACTAGACCCGCAGCCAGCGAGGAGAAAACTCTGCCCCTTTCGTTGACTCCTGAGCACACACGCACACAGATACCGTAGGCAGGCACACGCTCACACAGTTGTGTACATCTGTCCTGACTTTCTCGTCATCAGGCAGTGTAGTGCGCTTTATCTGTGCCGTGGAGGCTGGTGCCCAAGGATGTAAATCTTTTATTTTAGTATCGTAGACTAGCTCGTGAAAACCCTCAAAAAAATTAATTATTGCCTATTATATACGTTATTATTTGTATAATGGACTAGCAATGTGGGCCCCATTTTTTTATTTTTTGCAAATTCTAGGCTCAGGAGAAGGCTGAGTACCAGGCTCAACTAGAGCGTCAGCTGGAGGATCAGGAGCGCGCTCGTCATGCTGCCTACGCCGAGTTCCTGAAAGAGAAGCTCATGATCGATGAGATTGTTCGCCGCCTGCACGACGAAGACGAACGCGAGCGTCAGCGCGAGCTAGAGAAGCGCCACGCCACCCAGCAGTACATTCGCGAGTTTCAGGCCGAGCGCGCCGCCTGGAAGGACGCCGAGCGTCGCCGCCTGGAGGCCGAGAACGAGCGCATCAAGCGCTTTCTACAGTCGCAGGGTGCTCGCGAGGCGGCCGTGGCTGCCGAGAGGCGCGCCCGCGAGGAGGCCCAGGATCGGGTGCGCGCCGAGCTGCACGCGCGAATCCAAGCGGAGGAGGCCGCTAGAAGGGAGCTGGAGGAGGTGAGAGAATCGAGTAGACCGCATGAGCAGCCATAAAATTAGTTCCCATCTAACGAACCAGAGCAAATATTTTTTTAACTAAGGTCCGTCAAGAACTCGTCGAAGAAGAAACCGCCGCCCGCGCTCGTAGAGATGAGCGTGACGAAGCTGAGCGTCGGATCCGTCAGCGCCTGGAGATGCGCGCCCAGCACGAGCAGCAGCTGGCCGCTAAGGAGGCCCGGCTGGCGGCTGAGCGCGCCGAGGAGGAGCGCTTCCGCGAGCAGATGCTGGCCAAATTCGCTGAGGACGACCGGCTCGAGCAGATGAACGCCCAAAAGCGTAGACTAAAACAGGCCGAGCACAAGCGCGAGGTCGAGCGCCTGCTGGAGGAGCGTCGGGTCGCATTCGCCGCCCGTCGCGAACAAGAAGACGCCGCCGCTGATCAGGAGCGTCGCCAGGAGGAGTACAGGCGTCGCATTGTGGAGGAGGAGCGGCAGAGACTGGTTCGGGAGCACGCAAGCAAGTGAGTAGCGAGTGTTAAATTCTTAAGGAATTAATCGCGTCGGTGGATGAATAGTAAGAAATGGGGTAGCGCCCGCCTTTCACACCAGGGTTCGAATCCGTGACTTGGTTATTCATTTTCAATTAATAAATTGATTATTCACCAACTTCATAACGCTTCTTATCCTGCGTCGAAAAAACAAGACTCATCGCACTCCTCCCATCCACAAAGACTCATCGGCTACCTGCCTCGCGGTGTGATCCTGTCCGAAGCGGACCTGGAGCTGCTTGGACCAGAGGCCGCTGCCGAATATCGTCGTCGCCGAGCCGAAGACGGCGAGGATGATTTCTGAGCCTAGGAGACTCTCGTTGGAGGCTGGGAAATTATTTACCCCATTTGTTCACAAGGACACTTTCTTTTTTATTACTAATGAAATATAACAAATGGCTCGTAATATTTGCAGTTGTGCCTTTTTCTTGTGAAATTTGTGTTTTTTCATCCCTTTAGCACTTTCACTTGAGACCAAGTACGAAAAAAAAGTTGAAAAAATTATTTTCCTGTTTTTAATATTTCCATCCAACTTATCATGAATTGGTCAGTAGAATGGACGCAGTGTTTGTGAAAGTCGCATAATTAATCTAATAGATTATTTGACGGCCTGCATTCTCCCAGAATTTTCCGTCTATGAAAAATAGACCTTTTCTTCTCGATCGATCTCTTTCGGTGTTTAAAGTGCTTGCAAATATTTGCAAGGCTCTAAATTTTATCAAAGCCGTTGCTAAAACTCCCCCAAAAGCCGAGAAAGGCTTCACAAAGTTGCTTATTAGCTACGTGGTTGGTTTATTTTCTTTGTGCACTACTTTTGACCCGATGGTTAGTAGTGTTGTGCGCAAGTTTTTAATTTTTATTTTAAATTTGTCTCTAAATACATAAGTAATAAAACGCTTTTGGCTCTATAGCTGAGGCATGTAATTGTGGCGAATAAAGTAAAACAAATAATAAATAAATATCGACTTTGTAAAATGTGTAAAATGCTGGTTAGTTATTGTCAGTTTGGTAGAATTACAGTCTAAGTGACACTTATTAGAATCGTTGCTAATCACATAAGTATATGTCTAGATTTTCTTTCTTTTTTTAGAATTGTTTAATTTTCTTAATCTGTTTTGGAATTACGAGCTAATGAGGTCTAGGCCTATAGTCTAGACCACGGATATCAGTTTCATCGCCAGCCTTATCGTCTTCTTCGACACTATATGTACATATACACTCAGCAACATTGAAAAGTTTCCACCCTAGCGCGCGAAGCGTCAACGTTTTGGTGGGTGGAGATATTAGTGGTTTGAGTCATAGACAAATATAAAATCCGGATTCGAACGAAGCAAACGAACAGCAAAGAAATTACGCGAGCATCTGGTGCCAACTGGCCCAGAACAGGGTCAGTAACGCGTATAGCAGCAGAGCGCACACTCTCCGGGCATACCCACAACCAGGCGTCGCAGAAAATCTTTCGGTAGCTGTTGCCATGCAGTAGACAGTGATTCGCGGTAGACAGTTATTCCGAAGTAGTCAGTCCTTCAGATGCACCACAGCGGCTGCGCGATGCGGTGGGGCGTTGTCGTCTTGGAGGACGCTGTTCCCCACGCCACCACATGAAGCATCAATGAAGGGCAGCAGCGTCTGTAGAAGGTTGGCTTGGCAAAAAAATTGGCAAATACGACTCGGCAGTCACAGTCACATCCAGGAACACAAGCTCCGTCTTTGCGTGCATTGTGATGCCTGCCCACACGTGAATAGAAGCTGACTGGCTCTCTGAGTTTTGCACGTGCTGCGGCAGCATCTCCTGGCGTGGCTGGCGCCACACGCGAATGCGGCCGTCGGCACGGAACAATCGAAAGCGGCTATCATCCGAGAAAATCACTCGCCGCCACTGCTGCTGCCTCCACTGGACCCTTTGCATTGCCCATTGTTGCCGGCTGGCCACATGGGTTGGGGTCAGGCGTGGCCGTTTGCGCATCTTACGGGATCAGAGCCCCGACTCCCGCTATTGTCGTCGGATGGTTTGGGCGCTCAGAATATCCCCTCGCCTGCTTCTTTCAGCCCACATCAGCCGTAGCAGGGTGGCTGGCAATGTGGGGCTTCCCTTCGACATTCGCAGCGATCGCCGGTCCGCCCTCCTAGTTGTACTGCGCAAATTGAGCCGCCGGCCGCGCGTGGCTAGCGCCACGCTGCCAGTTTCTCTGCACTTGATCTGCAGTTTGCGGATTGCTGTGCGAGACCGCCCAATTTGGCGAGTAATAGCTCGGATGGACACCCCAGCGTCCAGCATGCCAACGGCGCGCGCTCGTTCCAGGTCGGTCATTTGGCGAACCATTCCGTTTGGTTGCGAACGTGGATCATAGACTCCTGTAAGCTGACTGCTACATGTGAATGTTTCCTTCGACTTGTCTGGCGTCTATGGCCCAAGTGCGTGTTGACGAAATCATCAATCGTCTATGGCACAAGTCTGGCGACCAAAACCGGTTTTGAAACTCTAAATATACAACTTGCGCGAGGGTGGAAACTTTTCAATGTTGCTGAGTGTATATTCGTCGAGTTTAAAAAAGCCTTTCAAGGCTGCTTTGACTTATTCTCTGAATCAGCCAGTCTCTGTGGTCGACTGGCACATCAGCGCGAGGTGTTTTTCATCATAGTGTATCACTTTGGATTGAGAGGTAGAGAATGGATCAGATCTCTAAGCAAAGATGATTTTGTCGTGAAGTATATTCGATTTATTTATTATTATTGCTGTTCAAATAAATGATTTATTTTCCGCTTGCGCGAAAAACGGAGCCTTTTATCATTCTAGAATCTAGACAACTCACAAAATACAAGCAGCATTGCATGCTTGCGGCAAGTGAGGTGTAGTGATAATGGAACTTTACTGGTTGGGTGCCGAGCAAGTTAATGGCGGTCGATCGAGGCGCGTAGCGCCGAGATCGTAATCGCCATTAACTGCGAGGCAGCCAACCGGTAAAAGCATTATAAGGCTTCAGGCCATAGACAAATCAACTCCTCCTATAACGCTATCTGGCGGCTGTCGGTCGACAAGCAACGGCGTTATAGGGGGAGTTGATTTGTCTATGGCCTGAAGCCTTATAATGCTTTTACCGGTTGGTAAAATACTTTAATTGATAATTGAAAAGAAACAAATATAAGCGTCCAAATTTTGTCAGCTTCTGGCTCATGGCGGATTGGCGCAGTTTGTGCCATAGACATGCCATTATCGCTGAGTGATCGTTTATACCATAATACGTTGCTGAAGCCTTATAATGAGTTCCAGTTAATGCTCTAGTTGCTTAGTCGAACCCAGACACCCATAGACAAATGCGTACAGAAAAACAAAGTCAACCACTTCTTTCTACTATAAATCAATATCAAGAGAAGCTACAGAGGTATGCATACCATATTCTCCAATCATTTCTGCTGTCTATGGTGAAAGGCGGCACTCAGCTTCACCTCGGTCAATAAATTTGCGCCTTGATTCTTCCACCCTAGGAAGCCAAAATCAAAGAGAAATATAGCCCAAAAGAGCCCATTTCGTCAAAGTAGATCAGTAGCTTCCCCAATCCATCGGTCATGATCCAGTGGGCAAAGTCACGACGTTCCTGCTTGATGCGGTCGGCATTCCGTGCCTCTGGGATGGTGCGTAGTAGCTTTAGAGTAATCAATCTTCCGCCCAGAGCACGGCTTATGGTTTGAATGGTACAGGGTTGCCAGTTTCGGAACAACATAATCAAGCGTTGCCTTGCCGCATGTCATTGAGCGTCATGGTGGGTGTTTCACCAACAAATTCAACAAGGCTGTCGAGCATAGCTTCAGTTAAAGCTTTTGGCTTATTTCCACCTCGTCTCAATGCCTGAACACGTCCACTTTGTTCGTATTTAACGATAACATTTGTGGCAGACTGACGTGGAATGTTTATCTGTCTCGCTAGTTGCTGCCAATCGACATTGCCAATAAAGGCGTCGATGAGTCTTCGCCGGTCCTTCTCAGAGATTGTAACTCTACGAATGCCTACAGCTGCCGCCATGATTACTATAAATAAAATTCACTTTGACTAAAATCAAGTCGTAGAAAGATTAAAAAGCGCTGCACTTGACTAAATCGATTTCATTTCTTTACTATTGTCTACGGTAAACTCCGAGTGCTGAATAAGTATAAGTTATCACCCACTTTTTTTATTTATTTTGGCCGGGAACGGCTGAGGACTAGTTTATTGGCCGAGGCGAAGCCGAGGCCAAGAAACGATGTCCGAAGACGTTTTCGGCCATAGATAAGTCAAACAAGTGGGTGATAATGTATTTATTCCACAGTTGAATCCAGATAATTGTCACCGGACCAGATAAATGTTTATCTGTCCCGGCCAGATAAATTTCAGCGGCCAAATAAATACATTTATCTGGTCTATGGGCCAATCCAACTGGGGAATAAATCAAACTCACTTTTCTAGGACTGAGCTGGCCAAGGACTAAATAAACTTCACTTATGTCCAAAAAAATGTTAAAAGGTATATTCATATTGCATAGTTTCTAGTGATTGAGTTTGTCCCGACTTTTCGGGTTATAAATAGAAATGTCTATGGTAAATTCGACAGCTACTTAGTTATGGTATTGGTTTTGTCAGCCTAACTGAGAATAAAGCCACCCAAAATGAGAATCCTGCCTACGCTGACTGCGAAGGGCCTGGCTGCGTGCAGCCATAGTCTCTGGGCCATAGACAATAAAGGACAAGCAAAGTGATAAAAGCCATCCAATGTGAGAATCGATTGGTCCATGCGTCGTATTCTTTTATTTTTATACCTTCAGAGCCATATGACTAGCCAATAGCTTGAACGGAATAACGGAAACAGGAACACACTGGATGATACAGTACAGTAAAGTAAAGAGTTAAAATAGCCGTCCCTCAATGCACTGCCCAAAGAGTCGTCTGCAATGCAGGTCCCACGCGGCAGCCTTCCCAGCAGTGACTGTGTCGTCAATCGCTTCGCGCGCCTCCCTCTCTAACAGCATGAATCGCCACTCCTCTTTGTTGACGCCATCTGGAGCAACGGCCTCCTCGTTGACTAGTCCAGCGTCTGCCAGGCGGCTTTTGATCCGTGCCTTCAGCGCACTGTTGGCCAGTTCCGATGGGTTGAGGAAGGGTGTAAGTTCTCCCTTAGTGAGCTTCCATTTTCAATGGCCGCGATGAGTCGCTGGCGGTCCACAGATGAGGCGGGAATTTTTATTGCAGTGGCGAAGACGGAACTCTGTTAATTCTAAGTGTTGGATAATTAGGCAAGAAAGCAACGAGACTGTGGGTGATGGAGAAGAAGTGATGGAGGAGTTGCGCTTGGAGGAGTGGAGAGAGCTGGGGGAAAGAGAAAAAGCGATCGATTCTCACATTGGATGGCTTTTCATCACTTTGCTTGTCCTTTATTGTCTATGGCCCATAGACTAAGGCTGCACGCAGCCAGGCCCTTCGCAGTCAGCGTAGGCAGGATTCTCATTTTGGGTGGCTTTAGGGATGCCAACCGGTTTTTAAACCGGTTTTTAGCAGGAAAACCGGTTCTAAAAAACCCGGTTTTTTTGTCCGGTTTTTTGACGGTTTTTAATGGGTTTTTTATTTTAATTATGTCTCACAGAGTCACAATTTTTGCACTTTGGAGACAAAATAACTGGTAACAAAATTTGCTTCGTGGTGGCAGCGCTACTAAGTCCTTTCAAATTGAACATTAAACTTAAAATTAAATCTAAGTTGAACTTGAAGTATAAATCTAAATTGGGGCCTAATCTAAAACTATCTAAGTCTAAACCTAAAAACATCAAGGGTTCGCCGTTTCTAATCTAACCATCCCAGGGTACCGCCATTTCGAGACTGTGACCAGTTTGCCTTGGCCAAAATCATCAAATTAATCAATCATTGCTACCAGTGCATCATTAAGTTTAAAGTTATTATTCAGCAAAATTAAGAGTTCGCGAATTAGTTACGAACTGATCCGATTTATAATTAAGTTCGCATTGGGTCTTTATTTTAGTTCGCGTTTAGTTCGCATTGGCTACGGAACGATTCCGAAGAAAGTCCACGGAAAATTTGAATTGGCGCGATATTCAATTTCCGCGAAACCTAACTATAACAAATTTAAAATTAATAATTCCAAGAAATTTTTTTTATTTTTAATCGGCACGCACACCTTTAACAAAGTCACGATTGTATATAAGTTCTATCTTCTATGCTTATTTAGTGCTTTTTAAAAACTTGGCAAACAAACCGGTTTTTAAAGACCGGTTTTCTTATAAAAGGCGGTTTTCAAACCGGTTAACCGGTACTCAAAAAGGTCCGGTTTTTGGCATCTCTAGGTGGCTTTATTCTCAGTTAGGCAGACAAAACCAATACTATATATGAGACCTAAACTGCTCATTATACCATTTATTCATTTTTAGAAATTTCTCAAAAAAGTCGCCAATATTTATTCTAATGGAATCAAAAAGGTTGCTTAAACTGCCGCGCTTTCTGCAGCCACTGCTACTCAGTTTGTTTGGAGTAATGAGTTTCATTTTAACAAATTATTGTCTGGGTAAGTAGATTTTCGTTTCTAAGTTTGTACTTATTGAAACTTGAAATTTGTTAAAATTCGTTCGTAAGCGTACGTAAAAAATCTGAAGTTTAGCTAGAATTGGATAAGAAATGGTAAGTGTACATGCAGAATCAATTAAATAATTGTAGCCAGAAAACTGAACAATTCTAGAATCTAAGCAGGAAACTCACGAGTAATCGATGCAGGAAACGCGCGTCTAGAATAATTCGGTTAATCGCTAACAAATCTACTTTCTGATGGAACAAACGCTGATTAAGCTGCAGTCTCCGAATCAATTACAACAATTGCGATCGCTTTATACAGGCGTATAGATGCTAAACATTTTTCCTTAACTGGAGTCGACATTCTAAATGGGAAGCGTGTTAAAATGCTGATTAAAATTAAAAATAGTACAACTTCTATTAGAAACTGCGCATTGTTTTTAACATGAGGCAAAATTTCAAATGCCACTTCACTGAATGTTATACTGGCACTTATTGGCGGTCTCAACAACCCGTGTCATCTCTACCCTGCCTCATCTCTCCCCTGTCTCATCTCTCCCGTGTCTCATCTCTCCCATGTCTCATCTCAACCCTGCCTCATCTCTCCCATGTCTCATCTCTCCCGTGTCTCATCTCTCCCGTGTCTCATCTCTCCCATGTCTCATCTCTCCCATGTCTCATCTCAACCCTGCCCCATCTCTCCCATGTCTCATCTCAACCCTGCCCCATCTCTCCCATGTCTCATCTCTCCCATGTCTCATCTCTCCTGTCTCATCTCAACCCTGCCTCATCTCTCCCATGTCTCATATCTCCCATGTCTCATCTCTCCTCAGTCTCGTCTCTCCCGTGTCTTATCTCCGCTGTCTCATCTCTCCTCAGTCTCGTCTCTCCCGTGTCTCATATCTCCCATGTCTCATCTCTCCCATGTCTCATCTCTCCTCAGTCTCGTCTCTCCCATGTCTCATCTCTCCATGTCTCATCTCTCCTATGTCTCATCTCTCCTATGTCTCATCTCTCCTATGTCTCATCTCTCCTATGTCTCATCTCTCCCATGTCTCATCTCAACCCTGCCTCATCTCTACTACGTCTATCTATGTCAATTGGTTATCAATATACTTCCAATATATCGCTTTAAAGTAAGGAAGCGAGAGGAAGAAGTCTAGTTTTGTGTTTATTATTTTCAATAATTGCAGTTTAGGATAAAATTCTCCATTCTAAATATTAAATCGTAACAATTTGTTAATGACTATAAGTTTCGTTAATTTATGATTATTGCGAGGTAATAAGTGTGCAGTAATAAACACCATTAACCGGTTAACATAATAATAACAAGTTCCTTAAATATTTGGTTTTAAGTAATCATTGTCGTGTCAGTTATTTATGCTTCTGGTGGCTGCAACTCACCTGTCGTGCATCTGTTAATTTATTGACCGATTTATAATATTTGCGAGGTTAGAATAGGAGGCCGCATCCAGAAATATGATGTAGCTAGTTTAACCTGTTCTGAGGTGACGTCTTCTTTCGGAATGTTCTAGATCTGGTGCCACAGCCATATATTGCTACTCGTCACCTTTATTTTAGTTCCTTTCTGCTTGGGCTCTATTGGCTTCATGTGCAAAAAGCCACATCGGCACGAATTTTTTTGTTGCGAATAAAGCTCAGTTAAACAATCTTGGCACCAATTTAAGTATATATTTTTTTCTAGCTATTTGGCCTCTCTACGAATGGCACAAACATAATTCCCTTTACTGGTAACTGACAGACAAACTATCGTTTTATTTTATGCTTCTTCTCTCCCCCCACAAGAGTGAACTAGTGCCCCCCAGCAACTGAGAACTAATGCCCCCCAGCAACTGAGAACTAATGCTCCCCAGCAACTGAGAACTAATTAATGCCCCCTAGCAACTGAGAACTAATTAATGCTCCCTAGCAACTGAGAACTAATTTAAATTATAATCTCTAGCCAGCTACTTCACATTTCTAATCACTCTTTCAACTTGTATTCTATTAAACCTTATATTAAAATTTTAATATATTAACCTAATATTGTTAAGAGCAATGAGCACAGACTCCAATACATCCACCCCAACACAGCAATCTACTGCAAGTATTGTGGAACTGGTTCAGCATCAGACTTGTAAACTACTGTATCAATGGCTTACAATTCAAGTCATAGAAAACAGCAATTGTGATGTATCTCCTCAAACGTGCTGTTCTCAAAGCTGGAGAATGTCCACCTCGTATCAACGTGAGATTCCGACACATTATCAGCCCCCATAGAGTTGATATGGAAATCATAAACACTGCAGATACAGGATTTACTAGTCAAGCATCACCTCCCTAAGGATAGAGCGCAATTGTTTTTACTTGGTCGCCTAGTTGAATCCGTCCAGGAATGGAAATACCTGGGATTCCACGTGAACACAAAGGGAACAGTGGACTCTCATGCTAAAGAGCTTAATTGCAAGTGTGGATATCCAATAATGCTTCTTAGAAAATTATCTTGGTTTCGACGAGCGGTTAAACTCAAACAAATTATACAATTTTGCCATGATAGAAAGCACTGTGAGTGTGCTATATGCCTCAGAGGCCTGGGGAGCCTTCATGCATTGGAACTATTGACAATGGGACAGAAGTCTAATTAAAAGGATAAATTTTAGGAATTGTAATCCCGCGTGACAATTTTGCGTAAAGTTACGAAAAAAATACGAATTTTTTTTTAACCTATTTTGCCAATATGATACGTATGTTTACGTACCATATTCATCATTTTTCACGTGAATGTTACGAATCGTTTTTGGTAACTTTTACGTACCATTTATACGTGAAACTATTTTCGTAAATTTACATATAAACCCTGTGAACCCTGTTCCATCCTGGGTTACAGCCGGTGGGCCATCAATCACCCAGAGGTGTCACATCACGGAGCTTTTTATTCCCACTTTTTCCCTTGATAGAAATGCGACAAAAATAAATAAGTAAGACAAAGCATTGACAACGACCTGATATAGCTATTTTCGAGATTTTAGACTTTCAAGATTTTTAGACTGCTGATCTCATGATTATTTGGTACAAAATTATATTGCTTTATTTATTTAGACAACGCTATATTTATTTCTGAACTATTTAAATTGAGAATTATTTGAAAACAGGATCATTTACTTACAAAGTTACAATTGTAAACTACTATTTTCAGCAGGATCATCATTGCGATAAGCCGAGCTGCCAGCTGTACAGGAAGTAGGAATTTGAGCCAGCAAAATATTAATACTTAAGTAAATAATTAGCATAATGATGGCAACAACTTTTACGGTATGAAATGAAAAAGAGTTCAAACAGAACTACATAAAGTGGAAATGAGAGAACTGAACATAGATACGTAGAAACTGAATGTAGAGAAGCAAGTAGTACTACCTTTTAGTAAACTAGTTTACTAGTAAAATGCTACACCCAGATTTATCTCATCTGGCTCTAATTAGTTAGGCAGTTTAGACTGAATGAAGAGCCGGACTAAAACCGGACACAAGACAGACAGAACAGACACACAGACAGACAGACAGACAGAGGGACAGACACAGATACATGCAGACAGACAGAAAGACAGAGACAGAGACAGATACATGCAGACAGTCAAGAGGGCCAGAGAGGAACAACAACAGAGGCACAGCTGTGCACAGTCAGTACAGTCAATATAGAGCAGTCAGTCTTCCTCCTCTATTTCTCCTTCACTGCTTGTATTAGAGTCAGCGACAAAAGACTGGTCATCCTGCTGGTCAGCCTGGTCAACCTGCTCATCCTGCTGGTTGCCTTCCTGTCGATTCTGGTGTCGTCTGGCCTCGCTTGGCATGCTCTTCAGCGCGTCGCCCAGCTTTCTGAGGACGTTCTTGTGAAGTTTAACCTCGTTAATCTGACCTCCGGGGCTTTGCAGCTTAATTGCTTTTACAAGCAGTTCAACGATTCCAATGTCCTTTGCACACCGCTTCTTTCTTTTTCCATCTCGGCTGTACTTGCTCCAAACGGAAGCAGGGGCCACTTCCAGGAGCATATGATGTAGTGTAGAAACAAATGATGGGCGTCGCACCTCAACCATGCGCTGGACGATGCTGACTGCCGCGCTCTTGTCAGCAAGTACTGCTTCTAGATCTTCACGAGAGTTAGCGCGCTTGAACGCTGGCACCCTTGGAAGCTCATCATTGACTTCCTGTCTATGGGCAGCCTGACCTGAACGCATCGACTGCATAATTTTGTCCTGATTGCTTAACACTGTGGCCAGCAAGTCCATCATCAACTCGTCGCGCACAGCTGACCTGCCACAACTGGCACAGTTGCCTGCATTGCGTGCAGCACGTTCGCCACCAGCATTGTCGTCGCACAGCTGCCGCGGAGTATTGGATCTGCTCCCTTCATTGACAGCACGTTCGCCACCAGCATTGTCCTCGCGCAGCTGCCGCGGAGTATTGGATCTGCTCCCTTCATTGACAGCACGTTCGCCACCAGCATTGTCCTCGCGCAGCTGCCGCGGAGTATTGGATCTGCTCCCTTCATTGACAGCACGTTCGCCACCAGCATTGTCGTCGCGCAGCTGCCGCGGAGTATTGGATCTGCTCCCTTCATTGACAGCACGTTCGCCACCAGCATTGTCGTCGCGCAGCTGCCGCGGAGTATTGGATCTGCTCCCTTCATTGACAGCACGTTCGCCACCAGCATTGTCCTCGCGCAGGTGCGGAGCACTACAAGCTGATTTGATTTGCTGGGACTGCGCTTTAGTAGTAGTCTTTTGTAGGTAGTCAGGTACTGCTGGAGGAGGTACCTTTTTCACTGTTGACTCGCCTGGCTCCTGAGCTGAAAGCTTCGCTGGAGGTGCATTCTCCGCTTCTGAGCTTGAAGAAACTTGAGCAGCTATGTTAGTTCGCTTGCCAACACAAACACGTGTTTTGCAGACTTTGACCATCGAGCGAGCTGATTTGTTCTTGTCTCTCTGAATGCATCTCAGACGATCCACTGTCTGGGAAACATCCTCTCTGTCGTCCACAACTACCTGTAGAAGGACGGCGTCATAAGCTTGGTCTTGGTAAGAGCATTTGAGTTGAACAAGTGCAACTGGGTCAATTTTTCTCCACTGATCCAACTGGTAGTTGGAATACGGCGCCTCGAATTTGCAAGCAGAGGCAGGGGCCTCAATTATTTGTTTGTCATCCTTAAAGCATATGATGAACTTCATTGTTGCAACTGAAATTTAAATGTGAGCATGTTATAAAACAAATAATTTTCTAGTGGATTATACTAAAGTCATTTTGAGAATTTCAAACCAATCTTAAGCATTTATCTAAGCATCCAAATTAGTCTAAGATTTTCTCTATACTGAATAATGTACTAAAGATAATATAAGCATTAATGAGCAGACACAAAAATCAATAAAAACTTGATTCAAAATATTAATTGCACAGAATCCCAACTTGTCAATTGATTTTATTGATATTTTTTAACAAAAGAATGACTTTAAACATGAATAAATCTTCAGGCATTTATAAGTGAGCATATGCAACAATAAATAAAAACAGTATTTAAAATATCAATCTTGCAGAATCATAACTAGTCCTCCCATGTTATGGACCAGTGTTGCCACCGACTCTTGGCTCACAAAAATTGCATTGGCAATAAAAAATCACAGCTACTTTGAAAAAAAAAACATTGTTTTGAGCATGATTCTTACCCCCAGAATCTCAGGATTCTTACCCCCAGAATCTCACTATTCTTACCCCCAGAATCTCATGATTCTTACCCTCAGAAAAAAAAATCACTGAAATTTGCTGAATATGACAAAAAATCACTCAGCTATTTAAAATTGCCCAGCAATTAAAATTCACTGGGGTGGCAACACTGTAATGGACATTTTTATAATTACTATTATTATAATTGCAAAGGATTAGTAGGACTTGAACCATGCAAAGAACAGAAATCAGACAGAGAGTTCTGGGGTGGTTGAAGAAAATTCATTTTTTCTTCAAATTTCAAACATCCTGAGCTCTACAGACGGTAGGTATGAAGCAGGGAAATAAATATGTTTTTATAGCGAAGCATCTTGCACTTTAGGTTGCTGAGTGGAATAGCTTTCAGCTGATGTTGAAATCGATCTCCTTTGTAGATGTCCACTGCTTCAGATGAAAGAGGCGACTCAAATGCTGGGCACTTGTTTGAAAGCTCATTGCCAATCAGATAAAATTGGTCATCTAGAACAGCAATACATCTTAGCATCAGTACTGAATCAGACTTAGTTAGCACATAGCGATTCACATTTGAGCAGTCAATAGAAAAAGACTCGAGTTTCAAGCAGCGGTAAAGCCGATCAAAGTCCTTCCATGCAAATCCAACAACAATTTTGCCTTGTAGTTGGTCAGCCTCGAGTGGCTTTGAGACACAATGCGCTGCATGAGACACACCAGAAGTCTGTAGATGCAGCTTTGCCTGACCTAGATGCTGGCCATTTCTTTTAACAAAGTTGCTGAATTGCTCCAATGGTTTCTTAGAGGACTTGATAGAACTCACCACAAACCGCAAAAAGCTTTCAAATTGAAAGCAACTAAAGCTGTCGGCAGGACCTCTTGCCTGACAGTCCTCAGCGAGATGGATCAGTGAGTGAACAGTGAGTGTCATAAACCTGGCACCAAATTCTGCCTGACAATTATTCAAAAATGACATCACCAAATCATGTGCATAGGCTCCAGCAGTCTGGCAAAGAGTTGGATGGCACAAAATTCGCATTATTACCGAAAGATAGCGCAGTTGTTCACCTACTTCAGGCCTGTATTTGCTGACAATGAAATGGCCAATATACAAGCCAAAAAATCGCAACTCTGATGCCTTCCACTTTGACAGCAGGTTTAGACTTTGAGGCCGCCTTTGGAAGTCAATCGTCACATAGTCTCTGGACTCAATTATGTCGGCATTTAATTCACGAAGTCCTTTTTGAGAGAGTCTCAATGCACTGTCTTTGTCTCGTAACAACTCTAGCATCCTCAGAATCACACCTTGGCAGACCGAATGCATGTAGTCATTTGGAAAATCCATAACCGAATCAATAGATGGTAGTGTTGCAATGTGTGAAGTCCCACGATGATGCTCAGCTTGTACTTGGCTTCTAAAATCTTTGTCTGTACGGCGAATTGCATCATGCTCCAAGAAACGCCTGCTACCATCTTCACTCTTTCCATCTGTCACACAGCGGTCACATGCAAAGTACCCAGTTGGATACTTGATATTTTTTATGAATGCCCTTGCCATTGAGTCACAAGCAATGTGTGAAATCTGAATGATGAAACTTTTCTTGCCAATAATAACTCCATTAGTTAGTAGACTTTCCAATTCTTTCACACACTCAGCAAGATAATCATTAGGACAATCAGGCTTGGTGAAACCATGATATATGCCAGCAACAAAAGTTGATGTGTCAACTCCTTTTACTGATACTAATATAGGCCAAAATTCCTTCTGAACGCTTTTGTAGATGCAGACACCATCAATATGGAGTATTAAATCCAGTACCTGTCTTTCTTCAAGCTTCAAATTCTGCAGTATAGACTGTAGTCCAGCCTCAATGCCAAAATGAATGTACTTGCCTGGCATGACAGTCCTAATTTCATGCAACTTCTCATTGTTGTCGGCTAAATCCGATTCTAAGCTTCTTGCATCACCTGGCAAATGGGGATGATATCGTTGAAGCACCTTCAGTAGCTCTGTCATATTTGACCTAGTGATTTTTGAATTTCTCCAGTACTCTACCAGATCTGCCTCTAATGAGGCAGCTTGGAATACAGCATCAGCTTCAAAATCTGAAGAGAAACCATAAATGCTCTCTGATGAGGAGTATTGCCAATGTTGGCCCATGGCCATGAAGTCGCCTCTAGAAGTAGATGACAAGCTATCTGCCAAAGCTTGCTCTGCACTTTGGTTGTAATTGTTCTTCTGAACTGGTAGTGGCAAGGAACTTGGACATGAACTGGCATCTGAGTCTAGTGATGATTCATGGTTTTTAGCTTCATGCTCATGATCTAAATTGCTGCTCAATGTATCTGATGAAAAACCACTGGGTGATGATGGTGAACTGCCAAAAAAAGGTGGCTTGCCTGCAGCTTTGTCTGTTGTTTGTGTCATAAATTGACAATTTGATATTGAGGAGTCTGATATATGCCAGTCCTCAGGATCATCATCCATTTCCATGACTGCGTAGCTGCAAATTGATAAAATGCAATATATATTATATATATATTTAGTATTACTTAGGTACTTAGGTATATTAAGTATTACTTAGCTTGATATTAGTACAAAAGTCTTAAATAACTTTACAAAACTTTAACTTTCAAATTGTAACCAAGCCTAGAAGCACATAAATATCAAAAAATTGCAAACTATTTGATCTTAAAAATTAGAAAATGAATTTGGGATGAATAAGTTAATTTATACAAATATAAAAAAAATGCTATACACATATATGACAATATGTTGTATATATATAATATATAATAACACTGACAAACCTAATAAAACACCCAAAACAGTTGAGTCAGTTAAGGAGGTGGTCGCAGCTGAAAATTTAAATTAACATGAGGAACACGGAACACATGCTATAACAAAAGTTTCTAGACCAATTTTTGGCTTAGATAAAACTTCAAATAAAAAGATAAAGTATTGCGCATTAATGTCATTATTGAAATTCTTTTTTAAAAGACATAAAAATATATAATATTTGATACAAAATTACGTTGCTTATTATGCTTAATTTTTTTAACTACCGAAGCTTTACTTTTTATCCGACCATGTTTAACATTTTTCGGCAGCCTTAACTTATTTAATAGCATATAAAAAGACGTGTCATTCCTCGATTAAGTCCTGGTGTTTCTACAAAAGACCAAATTAACCCATTTAAATATAAATGATTCAATTTAAGTACATTCTGTATATATTAAAAATTAATAACGTAAAATATCTGAACAAAAAGTACGATTTTTTTAAGTAAAGAAAGTACGAATTTTTTACGATTTGCTTTTCTCAAAAAAATACCATCCATGACACTGATATTGTGACTAATAAAATAAATTCCGGTGCCTTTAGGCAACATGTAAGTATTTTAAAAGCATTTTTAAATGAATAGTCCGTGATAAATAGTAATTCGTTATTTTTTTCGAAAGTTTACGTTTAATTGTGGAAACTAGTTCCGTAAATGGTACGTAACAAAATTACCAAAATTTAATTAATGGTTAGAGCATCAACCACATACATGTCAGAAACAATGTATACTTTCTGGTTTATCCCTTCCCATGATTTTCCATTTTAGGTTAGTAAACCCCCCAATTTGCTTCGTAAAATGTTCGTAAAAATTATTTACCAAAATGTTACGTTCGCCTTACGTGAACTTGCCAAGCGGGAATAAAGCCATTCTCCAAGTAAATCAAAACACTGCATGGAGCCGACCCAGTTCTTTACAACATACAGAAAAGCAGTGTTCTGTACTGGGCTTCACTCTCTGATCGACAAGACTCTATTATCTCGAAATTGGTAACCGATTTGACTTACACTGGCTTCGGTATCAAGCCAAAAATGAACAGCAACGTGATGCAAAACTGTCGCATGAGTACAAAAACTGAATCTATAAATCGATACAAGGTGAACTTTGAAGCTGAATTCTGGAGAAGAACTGGTAGAGAAATCTGTAAAACTTAGTTATTTATAGTATATGTTTAAGAAAGACTTTATTACGGAAAAATATTTGCGTTTTTTTGCTCCGAAAGTAGGAGCATCCAATCCAACTTTCTCCTGGGAAATCACAATTAATCATGATATGTGAAACATTGCGGACTGTATAATACACAGAACTCCTTACGATGATAGGATTTGCACAAAGTGTCGCTCAGAAGTAGAAAACGAAGTCCATTTTCTCCTAAAGTGTCGCTGGGGTCCAACAGATCAAGCAGGCAGAAGTACTAGAAACTGAATAGACTTGACTTTACTTGACTTATGGAGAGCTGCGCCGGGCTCTAGTGCTGTGCACACATTGAATAAAAAATATTCGTTCACTAAAAACAAATAACTTAAAAAATACTTATGTCCTTATGCCTATTGTATTTAGGGCCGTAAAACAGCTCTGCAGCATGCTTCGGAAAAGTTCTCAACATGAGCAAAATAACAGAAATTATGCGATGATACATTAGCATTTAAATTTCTCCGTTTACATCTATCATTGGCAAGAAACTAAAGGCTAAATTTAAGCGCGATCGTCTGGTCCCATTGGCCGAAATCATGAGCATCGCCTGTGCTGAGGCTGCGGCCTGCGAGTAACTGCACGGTATTATTTAAATTAAAAAACGTTACATATTAACTATAACAAAAAACTAATAATAACTCTAACTTAAAAATGTACTATTAAGATTTTGTTTGTATTCAGGTTCAAAATAATTAACATAGTCTAAAGATACATCGAATACATTTTTTCTAATGAAAGTTCTGTTACAAAAAGCGCGCACAATGGAATTTATAACTTTATTAGAACCAACGAAAATAACTAATCTTCGCTTCAATTTTCTCTTCACTATGTTATCCTTATATTTATTCACATTGGTTTTACGTATGGTTTCGTCATCTTAAGGCCGTAGGAATGGCCGTAGATGCAAATGTACAAGTACATATAACGAAAGGAGATTAAGCACGTTTAATTAGTCAGAAATCGCAATGTGTTCCTTAAAGACTTATTTCCAATACAGTCTGTATATAGTTTAATCATGCAAAGCCTTTACTTTTGTTGTTTTAAAAAAGCTTTGCAAGATACGCATTAGAGACATGCATCATATGTTGTATGTGTAGCCCTATGTTTGGCATACAGTTAGATTTTTATCAATGATACTATGATAGTGATTGCAACTTGATGCTTGTTTATTGGCCTTTAAAATAAATTAATTTTTATTGGCCTATATTAATTTATTTATTTGCCAGAGAGACTATGGCCACTGATTGACACAATTAGAGTTTACAAAGTCGTGTAGAGGTAGCACTCTCAATTTGCTTTGACTTTTTTTCTGGTGATGATAATAAGTTTTTACCACAGCAAACACAATAGTCAATACACAATCAGGTTGCAACATAGGTATGGGCGTGATTAATTAATGGGAATGGGAAAGGGCAGGTGAAAAAGGTGTATCAATTACAGGTGAATAGATGGCAGCAATGGTAGATGAACAAATGGCAGTGATGGCAGGTGAAGAGAGAGTAACAATGGCAGGTGAACAGATTGTAGTAGTGGCAAATGTACCAAGTGTAGTGTAGTTTTCCTGTAAAGCCATGCTTGTACTTGTATCTCATCTTGGAACTATGTCTGAGTGCTGGTTGTTGTGATTGATTTTAAGCATAGTTGTTGAATCTGTAGAAGACAAGTTAGCTAGACCCAAATTAATTGCAATAAGATCATTCATTTAACAGTCTAAGAAATAATCAGCATTCTCCATGCTGTGCAAAGTCCTATTATACCATTACAATTATAAGAGTTTTTGCTTGCTGTTGCATACTTGCATAGCTTTTTAATCAGTTAATAAGCCAACCAATAAATAAACCTTTAACTGTCATCATTGTATATGTTGTCTTATATACAAAAAACTCACTGTCATTATCTAGAAGCTAATGAAAATTGAAATTCATATATTTGTTCTATTATATATACTCATATATGTAACATTATCTTTTATATATATTAAATATTTATAAATAAATAATAATTATATAATGTAAGTATTTTACTGGTGGTTTATTATTCTAGTAAATTAAACTTTTTTCCTTATTATCTGCATGTATTGCCCTATTCCCTATATTTCCCTTTTTAATATTTTGAGCACTCCATCTCCACTTATCTCCACAGGTTTAACACTCTTATTGTAGCATCTCATATAGGCACAAGCAGTCTGCTTTCTAGAGCAATTTACCAGTATCATGCTTACAGTCACAGATGCTATATTTACTAGATGGGCCACTCAGGCTCATTTGTGTGTCAAATTTGTCATTCTACTTTCTGATCAGTAGCCAGAGTGAAATAACTTATTGTACTTGCAAAAAAGCCAATCCAAGGTGCATCAGATACAACTGTGGGCTGTACAAAATCAAGTAAAGACAGTATATTCAGACAGCCATTAAACGAGGCCAATGATGCACATTTGTTCATTCTTTTTATAACTATTCATTTGAACATGATACATTCCACCAAAACCAATTCTTTGATGGCATTGTGAGCCTATAGTCAACTTAGACTTAAGGGAGTCTAATCGGTAGGCCGATCTTGATGTGGACCTGCTTACAATCCGATCACGAGGCCTGCGTGTGTGAAACCTACAATTTACGGACGAGGCCTACCTTATAACGCCACGAAGGCACTGGTCTTCAGTGGGACGCAATGCCCCACAGAGAGCTGGCGCTACCTCGTATTGATCGCATGGAGAGGCTGCCCCATGTACAAAGGACAGATGAGGAGGTGGACAACCCGGTTCAGGAGCCGGTTAGCGGATTAGCCGATTAGCGATTAGTTCAGGAACCGCAGAGCACAGTTTTAGCCGCTGAAGACTCTTACCTCTCAGCCGATCAGTAGCGTGAGACGCGACGATCAAAAGGCTGCAGTAAAAAGCATCAAATCGAGGCCACTGCGACGCCATTGTGCATCCATTCAGAGGTGGCTGGCACAGCTTTCCTGCTGCCTGTCGGCTACTACGGAACCAGTGGCAGTTGGCTCTGCCATCAGAGACGACGCTTAAGAGGCCCTTCCGCCAGTTTTTTTCCTACTTCAGGGCCGTGTCGCCTTGCTCTTCAGTTGCCTGCTGCATGGTGTTGCACAGGACTGGAAGCAGCCGATCGCTGTAACTGTGAGGATGACGGCTGCTCAGCGGCATGGAAAATTCTGCAACAAGAACAACAACAACAAGAGACGCTAGTCCCAAAAGTCAGGGAGGCAGCGTCAGATGGCTCGCCGCAGAGCCAGCGCGCGAACATGGTCCGCGCCGGTGGCAGTGTCGGGCGCCCCGGCGTCGCTCAGCAAGCAGTCGACGTAGCGGCGGGTCCGAGCCTGGCCGCGCCTGAAGAGGCCCTGTAGGTTGAGCAGCAGCCAGCAGGACGTCCTGGGCGGTCAGGCAGCGCTGCGGACTGGAGGATGGCCCGGATCGAACGGTAGGCCGCCTAGGCGAGTCCTTTGCGCCGCCGGATGTCCTCTTTCACGTTGGGCACCTGAACGCCGAGGTAAGTGAACCGCTGGCAGCGTTCGAGCGAGATGATCTGCCCGTCTGCGCCGCGGCACGTCAGGTCCGCTGGAATGTCGGCCAGCACGGTCAGCACTTCGGTCTTAAGCGTGTTGATCACTAGGCCGATCACTAGTTGATCACTAGTAGTCATCGATCAGTCACAGCAAAGCGGCAACTTGCACGACGGGCATCACGCTGCTGCACGACCAGATAGAAGGCCTGGCTGCTGCTGATTTAGTACTGAACGAGGCCATCGAGTACTTGCTGGCTACGTGCTGAAAAGGAGTGGCGTGCTGAACTGCGACGACTGCAGGAGGGAGCTGACAGCAGCAAGTGTTGCTGAATAAATGTCTGCCATACGCTGTCACCGGTCTCGAACATCCTTCGCCTGCGGCTTTGGGCGAGTTCTGCAAGATGGAGACTGCCTTCATTGCTCAGTCGCCCAGTTTCATTGTGCAGCCTTGGGTAGCTGAGCGATACCTTGGGTAACTGCTGTGTTCTTATAACTTGTTCTTATAAAACTTTCTCAATTTTACATCACTTTCAAAATTAACATCCCAAAAAAGTTAAATTTTGAAAATAAAAAATACGTTAAAATGTTAATATTTCTACTGAACAGATAGATAGTAGTTCTGAAGACTTGCTACATACATTAGCCTGAGTGGCCATATCTAGTAAATATGGTATCTGTGCTCACAGTCTTCAGGGCTCTCCTGGACTGAATGATCACAACCTCAATCTCGAACAGAGAAGAGCGCTAACACTTTGAAACACAAATCCCTATATATTCTATCTATATAGGGATTGCTAATATTGAAATTTGTTCAAAATACAGTGATGGGGATGTCTGGTGGGATTATTTGGTGTGGGAGATGGGATGGCTGTTAGGGAGATGTGGATAGATTTTACAAAAAATTTAAAACACTAATACTTTATTATAAAATAATACAATAATATTTTATGTAATTTAATTTATATTGTTGTGTTGCCACCATAGAGTCAATTATTATTACCTATCACACTACTAATTTTAACTATTAGGAATTAGGAATAATTGAAGCTTCAATAAGACGTGTCAGTGAGTCAATATCTAGGATTTCTGCATTAGGTAAAAGGGGTGTTTTAGTTTCCCTTTACAAGCTTCTGCTGTGCGTGTTCTAACGTGTTTTAATTAGAATTCAGAATGACAGGTAGAAGGGTAGGGACTGGACTTTAGCTTATGACTAATGACTGATGCATCTACATTCTACATGCGATAGTGCAGACAGGCAGAAAGGAGCAGAGGACAGAATTGTCATGCGCAAATATCATCTTTCAAGGAGCAGGCAAGGCCAAGCTAGACAAAAGCTCACTCAGCTAGTATATTACGAGTACGAGTATAAAGCACTAAAGTACATAGACAATTCTAGAATTTTCCGCTTCTGCTTGTTGTGTATTTAGTGGCTAGTGCCTTTTACTTTACTTCTGCACTGTCTTTCCTTATCATTTGCTGACCTTCCTGTGATCTATTTCTGTTGTGTTGTCACTACTCATTACTCACTTGTTTACGCCTTGAAATTATTTTATACACAAAAAATGTTGGACTTTTGGACTACAAGGAAAAGATTAGACACGAGACAGAAAACACGGGAGTAGAGACGAGACAATTTAAACATAAGACAAGGTAGAGATGACAGGAAATTTTGGATGTCGGAAAGGGCCAGGATAGAATCTTAAAGCTAGTGAGCAGTGAAAGGATATGTGTGTAAGAAGGCAAACAAAATACTAGGCGGTAAAGCATAGTTTCATGGTTTAAATTTTGCAGTAGTGCTAAGCAATAAACACGTTCCTATTTTCTGTGAAAAAAATGCAACCCGTAACGTTGCTTATACGTTGATGCCTGTCGTTGCTCAATGAGACTTTGTGAGGCGGGTTTTGGGGGTGCGTCTCGTACGCATATGACCTGTGGGGTGGTTTGTCTTTCAAATCTTCCTATTGGTCTAGCCCCCTGTCCATTAGGGGTGGGTGCAGACTTGCCGGAATGAGATAGACAAGTTTTCCTAGCTGCACTTTTCTCAAACCGGTTTAAACCGAAACGCGCGTGTCGTCTGCGGGGCCCCGTGAAGGTGGGGGGGAGGTGTTGGGGCGGCGGGGAGGGGATGGGTGGAGGCCTTTGTGTCTGGATGAGAAGCGTAGCATAGAGTGTTGACTATAAAAGCACGAGCCGTCTTACCTTTCACGCCACCTTTCTGCACGACAGTCATCTGCTCAGCTTATTTGAATATCTGTAAGTGCTACTTCTCATTAATCACTTCATATTCGTTACATTGTGTATTCAACATCTCGTACTGGTATTTTCATTCGATTTTCAGAACAAACAGCTTCTATTAACGGAACTCAATCAAGCATGTCTGGCAACAAGTACGAATTTATCTACTTCCCGGTGAAGGGCTACGGCAATATGGTTCGCGTCATCCTAGAGGACCAGGGCATTCCCTACGAGTACACGCCTGTTGGCGAGAACTGGCCCCAGATTAAGCCGACAACTCCATTCGGCCAGGTACCAGTGCTGGTTGTCAATGGTACCCACAAGATTGGTCAGTCGCACACGATCGCTCGCTACCTGGGCCGTGAGCACGGTCTTATGGGTAGCAACAACATCGAGCAGGCCACCATCGAGATGTGGATCGACCAGAGTGCCGATGTACGCAAAAAGTTTGCCAAGATGATCTACACCGACTATGAGAACGGACTCAAGCCATTCCTGGAATCTCTACCTAGCGATCTGGCTGTGTTTGAGAAACAACTCACCGGTGACAGTGCTCACCTGCTGATGGGCAAGGTGACCCTGGCTGATTACATCGTGTTCGACCTACTCCACGTGCTGGTGGCTCTGAGCCCCAACTGTCTGGACAGCTCGCCACACGTGAAGGCCTTCTACACCAGCTTCGGAGCCCGCGAGAAGCTGCACGCCTTCCTGGAGCGCTCGGAGATCAAGTCGATGAAGTACACCGGCTCTGGTCACCTCTGAGCAATCTTGGTTACTCGCCTTTCGATTGAAAACTCTAGGATTATCCTGACCTGAGCTTAGCTTGATGTTGTCTTAATCGCCTTGCTTAATCTTTTCCAGTGGTTAGTTCTCAATAGTAGGTTTTTTATGATCAAAGTTTGGCACAAGATTTCGCCATAATATTTTTGACTCATCGCCTATATCCAATATTAAGACACGTTATTAACTTAGTAAGTAATTTCTTGCAATCAGTCTCAAATATTGAAGCAACATTTTCCGTTTACAAGCCTCGAAAACAAAAATACAGACCGAAGGTCAGAATCTAGTTGACGGTTTAATATTTCGTTAAGTTTCTACTTAAAAATCCTAACAGTAGCGTGTTTTTTGAGTTTTTTTGAGTTTTTTGTTTTGCTAGCGTCTCATTATGGTTAAAATTGCACGACAAGCCCCCAAGCCTTCTCTCCGAGGCTGCGCTGTAGGGACCTTGGTGCCAGAGTCAAACGCGTTAACCGCTTAGCCATTATGACTAACAAAAACACTTAGTATTGGTTTTGTCAGCCTAACTGAGAATAAAGCCACCCAAAATGAGAATCCTGCCTACGCTGACTGCGAAGGGCCTGGCTGCGTGCAGCCTTCGTCTATGGGCCATAGATTCTCACATTGGATGGCTTTTTATCACTTTGCTTGTCCTTTATTGTTTATGGCCCATAGACGAAGGCTGCACGCAGCCAGGCCCTTCGCAGTCAGCGTAGGCAGGATTCTCATTTTGGGTGGCTTTATTCTCAGTTAGGCTGACAAAACCAATATTATCAAGCAGAGACACACAGCCACACCCTAGACAAGACAAAAATAGACAAGACCACGTTTCTGGGTCATTCTGAAACGTATAAAAAGGCAAGAATATTCTAGAAAACTCTTATCAAACGAAGTGCTTGTTTCTTAGGTTCAAGCAGGCGATTTTACTTGGCTATTGTAGATTTCTACAACACGGTTTTGGATTGAGATTGGACCATACTATAATGTTAGTTCGCGAGTTGTTTTACTCAATGGGAAGTTAAAGCTTTATAGTACAAACGTACAAACTTCAGTTTGATCTCGCGAGTGTCTTGAGTGTGTGTCTGTCTATCAAATAGATTATTAGTGGGGTCTCTCTCTCTCTCTAGGAATGAATGAAGAATCCAGTTTAATCTAGTTTTTCATAAAAAAAATCTCCAGTGGAAGTAGGATCTCACTCACTCCTAGCCCACACACAGCAGCAGCTGCACGGCATGGAATGTCAACGTTTTCTCTCTATATTTTGCTGAAGAGGTTGGCTCATTGGCCTGGATATTATCGATCGGCTTTATCCAGTCGCTAAGCTTGCCTTCGCACAGAAAATATCGCATAAATTCAGCTGTTCGCGCTTGTGACACACCTCACTTCGCTACAGATCTGCCTCCCTACTGCTTCCTTTGCAAATATCTGAACTGTTGTGTGATCTTGTTAGCTTGTAAGTGTATTGTTTCTTAGCTATCTTTCATGTGTTTGTTAAGCATTTTGTAGATTTTGTAAATTATCTCATCATTTTCAGCGGCATAGAATGTCTGGAAACACCTACGAGCTCACCTATTTCCCAGTGAAGGGCCTTGGCAACATGATCCGTCTCATTCTGGAAGACCAGGGAGTCGAATACACCTTCACAACTGTCACTAAGGACACTTGGTCTGAGCACAAGCCCAACACACCGTTTGGCCAGCTGCCAGTGCTCACAATCAATGGCGAGACAAAGTTGGCCCAGTCGCACACCATCGCTCGTTACCTGGGCCGTGAGCACAACCTCATGGGCGGTAGCAACATTGAGCAGGCCCAGGTAGAAATGTGGATCGATCAGACAATTGACATTCGCAACAAATTCGTCCAAATGATTTACGGCGACTTCGAAGCTGGCAAGCAGCCGTTTGTGGACTCGATTCCCAGCCTGCTGGAGCCATTTGAGAAGCAACTAGCTGCTCAGGAGGACAAGACCCACCTGTTGCTGGGCAAACTCACTGTAGCCGACTACATCTTCTTTGACTCGCTGTTGTACTTGGTAGCTCTCAGCTCGGACTGTCTGGAGTCTTCGCCGTCTGTCAAAGCATTCTTCGAGTCGTTTGGAGCTCGCGAGAAAATCGCCGCCTTTCTAAATCGCGACGATATTAAAGAGGCCAAGTTTACTGGCTCCGACCATCTCTGAAAGAGCGTTCGGGCTAAATCTATGGACTGTTGTTAGAAAACAATGCCCTCAATTGGTCATTACTATTTTTTGTATCTAATTCATCTTGAAATCGGTGACGGATTTGAAATCACTAGAAACTTTTGGAATAATTTATAATATTGAATTATTTACACTGCTTTGCTTTCATAGTTTTTAAAGCATATCTACTAGTTACCTTATCACTTTTTTTTATCGTAGAAGAATTTCCTCGATAAATTTGCCTTCTGAATCTCAATGTCTACTGGCAGTTTTTATAATAACCTTACGTACAAAGCACTTTTTTCTTAGCTTTATACTTTTATTAACTTTTTTTACCGCCTGCTTGTCGTATTCGCAGAGACATTGCTTCCGGTACAACTGTCGTGTTTTTCACTATTTTTAAAGGCTTGCTTTCCTAAAAAACAAAACGGTCTACTCGTTTTGATTCCCAATATACGCAACTCTTTGGTTTATTGATTTCTTGGGAAAATTTAGATTTTTAACAAAATATAATTCTTACTATAATTTATAAGTTCTTAGACCTGTCTTAGACCTTTATTTATACCCTAGCAACCATAGACGTTGATGTATTTAAGCCCTAGCAACCATAGACTTTGCTGTATTTGAGCCCTAGCAACCAAGACATAGCTGTCTCTGAGCCCTATCGACCATAGACCCTGCTGTATTTGAGCCCTAGCAACCATAGACTTTGCTGTATTTGAGCCCTAGCAACCATAGACCTGACTGTCTCTGAGCCCTAGCGACCTTAGATCTGACTGTTTCTGAGCCCTAGCAACAAATGACCTGACTGTCTCTGAGCCCTAGCGACCTTAGATCTGACTGTCTCTGAGCCCTAGCAACAAATGACCTGACCGTCTCTGAGCCCTACTATTTGTAATTGATAAACCTAGTATTGAATCTCGCAAAACTTGAGAGACTTATTATCCAAATTGCTGAATATTTCTATATTACTTAGCTATAGTCCAAGGAACTATGAACCTCCAAGTAAGCTTTTCGATTGAAGATTAGCTGTGTTAATTTTATTAGCCAACGTGTTTTTATCTAGCAGTCTGCAGTTTGTTGTATAGCGCAGTTGAATGTGTTTATCAAAGGTGAACTGCGCGCTAATAGTGAGTCAACAATCACCTGGCACAGGTGGCGCGATTTTAACGACCTTTCCAGAAAATGCAACATTCTCTAAGCAATCAGTGAACCACCACCTCAAGGCCATTAATTTCGATATAGAAACTGCTCGTTAGCGAAGTGTAGCAAAAACCTACAGCAAAGTGTTGTTACTGTTTGAAAAATTTGTTACAGAGAAATAAAAACTCGAAACGAACAATGTCGTCGCCGAAGTATGAATTAACCTACTTTCCGGCCAAAGGCAAGGGCAACCTTATTCGCCTGTTGCTAGTTGACCAGGCCATACCATACAAGTACACGGAGTATACCACTGAGTCCTGGCCGGCCGTCAAGTCCAAGTATCCGTTCAGACAGCTGCCAGTGTTGACGGTTGATGGCGCCCATGAGATTGCTCAGTCGCACACTATCGCTCGCTACTTGGCTCGTGAGCACGGCCTACTTGGCAGCAACAGTCTCGAGCAGGCCCAGGTGGAGATGTGGGTTGATCAGACACTGGATCTCCGCAACAGGCTAATGAATGTGCTGCACATTGACTATGAAAAGTTGATTCAACCCTTCTTGGACTCTCTGCCTGGCCAGTTTGAGATCTTTGAGACCCGTCTGGCTGCTCAGCCTGCCTCGGCCAAGCACCTGGCCCTGGGTCAGCTGACCCTGGCTGACTACGCACTGTTCGATGTACTCTTCTACCTGCAGCTGCTCAGACCGGGGTCGCTAGACAACACGCCAGTTTTGAAGGCCTTCTACACGGAGTTCGCCGCTAGACCGAATCTGCGAGCCTACATGGAGACTGACGAGTTTAAGAAGATGCGAACCACTGGCTCTAAGCACCTGCCTTAGCAATTAGTACTGTCGCGTGACTGTTGTAATGAGAAGAAATTCATCATTCGGACCTTTTAGCTTGATTGATAAACCTTTCGTGATTTTATTAAACAAATTTTTCCTTCTATTTTTATAAATTCTTATTTAAAATATACGAGCAATTAAACTTTTTTATACAGGCTTTTCATTTTACATGGTTTATAATTAGTTTTTTAAAACTATAAATGATTCTTAAAAAGTTTCTCTTTCAGACATTCAGGTTCATTGGTAGTTTCACTTCCCTGAAGAAAACTATAATCACATGAGGGGAGCTGCAGCCTAGTGGTTAGAGCGTCGAACTCACCGATTGAAAGTAGACACTTAACTCTGCATTGCTTCAGTTCACCCAGCTGGTGAATGGGCACCAGCCTTTGCTGGGGTAATTGGGGGTGGGTGTGGCGTCCCTCCCCAGTCCATGGACTGAACAGCCGTACGCAGCCTTCAGATGCGTCGCCAAACAGCTATGACTGTGCTGTCGGCTGCACATCTTGCCCAATTGGGGCAGGTGTAATCAATTTTGTATGTTTTCGTCTTCCCTGAAGATCCGTCATTCGTTTTTTTCAGGACTTCATATCCTTAAGTAGCCTTATGCGCACTATTTTCAGATACATAAGTCGCTAAAAGTACAAATTCTCAATCGATTTCATCTCATCGGCATCATATCAAAGACCCAGATCGAGGTTTTTGCATTAAAAATCTATAATGAGCAACGCATTTCATGATGAAAAAGCGTCATTGTCGACTGCGCAGAAGACCGAACAGCAGACCAGGCTTCTGCCAAGCCACGCCGAGCTGGTCCGCGCCTACCGCATGGACGAATTGTGGATTAGTCGCATCGCGGAACACCTGGACCGCCTGGCATTGGCCACCTGCGGCCTTGAACGCTACTCCGCCTGGCGCTCGGGCCTGTCCGCGCTGGGCCAGGCTGTCTCCAAGATGCTGTACTACGGCGCCACTACATCGCGGGCCCTACAAACTCTCGGCGAGGAGTACGTCAATGTTGTCCAGGTTGGTTCTTTAAGGGAAATCCCCGGTAATTAATCTTAAAATAACCGACTTTCAAGGTCAGTCAAAAATAGATATCCATCGAGGATTTCTTCTAGGGAATTGCACAAGGTCATTCAGGAAAATGTTTAACTTTTCCTCTAAGGAATATCTTCAAGGTCGCTTATGGAAAACGGCAAAGTTTTCCGTTCGGGAATTGCTTGAAGGTCGGGGAGGTGAGTGGCAGAGCAGTTTAACGCGTTTGCCTCTCGCACAAAGGTCCCTACCTAAGCTCGATTCCGCGGCGAGGCCACATAAGTTTGTGCTTGGGGGCTTGTCGTGCAATTTACGCCCTTGAGGGCCAACCTCCAAGGCACAGTGAAATGTACACTGCCTGAAGATGACGATAAGAAAGCACTCCTGCGTGTGTGCTCAGGAGTCAGCGAAACGGGCAGAGTTGCCTCCTCGCTGGCTGCTGGTTTAGTTTCGGCACCAAATGGTGTGCAATGGCCTGCAACCCTCCTGCAGTTATTATTATTATATTATACTCGTTTAAGGTTACTTCTAAGACCAATTTTTCCGCTATGCCGTAAAACTGCCGTAAATTTCCATTTTGAGACTCATTCAAGGTCACTTCTCAAAAAAGGCTAAAGTTTTCCGTTTGCGAACCCCTAGAATGTCAGTCAATAGAATGCCAATTTTCCTCTTCGGAATTGCTTCAAGTTCAGCAGTTATAGAGAGCGAAAGTTTTAATTCCGGGAATCCTTCCAATGTCACTCCAATGACCCACTCTCCGATCTCCCGGTTCCCCGCCGAACAACCCCTCCAGGTGGATCGCAGCCGCCGTCGTCTTCCGGGCAATCGCGCCCGCCTCCTCCTGCTGCTGCTGCAGTGCCTATTCCCGGACCTCCTGCTGTGGCTTCTGCGACGCGCTGAGCGACGTTGTCGCGCCGACCCGACACTGTCGGAGCCGGTTAGGCATCGTCGATTAGCGTTGCTAAGCAACCTAAGCGCCCTAGCAACCGTCGCTTATGAGCTAAATAGCGCCTTATTCTACATCAACGGCTCCTATTACCAGCTGAGTAAGCGGCTGCTCGGTATTAATTACCTGCGCACTCGTCCCGGTTTGGGTCACGTGACGGAGGCTCTCTACCGCCTGATTGGCTGGCTGAGCTTTGCTCGCATGGCAACTCGGGCTGTTGTCAAACTCCGCTCCGTGACGGCCGCGATCTCGGCCATCGCCTCGGAGCCCGACACCTCGGAGAAGTCGACTGCGCTGCTGGACGGCGAAACGTTGCCAGCAGCGTCAGGCCGTGATGACAATCTGGGTCGGTTGAATCGCACTTGTCCACTGTGCTGCGACCAAGTTCAAGAGGCCAGCGTCATTGCACTGTGCGGCCACGTCTTCTGCTGGGCCTGCATTGTCCGCTGCCTGCAGCTCACTGGCCGTTGCCCCCTGTGCCGGCTGGAGTGCCAGCCGAACCGGGTGGTGCACCTGGCTGGTTATTCAGATGCGCCCTTTTAGACTTGCGAAACGTTTCAACAAAAAATTACACTTTGGATAGTTCCTTCGGGTTTAATCGACTACCGAAATAATTTCCTTAGGAAGATCCCAAACTAACTTTATTAGGAGAATCCCAAAATAACCTTATTTGGAGAATCCCAAAATAACTTTATTTGGAGAATCCCAAAATAACTTTATTAGGAGAATCCCAAAATAACTTTATTTGGAGAATCCCAAAATAACTTTATTAGGAGAATCCCAAAATAACTTTATTAGGAGAATCCCAAAATAACTTTATTTGGAGAATCCCAATGGAGTTTCCCTAGGAGAATCCAAAAAAATTCCTTTGAAAAATCTCAAATTAACTTCTTTAGGAGAATTTCAAAGGAGTTTCCTTTGGGAAATACGAAACGGGGAATCGCTGAATGGTAACTCATAAGGTGTTTTGGGGAATTATTTTGTGATTTTTAAGGAGTTTTTAGACTAATTTGCTACCTGTATATAGAACGAAAACCTTAGGACCTTAGCAACACCCAGGTGTTCGTAAATAATATCCCATTCGAGAACTCTCAAAACTGAGGGAGAATTCCCAGAGGGAGTCCCGTTTGCAAGCTAAGGGAAATCATTTATTGTTGTACTAAATAACTTGTTTAAGCTTACCAGGCATTTTTATGGAAATTAAAGTCTTTTTACATGGTTATTTTTATGTTCCTCCGCTTGCTGTTGATTTGCTGCATAATATTTCACTCATTGTCAAAAAAACTAATGATAATTACGAGTAGTTTTTTAAATAAAGTGGTGCTTTTTGTCGTAGATTTAGTGCTAGAATTTTATTGGCTCTTACTTAAGGTGATCGAGTTTTTCTTCATTTTTGTGGGGAACAATAAATTAAACGATAAGTTTTAAGCCCCAAGTGACGTCAATGATGATCCTGTCTCAATGATTGATAGCGCCCAGCATCTTCAATGTGGCTAGTTCTAAAAATAGCTCTATGTACAGTTATGGGGTAGAGATTTGATCTCGCATAAACATTCTCCCCATTCCTCTTGCGTGCGATGATTCTAAAAATAGCTCTATGTACAGTTATGGGGTAGAGATTTGATCTCGCATAAACAATCTCCCCATTCCTCTTGCGTGCGATGATTCTAAAAATAGCCTCTATGTACGCAGATGCGGTGATAGGGGAGAGGTTTTATCTAGCACAAGAAAGCCCACCAGTCGAAAGGCGCTTTAAAAAATAGCCTGAATTTAGTGACATTTTGTGTAAAACTTTGTCGAATGATTTTCAATAACCAACCCATTGCAGTACTAATCGAGACAAAGATTTCCCTCCAAATTAAGCGATAGAAAAACGGTTAAATGTCAGCCGAGCGGTCCGCCCTGTTGCGCAGCGAGCAACAACCACCTGACGGACCGGAATGGGCCTATCAGGACGACACACCCGAAGCTATGAGTCAGTCAGTCAATCACGACAGTCTGGAAGTGTCAGATCCGCACAACCTGGACACATCGCGTAACTCGTAAGATATGCATTGATTTATTCTTCAATTTAGCTTCATGTTTGCACATTTTTCTAAACAATTTCTTCATCGCAGCAATCTTTCAAGTCTGATGAACGTACTGAAGGGTAATCTGGGAACTGGAATCTTGGCTATGCCTGTTGCAGTGAAAAATCTCGGATTTCTTGTAAGTCTTCTCATTTCCCTGCTTTATCAGAAATCATATATCCTTAGCCTTACAATAGCCTCATTACCACTGAACCTGTGTTCAGTTATTTGAGCACCTTTACACTGAACCTATGTACAACGACACTTTTAACCTCTGTACAACGACACTTTTAACCTATGTACAATGACACTTTTAACTTATGTACAATGACACTTTTAACCTATGTACAAGGACACTTTTAACATATGTACAATGACACTTTTGTACAATCACGCGAGCAACCTACCCTACCCTTCGTTCAAGATTATCACTAAGTCTGCTTACAATGACCCGAAAATTCAATCTTACAACGTTAAATTCTCATTAATTAATTTTTTTCAGCTAGGTCCGCTCACAATCTTCTTCATTGGATGCATCGCCACTCACTGCATGCACCTGCTAGTCCGATCAGCAAAACGCCTGAGAAAAATGTAATTATTAAATATTCATTCTACTTATACGAGTTACGACTTATACTCGTAGTAGTTTAAAGAAGCGTGAATTCAGAGTCGGTTGCTTTTGCTCCTGCCAGAAAATCACACACGCGTTTCCAGTAATTTGAGTTCGCTCATACTTACTCATAACAAGTTCATAAGCTGAAGATAAGTTCTCGCCTGTATTTATTATTTTCCTTAAACAGCAAGCGCGTGTCCTATCTAGACTACTCACTAGTAATGTACGAAGCAACTTTGCAAAGATTTCCGGGACGCGAGAAACTGGCGAATTTGCTCATGTGAGTAGTTTGCTAAGTTGTTTTTAATTAACATTTTTCCAAATTTACACTAATTTCATTTTGCAATGATTGATTGATTAATTTTCATTGATCCTAAAATCTAAAATCCTTATTCAAAAAAATCCCAATCACTAGAATCCCAATTCATTAGAACCCCAATTCATTAGAATCCCAATTCTCTAGAATCCCAATTCATTAGAATCCCATAGCACTAGAATCCCAATTGACTAGAATCCCATAGCACTAGAATCCCAATTCATTAGAATCCCATAGCACTAGAATCCCAATTCACTAGAATCCCAATTCACTAGAATCCCAATTCATTAGAATCTCATAGCACTAGAATCCTAATTCACAAGAATCTCATAGCACTAGAATCCCAATTCACAAGAATCTCATAGCACTAGAATCCTAATTCACAAGAATCCTGATTCATTAGAATTCATTAGTCATTAGAATCTATAACACTAGAATCCCAATTCACTAAAATCCCAATTCATTATAATCCCATAGCACTAGAATCCCAATTCACTAAAATCCCAATTCATTAGTATCCCATAGCACTAGAATCCCAATTCATTAGAATCCCATAGCACTAGAATCCCAATTCACTAGAATCCCAACTCATTAGAATCCCATAGCACTAGAATCCCAATTCATTAGAATCCCATAGCACTAGAATCACATAGCACTAGAATCCCAATTCATTAGAATCCCATAGCACTAGAATCCCAATTCATTAGAATCCCATAGCACCAGAATCCCAATTAAACAGAATCCTATTTCCTATAAATCTAGTTCAATACAATTTCTGTATCGATTTAGCTACTAGCCCAAATCCCATATCCAATCATCAGGCTATTTGTAAGCGCATCTCTGTTGATAACACAAATCGGGTTCTGTTGTGTTTACATCCTGTTCGTGTCGGACAATTTGCACCAGCTAATAGACTGCAATCTGCAGCAAGGAGCCCAGAATTGGAACGTGAATGCCTACAAAGCGCTGGTGATGCTGTTTCTGCTGCCCTACGTGTTTGTTAGAAACCTGCGCTTGTTAAGCTATTTCTCTTTGCTGGCTAACATTTTAACAGCTATCGGCTTGGTGATCGTGTTTGCCTACTGTGTCCAGGTATGTGGAATTTGAATTTTAATTGGAGTTCACGGAAAGAATCATTGTAATCGAAAACTTTTTCAAGTCTGCATTTTATCAATTGTCGGTGAATTTTACAAAGAAACTATTTTAGCAGTTTAAACGATCAGCGATTAACCTGTCAACGGCTCTGTGGGAATTGGGGTCGCTTTCTCATTGGCTGGCGCCACCTCTGCCTTCTACCCTCTGCCTTCTACCCTCTGCCTTCTACCCTCTGCCTTCTACCCTCTGCCTTCTACCCTCTGCCACCTACCCTCTGCATTCTACTCTCTGCCTTCTACCCTTTCTTCATAGCCCTCTACCCCCGTGTCCCATAGCCTTCTACCCTAGTATTCTATATCCTTCTCCCTAGCCTTCTTCTATAGCCTTCTACCCCCTGAATCTCACCCACCCCTCCCTGAAGGGTTCATTAGAAGGGTTCTTGAAAGCTGAGATTAAGGGGAGGTGAGATTTAGGGGTAGAACGCTAGTGAGTATGAATAGAAGGCTAGTGAGAAGGTGGGTAGAAGGCTATTGAGAAGAGGGTACAAGGCTATTGAGAAGGTGGGTAGACGGCTAGTGAGAAGAGGGTACAAGGCTAGTGAGAAGAGGGTACAAGGCTAGTGAGAAGAGGGTACAAGGCTATTGAGAAGAGGGTACAAGGCTAGTAAGAAAGGCCTAGAAGGCTAGTGAGAAGAGGGTACAAGGCTAGTGAGAAGAGGGTACAAGGCTAGTGAGAAAGGGGTAGAAGGCTATGTGAGAAGAGGGTACAAGGCTAGTGAGAAATGGCTAGAAGGCTAGTAAGAAGGGGTAGAAGGCGGTGGCGCCAGCCAATAGGAAAGCGACCCCTCGCGACACCCACAGCCTCCATAAAGGGCCAGAACCTGCCCGATCCGCAGTCAGACGTTGTCAACGACTAGCAATGCTCACCACTGGCACTGAGTATTAGCCAGTGTTCTCAATCCATTCCCAATGCCACCGCCAGGACCTGCCAGACTACAGAAACTACCCGCTGATCAAGCCGCCAAGCTTGTGGCCAATTGCCTTCGGCCTGATCATCTTCGCCTTCGAAGGCATCTCGCTAGTGCTACCAATCGAGTCTCGCATGCAGCAGCCCGCCGACTTCGCTGGCCTGACTGGAGTCCTGCAGCTCGGCATGACCGTTGTGATGAGCTCCTACACAGCCGTGGGCTTCTATGGCTATTTGAAATTCAACGAACACGTCGACGCTTCCATCACCTATTCGATCAACGATCACCTGTGGATCTACCAGCTAGTTCGCCCACTGTTCGCCGTTTCGCTGTACATCTCCTACGGCCTGCAGTTTTATGTGCCCGCTGTCATCATTGTCGGCTGGGCCAACGCCAGGGTTGACGGAGTCTGGCGCAGGCGCCTAGCTGAGGCCGGCATCCGCATCGGTCTGGTCCTCTTCACCTTCACCGCCGCCGTCGTGGTGCCTCACCTGGATCTCATGATCGCCCTAATTGGCGCCTTCAGCAGCTCCTGTTTGGCTTTGATCTTTCCGCCAATTATTGATTATCTGGTGTTTAGCGGCGACTCGACGGGTCAGTTTTCCTTCTAATATATATCGGTTTTTTAAGTAAAAAGTTGAATTTTAATTCTTTGTGTATTACTGAGTCTTTTTGGTAAGTAGGGTAAAGTTGTATGCACATTTTTGCAATGCAAAGTTTTTAATCGTTTTTGCGCAATTTAGGATATTGGAAGATCATAACTTTTTGGTCCTCCATTTGGTTTAATATTCCACGGAACCAGTTGCCCATTGGCACAAAGGTCGGAAGTTCGAAGCCCAACCAGAGGTGTGCAATTCTTGTCGTTAAGCTCAGCTCACCTAGTTGAAAAATTGGATACCAACATTAGCTGGGGTAGATATTGATCGGTGGGTGTGGCCCCCAGTCCATGGACTGAACAGCTGTACACATGAGAAAGAATGCTCTATTCTTTATTTTTTTGTTCTCCAACAGAATCGGAGGAAACGGACTTGGCTTCGCCGTCTGAATCATCGGCTAGGCGATCCACCTGCTGGATTCACGTCAAGAACCTACTGATTGTGTCCTTCGGCTTCCTGGGATTCGCCATTGGCACAATCACTACTTTGATTAGCATAGTGGACACTTTTCAGCATCCGGACAGTGGCCCCAATCGATTTAATTGCACTCAGCCAGCTCACCTGAACCAGCAACAACCGCTGAACAGTGTGTGGCGTTTGGAAAACTAAAGCTTAATCTTATCGATTTTACAACAATATGACAGACATTTTTATTTCTGAATGTCTAAATGAAATTCTTACCTGTGAGATTTAAATTTTTAACTTTGAGTCTACAGGACGCTTCAATTTAAGATCCAAAGTCTTACCTTGAAGTTACTGCCCGAAGAACTCGAATGATTAAAAACCGCAAGTCACTCGTACCTATTTAGATCCAAAAAGACGCACCTTTAGATTAAAAAGCGTATTAGATCTCAATTACCTACCTGTGAGGGTAATACAAAATAAATATCAATTTTCTTAAGTCGGCAATACAGTCAGTCTTCAATATTGTCTGATCATCACACTCCAGCTGTCTTGTGTTATCCAATATTGATCAATTTTAGAGTCATGCTTGCATACTCAGCTTGCATATATCTTAATTTTATTTTTAATTGGTGATTGGTATACTACCTATATAATTGGTAATTTTTTCTTCTGTCTTGCCAAACGTATTGTTTGACTAGCTTGTTAAAAATCATTTTTTTACAGGAAGATTTTTATGCGAAAATAGTTCTGGTGCTTCTCTCATCACATGTACCAGATAAAAAACAGTTCTTTCAGCTTGATCACTGGATTTACGTTTCGTGTAAAATTAATTTGATTTGAAATACTTTTTCTAAATTGTGTTTTTTCGTCCTAATTTTTTTCGCATATGTAACATTTTGTCTGAATTTTGCTACTCCTTCAGATTTTGTAAGTAGTGTGATGCGATCATGCAATAAACTGCTGTTTGTTGGGTTTTTAATTATTTTCCTTTTATCTTTTCCTCGGCTGGTATATGTATGAGGCAAGAATGAAATTTAAATGTTATAACTTCTATTGTACTGAGTGGATTGATTGCACATACTGTGTATACTTCTTACTCGTATTGAAATTTTAACATTTTAAAACAGTTTTTTGTGTGAGGTCAACGTCATACAAAAGGCTGGTAATTTTTCCCGGTGTAACAGCGTTAGATCAGGTGTTTAAATTTTTAGATTGGTTATATAAAGCACTTATCTATAGAATTGTAGGAACCTATGTAGAAACTAGACGTGGCTGGGTTAAAATTCGATATGAGAATTTGTCTGTTCTTTATAGCGTACCGTGATCATTGATGACATAAGTGAATTTCTAAATATCAAATTTCAGTTTTTTACTGTCACTACAATTACTTGATTCATCAAGATTTTGAAATCTCAAAAATTTAAAAATGATTTTTTAACATAAAAAATATAATTATAAACTTAATTTTTTGGGAATAGCCCAATAGATCTATGCTATTTCCTGAATGCAATTCTTCTTTCAAATTAACCAGTTTGTGTGGTACTTATTTATTTTTTAGCAAAAATGATCCAAACTGCAGAACTCAGGCTGCAGACCTACTAATTTATATTTAGCCTTAGCATGACGACATCCCAATGGTCAACTGCAAACGCTTTGACAGTTACCGTTTTTTGGTTTCGGTGTTCATATGTACACCTGTGTTCAGGTGCCCCTTATCAGGCACAGATATGCACCCCACACAGAATATAATCAAGCTGCTTAATTTAGACATTTAGTCAGCTAAGAAATTATATTTGCTCCTGCGGGAATTTGCACGTCATAATGTCAGAAATTGGAGTTCAATTATTAATTGTGGCTATTTTATTATCATCTGCCGAGTTCGCCTCAACATCAAAGGCGCCGCCCCCATTGCCAGCTGTGTCTGCTGGTCCGATTTGCGCAGAAAAGTTAAGCAGCTGTTCGTGTCGGTTAACAGATGGACAAATGATCGATTTGTCACCTCTGCAGGCCACACCTGGGCCGGCGTTTAATTACAAAGCAGCGGATGGCTTCACATATCAGTATAATCCTTGTTTACCATTCCAATGCGGTTCAGATCAATCAGATGCCGCCGTGTGCCAGGAGATGCTGAGAATTATCTATGTAAGCGCGCTAAATTCTTTACAAAAAATCATTAGCTCTCTGCCATTTATCAGAACCTTTCATAAAGCTAGTCATTTATCCATTCGGAACCTAAATTTAGCGCCACTGTCGCCCATTGCAAATTCTCCTAAAAACCAACAAAAACTCGCAGATTTACAAAGATTTCGGCTCGCAGACATCAGCACAGTTTGGTAGCAATCCGACCAATGGACAACTGTACATTCGCTACTTGAGTCGCGACATAACACTAACAACCACTGTCAACTTGGTTTGCGATCCAGGTGAGGTCTACAGCCTGAGCTTGTCTAACAGGTTAGCAGTACAGTCTAATAGGTTAACAATCCAGTCTAACAGGTTAGCAATCCGGTCTAACAGGTTAGCAATCCAGTCTAACAGGTTAGCAGTACAGTCTAACAGGTTAGCAATCCAGTCTAACAGGTTAGCAGTACAGTGCATCAGGTCAGCAATCCAGTCTAACAGGTTAGTAGTACAGTCTAACAGGTTAGCAGTCCAGTCTAACAGGTTAGCAATCCAGTCTAACAGGTCAGCAATCCAGTCTAACAGGTTAGCAATCCAGTCTAACAGGTCAGTAGTACAGTCTAACAGGTTGGCAGTACAGTCTAACAGGTTAGCAGTACAGTCTAACAGTTTGGTGGCCTTGAAACAAGCACCGTGCTATCTACACAACAAATCACAGAAGCCGCAGACTCTGCGATCAGCACTGGGGGTTCCATTGGCACAGAGCTGGTCCTGGACCTGAAGAGCCGCTTCGCCTGCCCCAGCACACATGGCATCGGCGGTGGAGGCATGAGCGGCGGTGACATTATACTCATAATCTTCTTCTGCTTGGCTATTGTCTACCTTGTTGCTGGTGTACTTTTAAATCGGTTTCTTCGAAATCGTAGCGGAGTTCAGATGCTGCCGAATGTGGAGTTCTGGACCGCAGTTCCCGGCCTGGCGATGGACGGCGCAATGTTCGCATTTGCCGAGGCAAAACGATTCGCCTGCCGCGGTCGATTGGGTGGCGACCAATACGAATCAGTTAAATAGTTAGATCTATGCCCCATACACCCCAGTGTGATGTTCTAGCTGACCAATGCCCATACACCCCAGTGTGATGTTCTAGCTGACCAATGCCCCATCCTACACCCCAGTGTGATGTTCTGGCTGACCAATGCCCCATCCTACACCCCAGTGTGATGTTCTGGCTGACAAATGCCCCATCCTACACCCCAGTGTGATGTTCCAGCTGATCACTGCCCCATCCTACACCCAAGTGTGATGTTCTGGCTGACCAATGCCCCATCCTACACCCCAGTGTGATGTTCTGGCTGACAAATGCCCCATCCTACACCCCAGTGTGATGTTCTATTAGACTTTGAACAGCAATTTGAATAAATCTTAAAACCTCAGTTGGATCTGGATTATAAATATTGTCAAGTCAAGGCAGTTAATAGTCTTTGTTGTATAAAGCTAAAGCTTAACACAGCACTATTGCTTTGATTAGCGGTCAAAGCTTGCAGTAACCCGCATTCTTCAGCCTTTTACTAATTACATTCACAATGCTTAAGTCCATGGAGACACAGAAACAAACAAACGACAAAGACAAAACAATTAATAGTGATAAAACGCTACCTAATGTGAAAATAATGGCACGCTTATTTGTTAGAATGTAAGAATAAATAGGGTTAATATGTTAATATTAATCTACATTTTAATGCTTAATAAAGGACTGTTATTGTGTGTATTAATGATCCCAAAAACTTATGCCGTGTGCGCTTTATACACGAATATTGTTATAATTAATTAGGGAATTGTATTTAGTTATTTCTTATTGTACCTGATTTCTCCCGTTAATCTACTGAACTTGCTGCTACAATTAATTAATTATAAGCCAAAGATTTATTCGAATTTTTTCATGCTGCTGCTAACTGCTCTGCTCATAGTAGTCAAGTAGGCAATTGAATTTTAGATTAGATAAGTCTGAAGTGAGCACACAGTACTTAACAAATATAAGGATCGTCGTTCTAATTAATTAAATATATTAAATTTACTAAAACTAAGTTTACTGACTTTTAAATTATTAAGTACTTCCATCAAAAAGACAAACGAAAAGATAATGCAACCCAAGACACCAGGATTTGAGTTAGTGAACGAGTTCAAGAAAGCATTAATGAAAAAAGCAACACCAACAAAAACACCAAAAAAGAATTCAACAATATCGTTTAGAAGCAAGATGAAGTTAAATGTCACTAGATGTCATTCAGGGCAGATTGGGAAGGTCCTAGGTTCGATTCCCGGAGAATCAAGCTGGCACAGCAATGCGTGTAGGATCACAGATCCACCTTGGCCTCGCTGCCGTGAGTTTTGCGGAAGTATTCTTCCTTCTTCTCGGGATCCGGGATGATGGTGGCAGCGCCCGGGTGCCAGCCAGCGGGGCAGACCTCGCCGTGCTTGTCCGTGTACTGGAAGGCCTGCACAAGGCGAAGAGTTTCATCAACGGACCGACCAACTGGCAGGTCGTTCATGGTGATCTGGCGTAGTACGCCTTTGTCATCGATGATGAAGAGGCCGCGAAGACTGTGACCGGCCGACTCCAGATAAACGCCATAGTCTTTAGAGATCTGTAAATTTATAATTAAAAAAAATTTAAAATTTAAATTTCTCGCACCAAGTTCCATTAGCTCGATTCCACGGCGAGACCACATTTATTTGGGGCGCAGCCGCGGAGAGAAGGCTTGGGGGCTTGTTGCGCAATTTACGCCCTTGAGGGCCAACCTCCAAGGCCCAGTGAGAGTGTACCAGCATTAAGCAAGGGTAAAAATTAGGGTAGCTATTTACGAAGAGCTTCTGAGGGCGTGTTGAAATAAACTAACACGTCTACTGATAGTAGTGGTTTAGAATGATTTAGATTAAAAATTGCAGTGTGGTGTTAGAGAAAAAAGTACCAACCTGGTGTGTCAAATCGGACAACAGCGGGATCTGCAGATCGCCAAGTCCGCCTTTGTTACGCGGGGTCTTCAGCCAAGCCAAATGGGTGAACGGGCTGTCCACTGAGGCGGCAACCACTTCGGTGTTGATCTTTCGGAAATCACCGATTCGATCGCTGAATGCAATGATTTCAGTCGGGCAGACAAAGGTGAAATCCAACGGATAGAAGAAAAAGACCAGATATTTGCCTTTGTAGTCGGACAATTTGATCTCCTTCATCTGGCGATTGATGACAGCTGTGCCACTGAAGGCTGGCGCTGGTTTGGAGACTACAAATATGAGGTGCCATTTTAATGTTTGAAAATGCCTGTCAAAATATAAAACTGCTCAAAAATATTTCTGCTTGGAACAAAAAAATAAATATTTCAATACAATCTAGGCCCCGAAGACTGACCTTGTCCTTTGTACACCATGCTGTGAATGAGTTCTAACTATAATTTATCAACAGTCAAAACTGACACCCCTCAAGTAATGTGGGTTACTGTCTGTTGCTGAGTATACCTATCTAAAAAATACAAATTAAAATAATGCTGATGAAAATTACTGATTGCTGATTAAACCTGTTGTACAACAATACCAGATTGGCATTAGACATACAGCTAGAGAGATTGAGCTAAAAGTATTTTTTTACATTCATGTTTCACAAACTGTTAGTACTTTTTTCAAAAAAAGAAAATACTTTCAAGGTAAAAAGAATTAGGTAATGAAGCTAACTATGCCCCTGTTCCAGATCTATAGATGTAGGAATTAAGAAAAATGTCTTTTAAATTAATATACAATTGTATCTTTCCTATAGTGTAACAATTTAAATTGCATTGAAATATGAAAATTAGATAACGAACAACAATAACCATAAACAATTTTTAAATACACACATTAAGATGTCTGGGCTAGGCAAAGATAAGTAAAACTCAAACTCAGACTGTCCCTTGGTATCTAACACAAGCACACAAGGTGAAAGATACAGATACAATCAACTAAATTAGACAGCACTAGCCTTCTTTAAAAGATGAGAAAGTTTGACCTCTAAAAATAGCAGAGAAAATCAACACAAACTCATAATTTTTTTAATCAAATGTAGTAAGTGGCTCAGGCAACAGTCAGAAATACTAGAGGGACAGAAATATTTTAAGGTTTTGTATAATGTCATAAGTAGCAGAGCAGTGGATTTGAGCATCATAATTCTAAGCCACTGAGCTACTGAAAAACGGATCCTAGACACTTCGACATCTTACAACTTCGTCATCCACTTGGAAGGTAGGACACTTCGTCATCCAGCCAATTGGCATGCTTTAAAGTTTGGTCAGTTTGTCATCTACTAATAACAAGCAATCAAATTCATCATCAATAAAGTGAGGGTGGGGTGGTGGGGCAGAGGTGTGAACACACTTCACACTCTAAATTGTCAAAAAGAGGTGTCAAAACTGATTTCATTATAAGAGTTGAAAGATTGGTGCCAACACGAGGTGAGGAGGTGAGGAGGGGTGGTTCTATTCTAACTTTGAAAACTTTTGTTTTATAGATGACGAAGTGTCCACAAGTCTAAGTCTCTTCATCATCAACCCTCTGAGATATTGGACAGATCGTCATCTGGATGACGAAGTTCAGGGATGACCCTGAAAAACATCTAAATACTATTAAACTGGCCATTTATTGTAGAACAATATGTCAATAGGCAATTACAGAACAGAGTGTCCTCAAATTTGATAGCCAACCAACTAGATATTATGTTGCTATACATGCGCAACACCCGGCCAAACTGGCCAGGTGAAATGAGGGCCAAGCAAGGTAAGTAGCAAAAACCAATCAACCAAGTGCAAAAAATCAAAGGGGGGACCAAGGGACAAAAAAGGAAGGCGTGAAGAAGAGGAAAAAGGGGAGAGAAAAATAGAGCAAATGAGAGCAAACTAAGTCGTAAATAGAGCAAAAACTAAGTCACACGGCCAGCTAAGATTTGGGAGGTTGTACATGTATGTACATTGCTATGTGTTTATAATATCTATCTAATGTATCCACTATCAATATAATATACCATTTTGTTCATAGTGGTAGTAGTAGTAGACTTGGCTCAGGCAAGAAGCCTGTTTTGGCAATATTGAGCAATGTTTAATAGGATGATTAAGATAAGTATTCAATAGTATATGCAATTATTGCAGTTCAAATTTCAAGTAATAAAAATGAAAAAAATTGAACATAGGCCTAAACATTAGAGTTAAAATGGAATGAATAATTCGATATTGTGAGTAAATAAAAATAAAGTCAATGGAATACAAGTTCACTGCTGGCAAGAACTTTGGGATTGAGGCAAGAGAGAGTGAATATATAGGGGAAGCTAGAAAAAAACACAAGGACAACAAATTGTATTAAAGAATACAATAATTGATTTATAGAAGTCTCATCAAGAATAAATATAGAGAGAAGTCGAATCATGTTGTATCTGTTAAAAATACCTATTTTAATTTAAAAGTATAAGTTTATTTATTTATATTTACCTAATACATTTTTATCTGGCTAACAAAACTAAATAATACAATCCATATAGTAATAGCCAAAACAAAATAATTTAATAAAAACTACATTTCTATCCAAACGTACTTTGCGCTTTGCTGATGTGCAGCGAATGAGTCCAAGTTGGACTAGACTCCTGGGGATAAACTTGACCATCACCATAGTTCTGGCATTTCTCAGCAGCAACAATCATGATCATTCCAATTAAATGTGACAAAACAATTTTTGCTGCCATTGTTAATTATTTAACAGTTTAGCTTCTAATAAAAAATAGCTTTGAAAAATATATTATGAATTACAGTGAGATAATTCCACTTAGACAAACATTCGGACCTTGTGTCTTGTAAAGTAAGTTTCTTGTAAACGAAGTTTTTATAAGCCACTAAACATTATTTATGTAAAACAAATGTTTGCTATGTTTTATTAATAATGTCTACTAAAATCATTTTTTTGCACTCATTAACTTGAAACTTAATAATTTTTGTTTTTTTGATTTATGAATTTTCTTAATTTCATATACAGGGGTGTGTATAATCTATGGGTCTGGGCATTTTATATTTATATTTCAGCACGTATTTATATATAGCAGCACGTTCGACGTTTGCCCCACATAAAAGCGTTGTATTGGCTTTGAAAGCTATAAGCTGCGCGTATCAATACGCCGCTGCGCGCAGAGTACCGCTTTGTAGGCTCGTGTTGTAACGCAGATTTGGCTTTACGGAGTGTAACACGGGTGCATGCATGATGTTCACATCAATAATTATCGTTACTAAAAACCTAGGCCTACCAGGATTTGAAGTTTTTTGTAGCTTTTTCTAACTTTCTTTTGTGAATTAATTAAATAGTAAAATTTCTTTCAGCAAGTTTCTTTTATTCGCAATATGTTGTGCTTACTTTAGATTTTTCTTCATACTTTTTTCTTAGTTTATATTGAGTTTACACTAAAATAGTTGTTCATAAATAGGAATGCATATGCATCCTAAGTTATTTTTTTGCCTTATTTATGATCAGTCATGTTTTTTTACTTATTAGTTTTTGGCAACAGCAATATGTAATATAAATAAAAAAACCCTCATAGTTATACATATCTAGAATAGTGGCTAGAGCTAATTCCACTCGCTATACTGATCCATATACATCAATTGTTATTGATGTTGAACTCGTGTTCCTATTGGCCTAATGATCTCTATGTTTTAGGTGTCCAAAGTTTTATTTAAATGGAATCAAGTTTACCATTTTAATTCTAATTATATGTTTTATAGTATTAGGATTAACAAAAAATCTGTTGGCTTTGCAAATGTAAAGAGCTATAATTACTGTCAAAACGAACAAATATTTAAATCATTTTCTTACCCAAAAGTTATTTTCTTTTTTGCTGTCTCTACTCTTCCAATATTTCTTATGGAATTTTTAAATAATATTAATTGTAAATGGTTAGCCCCAGCCATCACATTATATTCAGGCAATATAGACAAGAGACATAACTAATGTTGTTTTGCTTCTTTTATTTTATATAATTTACCCTTGCTTTTAAGTTTCAAATTTTATTTATGCTGCAACACAAATAATTTTTTTAATTTCAGATGTTTGTGAATGCTTAAAGTAGAAGCATTTATATTAATTTCAAAAGGTTTTAAGCCTCTAAAACAACATGGATGGGTAAGCAGCATAGAGGATGAAATTTAGCATATTTGCTATGTTTTTTAAGCCAAACATTTTATTTTTATCCTGATTCAATATTATAAATTCATTTTAGAAGCAAAATAAAAACATACTTCGAAAGTCTGATAAAGTACCATAGAAATTCTGCGCAGACTGCTAGTAGGAGTGGCAGACAAGAGGATGTGGCAAATATTCGCACACTGATCTCAAGGCTTATGCAAGCCTTACAGAATCAAGGTATGTTTAGGGTTAGCTAAATTAAAACATGCCTTTTAAAGAGCATATTGTCACACTTAGTTAAGTAAAAAACTTTGTTCCAACATCAAACAGATAAGCTGAATCGTGATTGGCTATTGCGCCAGCCCAACTATGCTCAATGTCTGGTTCTCACAATGCAGACAGTGCCAGATCGTTCTGTTCAGCTATGCTCAGCACATTGTATTGCTGAATTATTGGGCCACTCCAACACTGCCAGGCGGGCTCAGGTCTTTGTTAAACAGGGAGCGACACTAGCTCTTTGCCAGTCTATGGCACAGGAGTGGCGCGAACCTGCACCCAACGAAACTATGCTCATGCTGCTGCATCAGGTGAGCATCTTATCAGCTGACTGGCATCTTAAGGAATGAATCGTTTAGATCCCACCTGAATTATTCAGATCCCAACTGAATCATTCAGATCCCAACTGAATCATTCAGATCCCACCTGAATCATTTAGATCCCACCTGAATCATTTAGATCCCACTTGAATCATTCAGATCCCACCTGAATCATTCAGATCCAACCTGAATCATTCAGATCCCACATGAATTATTGAGATCCCACCTGAATCATTCAGATCCCACCTGAATCGTTTAGTTCCCACCTGAATCATTCAGATCCAACCTGAATCATTCAGATCCCACATGAATTATTGAGATCCCACCTGAATCATTCAGATCCCACCTGAATCATTCAGATCCCACCTGAATCATTCAGATCCCACCTGAATCATTCAGATCCAACCTGAATCATTCAGATCCCACCTGAATCATTTAGATCCCACCTGAATCATTCAGTTCCAACCTGAATCATTCAGATCCCACCTGAATCATTCAGATCCCACATGAATTATTGAGATCCCACCTGAATCATTCAGATCCCACCTGAATCGTTTAGTTCCCACCTGAATCATTCAGATCCAACCTGAATCATTCAGATCCCACATGAATTATTGAGATCCCACCTGAATCATTCAGATCCCACCTGAATCATTCAGATCCCACCTGAATCATTCAGATCCCACCTGAATCATTCAGATCCAACCTGAATCATTCAGATCCCACCTGAATCATTTAGATCCCACCTGAATCATTCAGTTCCAACCTGAATCATTCAGATCCCACCTGAATCATTCAGATCCTACCTGAATCATTCAGATCTTAACGAAGCTCGCAGCCAAGGACAAGCGATTGCCAGCTCGACTTCGCCAACACCAGTGCCTGCCAATCACTCTGAGCCTGTTGCGCCAGTGCTCAATTGCCAGTCCTGGCTCTGGTCGGCCTGCTCACGTACCGCTGGCCCTATTAAAAGCTGCCTGCGTTTCTAGCCAAAGAAATTCGGCAACCGCCGGACGCGCAGGTGCCGTTCAACAGTTGTTGAAACTAACAGAACAATGCGGCAGGCGTCAATTGACCCTACTCAAACTGTCCCTGGACACCCTGATCTGTCTGACCAGGCTGAAGTCTAACGCTGCTAGAGCTCTAGGCCAAGGCGGCCTAGGCTTAGCTCTGGCTCAGTTCGAAGATTGGCAGAGGCGAGACACGCGGAATAGAAATGTTCCGATTCGGCGGGCTTTGCTGCTGCTCCTGAGGCAGCTAACTGCTGTCAGGTTTGTGGATTCCATGCAGTTTTCTGAGAATAGTTTAGGTCTTAAAAGTTGTGAATGGGATTCGTTTTTTTATTTTGAATGGGGGTATTTTACTTTTTCAGAATTTTCGGGATCGGGTAAATGAGGGATTTTTATTGGATTCTTAAGAGCTGGAACTTACTGGGATTTTTCCTTTTTTGGAATCTGGGATTCCTTTTTAGGATTCCGAGGATCAGGGATATTTAGGATTTATTTTAGGATTCCGAGGATCTGAGATATTTGGGATTTATTTTAGGATTCCGAGGATCAGAGATATTTGGGCTTTATTTTAGGATTCCGAGGATCAGGGATATTTGGGATTTATTTTAGGATTCCGAGGATCAGGGATATTTGGGATTTATTTTAGAATTCCGAGGATCTGGGATATTTGGGATTTATTTTAGAATTCCGAGGATCTGGGATATTTGGTATTTATTTTAGGATTCCGAGGATCAGGGATATTTGGGATATATTTATGATTCCGAGGATCTGGGATATTTGGTATTTATTTTAGGATTTAGAGGATTCCGAGATACTTTCGGATTCCTTTTAAAATATTCATGGAAACTGGGATATTTTAGATTCCTTTATGGTTTCTGGCAATCTAGGATACATTAGGAGTCCTTTTATAATTCTGGGATCTGGGACATATTGGATTTTTTAAATAGGGAAATCTGTGAAATTTAGATAACGTTTTAGGATTCGGAAGATCTGGGATGTTTTCGATTTAATGTCATTTGCTGAAGATTTGCGATTACAATTTAGGATTTGATTTAAAGATTTTCAGAGATTCTCAGGACTTTTGAATGCGTTTTAGTTAAGAATATTTCGGTTTTCTAGAAATTGTACTTAAAACAAAGCGACAACTCTCGCCCTCTCGCCTTAGATCAGGGCGCCGGGCTTTCGCCCAGCTTGGCGGCCCGGTTGCTCTTTACCAGCTGTGCCGCGGCGCATTGAACAATGCCGAACTCGAACCCCTGACCGCAGCTGCCACCCTGATCCTGCGCCAGTGCGCACCCCGCACCCAGCTGCCTGTGCCGTCGGCTTTATCGCCGCACAGCGCCTTCATCAGCGCTAGCCTCCGACAGCAGCTCCAGCTCGATTCTGTCTCCGTCGATAATGCTGTTCGACTGGGTGCCGACAGCAGCGACGAAGATGACGATATCGACGATGACGAAGATGACGACGAGGCGGCGGACGATGATGACGGCGAAGATGAAGCTGACAGCCGCGACGGACACGCTGATAACAATGAGCCGGACAATGGCTACTCGTTTACCAATAGCGGCGCCGCCTCACTCAAATATGGTGAATCTTGTTTTGGAGATCTTTGTTCTATATTCAAGTCAAAACCTTGTCATCCCGAAGCCCTATATCTTTTCTGAGGCCTAATATTCCCCAATTGCCCTCAATCCCTTCAGGCCCGTCATCTCAATCCCTTCAGGCCTATCACATCAACTCCTTCAGGCCCATCACCTCAATTCCTTCATGCCCATCACATCAATTCCTTCAGGCCCATCACATCAATTCCTTCAGGCCCATCACTTTGATTCCTTCAAGCGCACATTAACTCAATTCCTTCAGGACCATTACCTCAATTTCTTCAGTCCTATCACCTCGATTCCTACATTGCGTTTTGCCAAAACAATTCGTCTTCCAAAACTATCAGGCGACGTCAGCAGCTACGACGGCCGCAATCTAGCCGAACTGGAAGCCGCCTATGGTCACGTGATTGAGTTGGAAAGTGCTGGTGCTGCTGCTGCTGCTGCTTCGCTGAATTGCGGTTTGCCCTCGTTATCTCGCCAGACTGTATCATCGTCAACCTTCGGACCAATCGCATCTTGGTCGTCGACTTCAGCATCTATGGGTCATTTGTCATTGAACTCATCGTATTCTACATCGTCAATTGAGCAGACAATGAAATCTGTGCGTCTATCTGCTACAGAAATATCCCTATTGTCTGTTTCTGCCAAGCCGTTGACTTCTAGAAGAAGATCTGGCAATAATTCCGCACAACAATTGTCAGATTATTCTTCAGCTGACGCTGGCCAATCAGCACTGACCGAACGATACGTGCGTCTGAGCTCTCGCACAAAATCGGTGGCCAAATTTCACATTCTTGGCTATCCGGATCTAATAGGAGCCTGTTCACCGCCCTATAGGGAGGCTTTGACAGAGCGGAAGTCTGTCTGTACACAGGCACTGGTGCTGGACGATGCTAGAAGGTTAGTTTTCTTGTAAGGTTAAGAAAAAAACGAGAATTCTAGAGTTCTGGCCACCAGCCTAAAGGGGTAAAAAATTTGGTGGGTGTGGCGACACCTCCAGTCCATGGACTGAACATGCTGATGCACGCACAGCTTTTGGCTTGTGAAAAAATTCTGTACACTGCTATGTTGCCAAAATATTATTGATCAATTCAAGATTCAAGGAAAAATTTTTGTTTGATTACACCTGCCCCAATTGGGCCAGACGTGCAGCCGACAGCACAGCCGCAGCTACGAGTATTGCGTGGCGCATCTGAAGGCTGCGTACGGCTGTTCAGTCCATGGACTGCGGAGCGCGACAGCCACCCTTAATTAGCCCAGCAAATTCTGGCACCCATTTGAAATCTGGGTGAACTGAAGCAATGCAGAGTTAAGTGTCTTGCTAATGGACACGGAACTGTATCAGGGGAGTCGGGAATCGAACCCCCGACCTTCCAGTCGTGAGTACGAAGCTCTAGCCACTAGGCTACAACCCCATTTAGCTCAGAAAGTTTCAAGCTCAATTTATAATTGCATAACTGTCCATAAAAATTCCAAATCTAATGTACATCAAACCCTCTACCTTCTTCAGATGGATTGATCCTTCGGACATTATCGATCGTGTCGTTTACGATCTGGACGAACTAGTTTCCCGATCTCGTTCGCACGGTCGCATGGACGCCGCCAATAGATTAGTGAACGACGATGAACTAGAATTGCAGCAACAGCAGCAACAACAGCAGCAGCAGCACTTGACTTTCGAATCTCGCTTTGAATCTGGCAATCTTCGTCGAGCTATTCAAGTGCGTCGACGAGAATACGATCTTCTCCTTAGTCCGGACATTGGGCATCGAGGTCACCTGCAGTGGTTCTACTTTCGCGTTGCCAACTGTGAATCCGGTGTGCCCTACAGGTTTAACATTGTCAACTGTGAAAAAGCTGGCTCCCAATTTAGCTGCGGTATGAGACCGCTACTATTCAGTGTTAAAGAGGCCATGCTAGGAAGGCCGTATTGGCTAAGAGCCGGCAAGGATGTCTGCTATTATCGCAATCAATATTTGCGTCCAAAGATATCTGGTCCTAGAATGCCTTATTATACGGCTAGTTTTACTATTACATTTAAACACTCTGGTGACGTGTGCTATCTGGCCTACTATGTGCCGTACACCTACACTAGGCTATTAGCCGACTTGGAGGATTGGCAATCAGTTGCAGCCGCCAATACCAATGATTCTTCTGGTATAATATTCTCTCGTCATAGTTTGGGAGCGTCACTAGGCGGCAATCAGTTGCACGCTTTGACTGTCACAGCTGAGCCAATGGATTCTGCGCGACCAATTGTGCTAATTACTGGGCGAGTACACCCGGGCGAATCCAATGCCAGTTGGACTGTACGCGGTCTGGTCAATTATCTGCTCAGTCCGGCTGCCAGGTTGGTTTGACTGTTGGTTTGAAAATAGATGGATTGCCCATCTAACCACTAGGTGGGTTGTAGCCTAGTGGTTAGAGCGTTGGACTAACGACTTAAAGGTCGAGGGTTCGACTCCCGACTCCAACGGAACAATTTGTGTCCTTTAGCAAGACACTTAACTCTGGATTGATTCGGTTCACCAAACTGTTAAATGGGTATCAGCATCTGCTGGGGTATTTAAGTGTGGGTGTGGCGTCCCCCCCAGTCCATGGACTGAACAGCCGTACGCAGCCTTCAGATGCGCCTTAAAAATTATTAATAAGAATTTGTAATTTAACATTAACATGACTCACTCCATTAATATTGTCACAGACAACTTCGTCGCGAATTCATATTCAAATTGGTGCCAATGCTAAACCCGGACGGCGTGATCAACGGCAATCATCGCTGCTCGCTATCAGCCGAGGATCTTAACAGGGCTTGGCTGTGTCCTACGGTTGCTAAGCAACCAGAGATCTATCATACGAAGGTGAGAATCGTTTGTTGAATTATCTAGAATGGCGAATATCGTTTATCATTGCAGTGCAATTACTACGGGATATTTTTCAACTGCTCATCCTCCAGGGCCTGCTCAGCCTGCTCTGCCTCACTGGCCGTAGGCCGGCTCTCTACATCGATTGTCACGGTCACTCGAGGCGCAACAATGTCTTCATGTTCGGCTGCAGTCCGAGCCAGAGCTGGATGCAACAGCCAGTAGATCGAGACAATCCCGGCTGGCTGTTGAATGGCGGCGTCGGCGGGCCGCCAACTGAGGATCTGGGTTATCGGGCTCTGCCCAGACTCTTAGCTCAACTTGCTCCCGCCTTCTCCTGGTCGAATTGTTGCTTCACTGTTGAAAAGGTGCGTGTTGCTTGCATTGGGTTCTGTTTTATGTGTACTTTTAAAGCTGCTGGGAATGAGAAATTAACGATTCAAAAACTGTTTTTATGAATATACTTGGCACTCATGTCACTCTAGATTGTCACTCTCATTGTCACTCTAGATCGTCACTCTCATTGTCACTCTAGATCGTCATTCTGATTAGAACTCTAGATTCATATTTTTGTCACTCTGAATTTTCAATCTCATCGTCCCTCTGATCTAGCCTCTTTTGTTGCCCTACTTTGTCACTCTCGTTTATTCGTGCGGGTCTCACTCCCTCCTCACGCAAATTGAGTTTGCCAATCTACTATCGCTAACCCAGAACCCACCCCGTCACTAGGCCAAGGAGTCTACCGCTCGCGTTGTAGCCTGGCGACAGATGCGCATTCTTTGCGCCTACACCCTGGAGGCCAGCTACAGCTGCTGCGATCAGGGTCCCTACAGAGGCTTCCACATCGGAGTGCGCGAACTGGAAGAGATGGGCGCCAAATTGGCCGAGTGTCTAGTTCGATGGCGCGCCTTTCGGCAGATTCCTGTTACTGCTACTGCTGCTGCTGCTGCTGCATGCGCCTCAGCCGCTGCATCAACAGCTTCGATGGAGTCGAGGTAATTAAAACGCGATACGAGGCACATTAATCTCCAAGTCTTATCTCCTTATGTAAATGTCGTTTGGCCGCGGATTCGAACCCAGGACCATTAGTGCAAGAGTCAGACGCTCTACCGCTCCGCCACTTTGAACCACACTTGCTTTACCTTATTCTTCAGCACTTATAGTTTTTTCTCTCTATTTACCAAATCCAGAAACGCCACATTTCTCGTGGGCAGCGATACTGACGATCGAGAAGAAAATCAGTGTCTAATGTTGGACGATGATGAAATCAGTGGTAGCGTTGATGATGCTGGATATCGAGACGATCGACTCTCTGAAGAGTTTATCACGGAATCCGACAATGAGTTGTACGCTTGATGGCGCTCGCATGTTAACTTCATTCGTAGCTGTTAAAAATAATATTGCCCTACGCTTGCTTCGACGATTAATAGCTGTAGGTCATTGAGTGTTGTCTGATCAACTACGAGCTAGTAATGTATTCTGAATTAGCTCTAGATCTCTAATTTTTTCGTTGATTTCTTGAGACTTTCGTGGTGTTTTCTCGTAGGGTTAAAGCAAATATAAGAAGCTTCACTAAAGACCCACCTTACTCCCACCCACCTCACTCCACACCCACCTCACTCCGCTACCAACCTCACTCCACTACCCACCTCACTGCACTACCCACCTCACTCCACTAACCACCTCACTTCACTACCCATTTCACTCCACTACCCACCTCACTCCACTACCCATTTCACTCCACTATCCGCCTCACTCCACTACCCACCTCACTCCACTACCCACCTCACTCCACTACCCACCTCACTCCACTACCCACCTCACTTCACTACCCATTTCACTCCACTATCCGCCTCACTCCACTACCCACCTCACTCCACTACCCACCTCACTCCACTACCCACCTCACTCAACTACCCACCTCACTCCACTACCCATGATTTCACTCCACACCCACCTCACTCCGCTAACCCCCTCAAAAATTATTTTTACCGACTAGCCAAATCATAGCTTGATGTTTGATTTTTAAAGTTCATGTCTTTTTTCAGTTTTTCTTCCCTTTTTCTCAATATGCGTTGTTACTGGTTGTGCAACTTGCATTTAGTTGCCATAACTCTGAGATTTTTGTTGTGCTGTTTTTCTCCTCTCTGGAATTTAAACTATTTTTCTGTCGTTCGTCCTGTTTTTTTTAGTGAGCTAGGTACAATTTTTATTGAGCTCTACTCATTTTTAGTTTGTTGTCTTTAGTGTGTATTTAGTACATAACTATAAGTATTTTTATATAAATAACATTGCCCTGTCCCTTTTATCAGCAAATCAGGTTACTTCTTTATAGATTTTTGTACTTTGTGTTGTACTTTGCGTTGCTTGAAGCTCGCCTATATTATTAGCTGTTGTGTCCGCTTACTTGTGAATCTACAAGGACAAATTTGTTTTATTTCATGCTTTCATATTTTTATGCTGTCGAATTTTTGCTGTGTATATCAAGTGCTTCTCTATATTGTTCAATCATTTTATTAGACTTGAAATTATTTGTGCTGGCCTACATGTATCGAAATTTTTTTTAATCCGCAGGAGTCAAACTAGCTAGACGATATGTATCGAAAAAGTGATATTTTTCTAAAATATAAAATTGATAAATTTCAAAATACACATTTTTGATACCGAAATTTCTTTATTTGTTAAAATGAAATATGAAACATACGGAAATAAGTTTTAAAGTGACTTTAAAAGTGATAATCTTGCAGTGAATTAAAATGTTAGGAATGAAAAAATTAAGTTTTTATGCCACAAAGTGCTACATTTTAATATAGATTTCATTACTGCATTTATTTTCTTTTATGTTGTGCCATTGTTGGGTCAAAATTTGTGTTTTAGGAGGCTATTTCTGTCGCTGGTTATTTCTTAAGGCCCAAGAAAATAATTGTATACTCCAACAATCTGCATCACCACAATTTTCAAGCAGTTTAACAATAAATTGTATGCAATCAAGTTTTTACTTTTAGTACTTTATCTAGCTTTAAATTGCCTGTCACATACTAAACTCTAACGTACTTGTATTAATAATTAAAATCGTTCTCTAATTACACTTAAGAAACATAGAATTTTTTATTTGACGTAGAAGATAGTTTGTACTATTCTGAAGAAGAAATTTTAATTCAATTTGATGTTTGTGTTCGGTCTAAATAAATACGTGCCTACAGGATAGAGCAAAAAGTATAAAAAATACTATCGTAATTAAAACACTAATTGGCATTCTGTTAATCGCCGCTTTTGGTGCGAAAAACGCATTATTTCTACTGTAAGTAGACGCACGTTTTTATCTAAAATTTAAATGTTTCGAATATGTGCAAGCCAGCTAAATCAGCATATAAAAGGTGGGATAGCGCTAAACGGTGTTTAGGACCTCCTGTTAAGGCGGTTTTGTTTTTTGTGCCAGAAACTGTCAACAATGACAGATTCCAGCAGTTTTTGTATTTTTTTGAAAAAATCCAGTATTTATCAAAGTAGCCGTTGTAAGCAGAGCCCACCCAGAGTCACGGTGTGGACAATCTCACATTTATAGCCTAATTCCGACAGTTGCGAAACTTTTATTTTAATTTTTTATAAAATTTAAGCAAAAAATATCGTGCACTACTTTTAGTAAAATACATGCGCCTAAATATTTTTAATACTGAGACAGATACACAAAAGTATTCTATAATAATATCTGTGACTTGCAATGCGAAGAACGTTGCTAAAATAAAAAATAAAAAAGAAATCTGAATTTGGTACAATTAGATAGAATTCGCCTGTACCAGTTGTATTGTCCGATATGTATCGAAAAGTTCAACTTAACCTCTATTTTTTAAAGATTTTTTGTGTCCTTGCAGGACTAATAATAGTGCTAATTAGTTCATAACTTTCATTTGCCTACTTAAATTTCCAGAAATAACTTCTAGTATTTATAAAATGCTTTAACCTGGTTATACGAAAAAGCTTGCATAAATGCGTTATGCTTACTGTAAGTAATGTGCTTGGTTGAAAAAGAGGTTTCGCATTCAGTACAGTCCTAAGTATAAATAAGAATTATTGCCTGCATATAATTTGGGCAGGCCAATGCATTTCGGATACTTTGAAGAAATCCTCTGACCGTCACTCAGAAAATGATACTTAATTGCATTATTTGACCGTAGGCGCAATCCTGCCTTTTTCGGTACAGTTTATTATGTCTCTGTTTTTACCTTATACAATACAATTTGTAAGCTTTTTAATCTGAATGATCTGAATTATAGCATCTGTGCCTTTAAACAAAGCTTGTATAGCCTATTTTTAAAAGCATATCATTATTTAGGCAATAGTTTTGAGTTTTGACCGATGGATTGCCTATTAGGCACCTTGAGCTAAAACCCGACATGTATCGAAAAAGTTTCAAACCAAGAGCGCTTTATAAACAGAAACAAAGCACGAAATAAATTACGAATATTTAAACTACTTTAAGTAGAAACAAAAGAGATATAGCTAGCTTTTCAGGCGAGTAGGTAAATAATTTCGCTATTTCTGGCCGCAAGTTTTAAAAATACATTTTATAGCTGCTTTTACCTGGGCAGGCTAAATGCTGCACGGTTACTTCGAAGAAATCGCCTGAGTTCCGTTCAGATAATGATGCTTATCACTTTGACCGTTAGCGCAACCCTGCCTTTTTGTTGATTTTTAACATATTTTTTCGAAGTTACAGCACTCTGGAAAATTATATCAGTAAAATACATTTTTTCCTTTAAATGATGACAGCTTCTATAAACTTTATTCTTGCCGATATGTATAGAAAAACGTGTCAGCGGCAGATCAGACAGACACGGACAGATCAGCCAGTCAGGCCAGCAGGCAGCGGTCCTGGAGCATCCGGAACTCCGACATCGTCAGTTCCCTGGCGCTGAGGCCATAGCAGCGCATTGTGCCATTCAGACTATTGTTTGGAATTGTTGAGGAGCCGATGAACAGGCAATTAAAGTTATCAACTTTGGTGAATCCAGGATTATCCAAAATCTGATAACCGACGCCGACAATTGTGCCATTGAGATAGAACGACTTCACGGAGCTGCCGCTGAAGATCAGTCCGACGTGCAGCCAGGCGTCAGCAGTGCCAACTGTTGGCAGAATATTTCTGCTCTCTGTGTACCTCTCATGAGCTGGAGCAGTCGGCACGCCGGAGGTCCATCTGGCAAAGTGATAGAACAGACTTGACGCTTTGGCCAGCGTGTTGCTGGTGGCGTTCGCGTTGAAGCAGCTGGCGAATTTGTGGTAGAATTGACAGCTAAATGGTTTGCGAGGAGGTCGGGGGTTCGATTCTTTTCGATAGAATAGAAATTTTACCTAACTAACTGTGAAGGAGAGTCTGTGGTAGACAGTGAAGGAGAGTCTGTGGTAGACAGTGAAGGAGAGTCTGTGGTAGACAGTGAAGGAGAGTCTTTAGTAGACAGTGATGTGGAGTCTGTAGTAGACAGTGATGGAGAGTCTGTGGTAGACAGTGATGGAGAGTCTGTAGTAGACAGTGATGTGGAGTCTGTGGTAGACAGTGATGGAGAGTCTGTGGTAGACAGTGATGAAGAGTCTGTGGCAGACTGACGGCAGACATCACTTGCCGTTTATCAAGTGAGTGTCGCACAATGAGAAAGGCCGAGTATGATCGACCGTAATCCAAGCGTTTCTCAAAGCCAGGTGTCTCCGCCACCAGTTGAGAAGCTGTGAAGCCGCTAAATTTGGCTCCGTCGGATCCGATGTTAACCAGAATTCCATTGTTGACTAGGCAGGACCTTCTTGGCCCAGCTTCGTTGATTAGGCCGCTTTTGGCGAAGCGATAAAATAGCAGCATGTTCATCTGTGACAGCTGGCTATCCGGGCTGTCTGATGGAGTTAACAATTGTTTATTTGCGGGTACTTTTTGCCATTAAACACATGGGTTAGTTTGTCACTCTCGATATTAAGTTTTCACTCTATGCTGGACTTAGGTACGAGTACTGTAAATGTTACTTTGTCTTTCTAGGTGTTACTTTTTCAATCTAGGCGTTTCTCTGTCGCACTTACGGTTAATTTTTCACAATAAACGTAATTTTTCACTCAAAAAGTTACTTCGTCATTCATTCTAAAAGTTACTTTTCACAACATACGTTACCTTGTCACTCTAGATGTTTACCTAGTCACTCTAGACGGTACCTTGTCACTCTATTCTAATTTCACTCTACTCAAATTGTCACTCCGAGTTTAGCACTCCGCTCACCCGCTGAGTCATCAGCCGCACTGTACAGGTAGGCGTTGCAGTCCCATCCAGGCCAGGCCTTCGGGTCCTTCGCGCTGCACGAATCACCCAGAGAACAAAGACCTCCTGCTCCACCAGCTGCTCCAGAATTCTTCGCAATGTCCGTCCGCACATTGTTGGCAGAAAACCGGAAACCATTGCATCGAGCTCGTCTAGCACAGAGATCAGCGCAAGCTAGCTTATTTCTGACCGACACTAAATTGACACTTCCGGCTGACGTCGCAGGACAAATCCGCTGCTGAATAAACGTCGGATTAGTGAACAATGGGTTAGCAATTTGACAATGACCTAGCAGCCAGTACTGACAGAGAAGGTCAAGAATTACTGCAGAGACTACAGAGGAATTTATTAACATTTTAGCTATTGAAATACTTCGTATTTTCTATATGTCAGGATTTTAACACGTTTATATACACGCCTATAACAGATACTTCTAAAATCTTGACTGAAAAATCGTGATTCCTGATTTCTCTTGTTTTAAAATCGATTTGCGCTGTTTAAATTTGGACAATTAGCCAAAAAAGATGCCAATCAGTGTGATTTTAATTGCAAGTCGCTTAAATGATAGTTAATTGTTCACAGAGTGTTTACGTTAGACTAACAAAAGTTACAGCTTTTATGTTTCCCCATCAATCACTTTTGCCACAATGGGAAGAGAAACAGATGCGAAACAAATATTAAGTCGAATAAACCATAGCTGACCAGAAGATGGTTCAGGAAACAGCAGCGTGATAGGATTGACAAGAGAGATGCGACATAGGAGAGATGAGACACGGGAGGGATGAGACATGGGAGAGATGAGACACGGGAAAGACACGGGAGAGATGAGACACGGGAGAGATGAGACACGGGAGAGATGAGACACGGGAGAGATGAGACACGGGAGAGATGAGACACGAGAGAGATGAGACACGAGAGAGATGAGACAGAGAATAGATAACAGGGGGAGATGAGACACGGGAGAATTGAGACACGGAAGAATTGAGACATGAGAGAGATGAGAGACGAGAAAGATGAGACACGAGAGAGATAAGACAAGAGAGAGATGAGACAAAGAATAGATTACAGGGGGAGATGAGACACGGGAGAATTGAGACACGGAAGAATTGAGACATGAGAGAGATGAGAGACGAGAGAGATGAGACACGAGAGAGATGAGACAAGAGAGAGATGAGACAGAGAATAGATTACAGGGGGAGATGAGACACGGGAGAATTGAGACACGGAAGAATTGAGACATGAGAGAGATGAGACACGAGAGAGATGAGACAAGAGAGAGATGAGACAGAGAATAGATTACAGGGGGAGATAAGACACGGAAGAATTGAGACAGAGAATAGATAACAGGGGGAGATGAGACACGGGAGAGATGAGACACGGGAGAGATGAGACACGGGAGAGATGAGACACGGGAGAGATGAGACACGAGAGAGATGAGACACGAGAGAGATGAGATACTTGAGAGATGAGTGCGTTAGGATGGCAATTCGCAATAAAACTTTGTTAAATTTCAATCGCCATTTTTCTAAATGTCTACTCTAAGTAGGTGAACTAGATAGTTCACTGTTTTATTTTTAATTTCTGCCGCAAAACTTTCACAATAGGCGCATGGGGCTGTATATTCAGCACTATCTTTATAAAGCCATTTAGCCATGCCATTAACACTGGGCAGGCAAAGCCAAGCGGTTACATCGATAATTAAATCATTGATTTCCAGACAAACATTCTGACAGAATCTGCCACACAGGTACTGCTGGCGCAATCCTGTCTTTTGTGATAGCAACTCAGTAGGTGCAATAATCAATACCAGATTTTATTTAGTGTTTCAAAGAATAAGACAAAATTGCACGATCTAGTCGATATTTTAGTCTGCAGTCAAAGGGAATATTGCTTTTAGAGCAACTTTTTCGTCGTAGATTGACAGATTGACAGATATTAACATGAAAGAATTGTTTTCTGCTATTGCACAGCTTTGAAACTTATCTAACGATTTCCTATACAAAAGTGGATTCATTTAGATATGTGTATCTTTATATAGAGCCGAGAGTTTAACAGTAGGAAGACCAACTAACATTTTCCGATTCTTGTCGAAGTGTCTGGTGTCAAAAGCCACCAATATTTCAGCATGAAAAATGTCGATTCATATTGTTATAATGTATTGATTATTTTGTTAATAGAACTTGTATTTATCTAATGAAACCAATATGGATTCGTCATACTAAGTTAGTTCATCGTAAAGGGCGGAAAACTTTGATCAGATGGTGGAATTTCACGAAAATCGGTCATTCCGTTCGGGAGCTATCGTGAAGTAGGCAGGGAAATACCCACGTGGTTTTTCCCAGGTGAAAAAATAGCGTGATGTTTCTACTCTTATAAGTCCATCTAGTGCATTGTGAGGAATATTATAAGGTAAGTGGCCTTAACGCCAAAAAATGTCTATCAAATTTGATTGACTAAAGCCATTGTGAGTCGTATTAATATAGAGTTGGTGTGGAGTTATCTGATCTAGTTGATGGTCTCGCCAGTTCGGGTCGTACTGGACGTCTCCACCAATGTCGTTCGGACAGTGGAAACGTTGTAGTTCTTGACCAGTTCGGCCCGGTCGAATACAACGGCGTAGACCTTGGGCAGGAACAGGATGCTCACTGCGAACAGGTTGGTGAAGAGCAGAACAAAGACCAGCAGAGCGGCGGCTGAGGTGAGCGAGGCCAGCGTGACGAGGCTGGGGATGAAGGCGATCCACACGAAGGTGGCGCAGGCGCTGAAGGCCAGGATGCACTTGCTGTCGTGGAAGTTGTCCGGCAGGCTGCGGATTCGCACTGCCAGCGAGCACGTGACCAGCATGAGCAGCAGGTTGAGCGCGTAGGGAATCCACTGGCTGCTGGAGAAGTAGTCGCACTGGAACTCCACGACTGGCCGGGTGTCGGAGCGGAGGCCGTTGAGCACGAGCTTCACGGGCCGGATCGGACGGACGATGAGGACGCTCGACAGCAGCACCACCTGAGGGAAGAAATCACAGGTCATTTATAGCGATTGCTCAAAATCCATTGATCAAAATCAGCGTGACGAACCTGCAGCAGACAGAGCGTCACCGTCATGACGACCACGGCTCGGCGACCCGTGAACTTGAGCGACGATGCGCCTCGCATCGATCCGGAGAACACGCGGTAGATGCGAGCGCTCTTTGTGAGCAGAGCCGCGTACACCATGGTCAGGCTGAAGTGGTACAGGAATGCCTGCACGTTGCACACGGTGAGGGAGGGCTCACCGAAGAACAGCGCCACATCGACCAGTCCGAGCTGGATGCCCACCTGCTGGAAGAGGCTCAGCTCGAGCGAGGACGCCTTCAGCAGCGGCACGCTCGACCTGGCGAGAAAGAACACGCCCGTCGCAATGGTGATGGCGGAGCCGAGCGACGCGACGCTGATGAACACGATGCCGCTCGTGTCGCTTGGTCGGAGAACGGTCAGGTCGAGCGGTGAGCAGCGCGAATAGTTTGAGCTCGGCCAGGTGAGTGAGGCGCACTTCTCGCACTGGGTGCCGTTCGACCCGACGATCTCGTCCGAGCTGCAAGGCCTGCACACCCAGCAGCACTTGCTCACCTGAACTCGGTACTCGTGACTGCCGCACGGCAGAGAGCACACACTCATTGGCACCTGCTGCTGGTCGCTCGCCACACTTCCCGGCCACGAGATCAGACTGCGGTTCAAGCTGAGACCGAGCTCAGAGCTCCACACTCCGACAGTGAGGCTCGAGCTCACCTGCTGACTGCTCTGGTACAGCACCACATACGAGGCCGGACCGTTTCCGCCGCTGTCCAGCTTCACCTGTCCAGTGTAGCCGGTGAAGTTCGTCCTGTACAGCTGCTTCAGCAGCAGCGGTCCGGTCACGCACTGGAGCAGCGACGACTTGTTGAGCTCGGGCTCCAGACGAGCCGCACTCGGACCTGGCCACCGCGTCGATGGCGTGAGCGAACGCGAGAAACGCGTCCAGCATCCGTGCCACCGGAGCCACGATGCTGGCCGGCCTGAAGCTGGTCGACTCGGACAGCCGACGGGTCGAGTTCGCGAAGCAGCAGGCGCAGGCCGAGCAGTTCATCAGCTGGTCGAACATGAGCGCTCCGTTGTACATCGGCGAGAGGTCGGCGTAGGTGAGGTTCCGGTACCATTCGATCAGGTCTTGCGTAGGGAACAGCTTGAAGTAAATCGTGAAGGTGGAGTTGGTAAAAACATTTTTATTGTAGTTTCCGTCACTCGTCACAATCGTCACTCCCGTTCTTCCGACCGCCTCTAGCAGGCGAGTTGTTTGCAACTGACCATCGATGTCCTTCAGCCAGATAAGAGCTCTCATATTGGGCTGCTGGTTGATTGCGTCTATGACATCGGCTTGTTCTGTCGCGCTGGTGTGCGGAATGATGAAGGCCAGGCAAGCCTGCGGAAATCTAGAAGGCAGACTGGACGTCAGCTGCAGAGCAATGTTCGTGTTGTACGCACTTCCAGGGTTGTACAGGAGGCCAATGTAGGTCCAGTTGAACTCTTTGAGCAGATCGATCATGACCATAGCCTGGTATGAGTCCGGACTCACAAGCCGTACAAAGTTTGGATACCGAACTCGATTACTGAGGGCGTCGCTGCTGCACTCGGTTCCGATCGAAGGCAGCTGATCGTTCTGCAGTATGGACATCATGACTTGGGTCACGGTGCTAGACCAGCCGCCCACTACGCCGTGAACCATGTAGACAGGTTCGGTGTCAATGCCGTTTAGGTAGTTGCACCTGCGGTCAGGTGGTAGCAGGGCAGGGCGACTCCAAGCAGCTCGAACCCTACTGGCACCATCTGCGCCCAGCGCCTCCAGGTAGCAGGTCTCATGAAACACGACGCCAATTGTGACATTCGCCCGGCTAAATATCGTTCCTGGCAAGCGGGCGTTGATCGTCTGTCGGATGTAGTACGGCACGATACGACGCAAAAACTGCGTCTCTTCTAGAGCGGTGTTGCAGTATCGCGTGTCGTGCAGCAGTGCCAGCATGAAGTCGCCAGACAGGCAGAAGCCATCTGTCTCGGAGCTGCCTGACGGAGTTGTCGCCAGGAGGATGGAAACCAACGATACTAGAGTCCTGCTGGTAGCTCGAAGCATTCTGAAGTGCCAATTCCAGTTGAATGTTTTTAAACCATCGGGTTTTATAAGCGAAACAACTCATTTAAGACCTTCTTTGTAATCTTCAACAATGCATGTTAGTGTCAGACTCAATCAAAAGACATTTCAAAGCCTCAATTGCTATTTTCTAGTTATTTTCCGGTCATAAATTTTGCAGCCAAAATCCATGCTTCAGTAATAGGCCAACACAGAACTTCGCTGAGGCACCGCTATAAGTTGCCACTGCTAAGGGCCTTGAAGCAGTGTCTCATATTTCAAGCATGTCATATTTCTCTTGACTGTCTTTTATAACAGACACTCAACTTAAGCCAACCCAATCGGTGGGCTTAATAATGGGCGTGGCAAGAATTGAACATAAAAAATTGCTTTGACTGACAACCTAAACCTGTTTCAAAGCAGGAAACTTAACTGTGTGCCCCACACTCAGTCAAGATCAGAAAGTTTAATCTCAGTTGATACCAATTTAGCAAGTTTTGAGCTACTAAAACTTTTAGTCTCTCATGATAATAAGTAATGAAATGCTTCCTAGTTTAATTCTGCTTACCGGTACATGTAGAACAGTGCAGCAGAACAATGATTTCTGCTTTAGTTTGTTTTGTCTTTACATTGAGGTTTTTTTGGTGGCAGTTTGAAGACTATGCAGATTTGTTAGCTCAGTCATCTGGCTGCAGAGCCTATACGTCTTGGCAAATCTGTGATTGGTTAAGAAGCAAGAATTCCAATATTTGATCGCCAATGCAAAGTGTATTGTCTTTCTTTAGGCTCCTGAATTAGGAACGAATTGGAAATGGAATAAAATTACTCTCTGTAACGGTATGCACTTTTAGAACCACTGTACAGAAACACTTTTAGGAAAACATTGTCTTCGTTTTCATTTATTCAACAATAATTACCGTTTAATCACAAACACATAGACTAACAAGATGACGAGTCAATTGACTTCACTAATAAATACATAGCTACTCGTGCCGTTTACCGATTGTGCAATCATTAATAAGCAGTCACTGTTCTAAATCTGTTGTCGGCTAGAATAGATAAAAAACGACTATTAAGTATTTTTCGGCAGACAATTGTTGGCTTTTAAAAGAAGATGAAACATATCTGTTCTTATAAAGCATGCACCCTGTCTCGAGCTGCAGGAGTGTGAATTTGAGTGCAAACAGTGAACGCTCAAATTGTTCTTCAAACGCTGAGTGGTCCAACAAGTTTAGCACATCATAGACTGCATTTTAGAATTGAGTGTATCTTAAATACACAACTCGGACTCACACAGTTTATAATATTAGCATTACAATCATTGCTTCACTAACTTTTTACATCGTCAACGATTACTTTTCTTTTCTACTTTAAGTAGACTATAAAAACATGCGAATTAAAATTAAATAAAACACCCTACATGTTGCAGCTGCGCGAAATTAAATAGGCGCTTCAGCAGCTCTGCTGGCCGAGTAGGCAAATGCTAAGCGGATACTTCGCAATCTCAAACCGATTACCAGACTGTCCTTCTGTTCAAATCGAACTCTTCGAAAGCCGCCGGCGCTATCCTACTCTTTTCTGAGTTGGTGGCAACTCAGTTTATTTCGGGTTAATGTTGAGTAATTACTTTATTATCGTTGAATTATGATCGTCAAATTTATATTAACCGTTTTGAATTTTAACTAATTAAAATCATCATGCTGATTTTCCGTGCTAGAATCGAGACAACGAAGCCTTAAGTGCTTACCCGACATGTTGCGAAAAATATAAAGTGCCAACTCATTTTTCACTCTAAAGACAAATCATGAAATTATAAATTTTCATCAATCTGAAAGTACTGCGCTATTTTTGTTATGTAAAAACCCTTTGAAAGTTTCGTTTTGTATAAAATGTTTGTTTTCTTTTGAACTCTTTCAACCCGCTGGCGCTATACTATTCTTTTCTGAGTCGGTGGGAACAGTCAAAATATTATTTTGGCTCGTGTTGTGTAACTATTTTTTTGTTGTAGTTTTATACTTTTCGACTTCAGGTTTTGAATTTTGCTTTTTTATTTAAAGCGTGCTAATTTCCTATTTTAATATCATGATAAATATGCATTACATGTTTAACCCGATATGTTGCGAAAAATATAAAACATAAGTATACAAAGGTTTTAGTAGTATAATACGAAGAAGCAAACTATCTTTCACGAAAAAGACACAAATAGTGAAATTATAAATACACGTCATTCTAAAAGTACTTCTGATGTGCTATTTTTCAGATGTAAAAAACTTTTGCGTTAAAATCTAACTTTTTGTTTTTGTTTTATGTAAAAAAACTTCAATTTTCAATTTCAATAAGTAGTATGTAAGGGATCTATCGATCAAAGAAAAAAAGCGAAAAATACAAACATTTAGTTGAAATCCGATATTTTTTATTCTACTAACGTGTCAACCAAAAATCAAATTGCATTACTGAGGCCGACAACGAGTTTAGTTTTATATGTATATTTTATTGCATTGTGGCCAATTGAAAAAATAAATATGCTAGAGATTGAATAGTTAGTTTCGTTTTGCACTTGATTTGTTATACTAGCTTGTTGCACAGTTGAACAGATAAAAATATAAAAAATGTTGAGATAGAAAATCAGACGATAATAAATATTCGAGAGCGAATAGGCTAGAGAAGCATTTTCAATACAAACGCAAAAAATCAAGTGAACAATGGAAACTGCATATATTGATTGATTGATTGATTGATCGAAGGCATGGAGGAGTTGGTTGTTTGGAGTTGTTATCTCGAGTCAAAATTGAAATTTTCAAATCGAGCCAATTACCACACTACCCGAATGACTAGTAGAATTAAATGACAGAAAAAACACTGGTTGCTAGGGGTGCCTTAATTTAAATCGTTACTTTAGGTTTCTTTAGTGAGTGAGCAACGAAAACAGGCCAATAGAAGCTATAGCAGAGAGTTAGCAAAAAGCAAAAGCAGTGTGGGGCATGCAGTAGATATCTTTCTTAATAAAAATGAGATTTTCAGTTTGTTCCACGCCAAATGTTAAACAGCATATTACTATTAGTAATAAATATTATGCGAACTATTACTACTATTAGTATATATACACATCCACATGATAAAAAACACGAATCGTGCAATTCTACAATAATATTTGGTAGAGAAAATCAACAACAAACAGAAAGAGATATATATATGCATGTGCTACTGTGAAACTACCAATATATACTTTATGAATAGTATATACGGTGCGTGTGTAACAACATAGAAACTAGAGAGGTGAACAGATATAAAAACTGACTATTTTATTTGTTAAAATATGACATGCGTTAAAAGACTTGTGAATTGTTACCGTATTTTAATAACAATGATTGAGATCGAATCAGGGATTCTGTACACACGACACACACTAGCACGGGTTTCACATGCTAAAACCGTTTTTAATACAGATGCCTGCTTAAAACTGGTATTGAAATTTCTATATATTATTGAGCTGTGCTCAAATGTGGCATTGAACTGTGCTCAAATATGTGGCATTGAACTGTGCTCAAATATGTGGCATTGAACTGTGCTCAAATATGTGGCATTGAACTATGCTCAAATATGTGGCATTGAACTGTGCTCAAATATGGCATTGAGCTGTGCTCAAATATGTGGCATTGGGCTGTGCTCAAATATGTGGCATTGAGCTGTGCTCAAATATGTGGCATTGAACTGTGCTCAAATATGTGGCATTGACCTGTGCTCAAATATGTGGCATTGAGCTGTGCTCAAATATGTGGCATTGAGCTGTGCTCAAATATGGCATTGACCTGTGCTCAAATATGTGGCATTGAGCTGTGCTCAAATATGTGGCATTGAGCTGTGCTCAAATATGGCATTGACCTGTGCTCAAATATGGCATTGAGCTGTGCTCAAATATGTGGCATTGAGCTGTGCTCAAATATGTGGCATTGAGCTGTGCTCAAATATGGCATTGGGATGTGCTCAAATGTAGCATTGAGTTGAGCTCAAATACGGCATTGAGCTGTTCTCAAATGTGGCATTGAGTTGAGCTCAAATACGGTATTGAGCTGTTCTCAAATGTGGCATTGAGTTGAGCTCAAATATGGTATTGAGCTGTGCTCAAATATGACACTGGGTCAGAGCTACTAGATGAGCACATGATAATGAGCACACTAGTGAAGTTTTCAAGCAAGCATCCCATTTTAAAATAGAATCTTGGCTATCGGTTTTTTGTTCTTTTACAATAGATAGGAAATCAAAAATGATAAAACAACATCAACAACAACAACAACAACAAGAATAGTACAACAAGAGATCAACGGGTTGCGAAATTGATTCATCTGAGCACATAATTACAAACGCAGCTTATAACGCATATAGATATATGGCAAAAATACTGTTACTAAATAACTAACTACAGATATGAGTTAAATAACAACAACAATTATGTACTTTTAATTTTAATAACTAGAGCAACGTGATAATAACAATAATACCGAAGGCGAAAATAATGAGGGGCCGTAGTAGATTAGGCCACAGACAAATTGGCTATCCAAATGATGCAGAAAAATTGTAATCGTTTGCCATTAGGTATATTAATAATCACATGTGTATCAGCAGCATCAGCAGCAGCAGCAGCAGTGAAAATACAGTTCCAATCTTGACAGCATTTTAGACTGAGTTAGATAAGTGACTTGTCTATAACAGATTAGTGATCGATCTAACAGATTAATGACCTGTCTAAGATATTAATGATTTGTCTAACAGATTAATGACCTGTCTAACAGATTCGTGATTTGTCTAACAGATTCGTGATTTGTCTAACATATTCGTGATTTGTCTAACATATTCGTGATTTTTCTAACAGATTAATGGTTTGTCTAACAGATTAATGATTTGTCTAACAGATTAATGACCTGTCTAACAGATTCGTGATTTTTCTAACAGATTCGTGATTTTTCTAACAGATTAATGGTTTGTCTAACAGATTAATGATTTGTCTAACAGATTAATGACCTGTCTAACAGATTCGTGATTTGTCTAACAGATTCGTGATTTGTCTAACAGATTCGTGATTTGTCTAACATATTCGTGATTTGTCTAACATATTCGTGATTTTTCTAACAGATTCGTGATTTGTCTAACAGATTAGTGATTTGTCTAACAGATTCGTGATTTGTCTAACATATTCGTGATTTGTCTAACATATTCGTGATTTGTCTAACAGGTGAGTGATTTGTCTTACAGATTAGTGATTTGTCTAACAGGTGAGTGATTTGTCTTACAGATTAGTGATTTGTCTAACATATTCGTGATTTTTCTAACAGATTCGTGATTTGTCCAACAGATTAGTGATTTGTCTAACAGATTCGTGATTTGTCTAACATATTCGTGATTTGTCTAACATATTCGTGATTTGTCTAACAGGTGAGTGATTTGTCTTACAGATTAGTGATTTGTCTAACAGGTGAGTGATTTGTCTTACAGATTAGTGATTTGTCTAACATATTCGTGATTTGCCTAACAGGTGAGTGACATACTAAGATCTGTCTTTTCAGACTTTGATGGCAAATTTATGCCAAATAAATGATCGCTTGCTGAACATTGATATCTAACATATTCCTATCAAACACGAGCATCTAACACTTTTCAGTCTAACAGATTCAAGTTTAAAGCACAACCATATGGACACCGGAAAAGCACCTTCTAAGAATTTGTTTTGTAAAAAGTCAATTTTGGAAGCAAAAAAAGCAAAGCAAAACATATTTACTAGACATGCTAATTGTTCTTTCTGCTTGATAAAATGACAAGTACTTATAGCCGAAGAAGCTGACCAATCACAGCCCGATCTCGGCTGTAGTCTGGGTGGGCGCGCTGCCAGACGACGCAGATTGTTGAACTCCGCCACCCGGCAGCAGCGACTGCATTGGCGTTGTCTTCGACCTTCTGCGCGGCAGAGTGGATGCCGCGGCGGCGGCTGCCGCCGCTGCCGACGATGCAGAAATCGCCGAAGCAGCCGACGCGGTCGCCGAAGCGGTCGACGAGGAAGCCGCGACGCCAACTGGACAGCCGGCGGCCCGGAGGAACTCGGCGCAATCGGGCTTGCCAGCGGCGGAGGCGTAGAAATGAGCGTTTCGACCTTCGGCATCTCGGATGCTGACATCGGCGCCGTGCCACAGCAGCAGCTGAAGGTACACCAGCTGGCCCAGGGTGGCTGCGATGTGAATGGCTGCTCGAGGATCCTGCTTGGAATAGGGCTCGTTGACAGCCGAACCGGCAACGGCTAGACAGAGGATTACCTGTGTTATGGGATTTGGGAGAATGGGATAATAATTCAGATGATAAAGTTAGGATTTAGATTAGGGATCAGAAGAAATTTAATTAAATTACTAATTAAAAACCTCCAAATGGTTTTTTACGAATCCCAAAATAAGGAAGTGACTTATTCAACTCAAAATTGTCAACTAAAAATTATTATACTCGTAGTTTGATATTCCAAAATGAGGAATTAAACAGTATTTTTTTTAATTATTCTACTCGGGAGTCGGAAATCGAAGCCCCGACCTTTAAGTCGCGACGAAGTCTTACCTGTCTAGTATCAGACCGGGCAATGGCATCGATCAGCTGCTGCTGAACTGGACTGTCTCGGAACGGCAGGTCGGGCAGAAATTCTCGCCTCTCATATTTGGCCCGAATGAAAATCTCTTTAGCTTCGCGATCGGACTCGGGGCCAGGCTTGCGAAACGTGGCGTGGCAGGGCAGCCGGGCCTCCCAAACAGAATTGGCCAGCTTGTTGCCAATGGCTCGCATCACCTGCAGATTATTCGAAGGCCAGTCGTCCAGCGTTAGGGATCGAATCCGGCTGAGGTGGGTGCCAAGCTGACGATGCACTCCGCTGCATTCGATGCAAACCAGAGCCCCGAGATTCAGACTGGCCCAGTCCGGCCCGGGCCTGCCGCAGTCGGCGCATTCCAAGTTGCCGAACACACCGCGAATCGAATTGCTGCCGCCGCCTCCGCCGCTGCCGGAGCTGCCGAGGCAGTTCAATGAGCCGCCGCCGGCGCCGTAGCCGCCGTAGGCTGATGGACCTTGGAGACTGCGCAGGATCGAGTGCTCGATGGCGCGGACCTGCGGTGTGTAAATGATTGTTACGAGTATAACCCAAGACTGTGAGTAGTGTATAAGACTCTGAGTAGTGTGGGACTGTGAGTAGCATGTGAGACTGTGAGTTGCGTGTGAGACTGCGAGTAGCATGTGAGACTGTGAGTAGTGTGTGAGACTGTGAGTAGAGTGAGACTGTGAATAGAGTGTGACAACTGAGTAGCATGTGAGACTGTAAGTAGTGTGTGAGACTGTGAGTAGCATGTGAGACTGTGAGTAGTGTGTGAGACTGTGAGTAGAGCGAGACTGTGAATAGAGTGTGACAACTGAGTAGTGTGTGAGACTGTGAGTAGAGTGAGAGACTGAGTAGTGTGTGAGACTGTGATTAGAGTGTGAGACTGAGTAGTGTGTGAGACTGTGAGTAGTGTGTGAGACTGTGAGTAGTGTGTGAGACTGTGAGTAGTGTGTGAGACTGTGATTAGAGTGTGAGACTGAGTAGTGTGTGAGACTGTGAGTAGTGTGTGAGACTGTGAGTAGTGTGTGAGACTGTGAGTAGTGTGTGAGACTGAGTAGTGTGTGAGACTGTGAGTAGTGTGTGAGACTGTGAGTAGTGTGTGAGACTGAGTAGTGTGTGAGACTGAGTAGTGTGTGAGACTGTGAGTAGTGTGTGAGACTGTGAGTAGTGTGCGAGTCTGTCTGTAAGTAGAGAATTAAACAGTGAAAAAAGGATAGTAGAGCAGGGAAGCATGAAATCGCTGCACAGCGCTTACCCATTCGTCTCGATCCTCCTGACTCGGTGCCTCAAAGTGCCAGGTTCTATTCTCAAGCGAGACAATCATAAACTCGTAGCCGTCCGATTCTTCAACATCTTGATCGACGCCACCGCCACCGCCGCCTCCTCCTCCTCCTCGATTGCCGGATTTGGCGCGCCTATGACGACGCTTCTTGCTTCCGTCCTCTTGCTGTTGCTGCTGCTGCTGCTGATGATGATGCTGAGATTTGAGTAGGCCGTTAGAAGTCGGGCGCAGTTGACCGGGTATTTTCACGGTAGTCCTACTGAGATCAATGTCCTTGCCGTGGCTATTCTCCATGTAGTCGTGCAGATTGGGATGGTAAGTCAACTTGCCATCCTCAGACAAGGTGACATATTTTTTCTTCCACTCTCTGTTGAGCGCATTGACGGCCTTCTTATAGAGCGTGCCCTGTTTGACTGGGATGGCCCTGCCTGAGCCCAGTGTTGGCCCTGATGCGCCGCCGACACCTCGACTGCCGGATGGAAAGAATTTGCCAACAACACCAGCCTGAAGCATTGACAACTGCTGGTTCTGCTGCTGTTGTTGCTGCTGCTGCTGCTGCTGTTGCAACGCCAGGGACGAGGCAGTTGGCGGAGGCGTATCCTCAGCTGGGGCCGAAGAGTCCTTTCTATTGAACAGATTAGATCTGCGCTTATTCTTACGATTCTGCGTAGGCGTAGCGTTCGGCGTGGCCTCCTTATCTGACTTCTCCTGTGGGCAAATTATAATAGGATGAATTAATTGTTCTACCGACAAAGCTTGGCCATTGTTATTGAAGGGTAAATATCTAAGAAATGACAACATTGATGGTGCATTGGGTTGGCTACTTCTACTAATAAATAAACGAGCACCGATTTGACGTTATACTCACTGAAGCCTGAGCAAAACTGCTCCGATCTTTTGCAGCCCGCTGTCCCAACTGCTGCTGCTGCTGCTGCTGCATTGTTTGCATCGGTGGTGGCTGCGGCGGCGGCGGCAGCGGCAACTGTGGCGGGCTAAATGTTGGCACAGCAGCCGATGCGTAATAAGCCGAAGAATATTCAGCCTGCTGCTGCTGCTGCTGCTGCTCGTCTGTCTTGTCCTTGATTAGGGGATTGCACAAAAAAACGAACAGATAAAAACTGATGTGCAATACTACTTAGAACTAGTAGCCTAGAATGCAAGCTACGCTCGTATATAGTGTGAACAATTAACGACAACAGACGGATTGGATAAACAATAAGAAATAGGAAATTTATTGTCAATTTTCAAACGTGCCTACTGCTCACGCTGATAAGTAGTGAAGTGTGGATCGAAAAAATCGTTTTAAATGCTGAAAACGAGTCAGTATTTTAATATTGCCCATTCGAGCTTTCGGAGCGCGTAGACACAGCTTTATAGGCAATAGGCTTTTAATTTGCCAATCTGACCACCTTGCTATTGGAGAATAAGCTGTCTCGAATATAGCGCAATAACGGGGCCCGCTTTCTTGGATTAGGGAGCTGAGGCGGCGACGGCAGCGGCAGCAACTGTTGCTGGGTTCGCTTAGCAACCATTGTCAAGCAATCATAAACCTGATAAGTGTGCTCGACTGGTTCGTCAAGCGAGGCCACACCGTGAGGCAGAGAGCGCTGAGTTGATAGCCGGTTGATAAGTGCAGGCACAGACACAGAGAAGCTGTTCGAAAACTGGTCACAAATTTGCGCAGAAGCATCAAAAAACATTTTTTACAACAATCATAAAAATCTAATAAATGTGTAAGTGCAAAGCTAGACGTTAAAAATGTGCCAGATATCAAATTAGTTTCTAAGAAACTGAAGCTAGTTTTTTTGTTAAGAATTAATCGTCCAAATTCTCGACTCACTCTTAGAAGACTGTCCGATTTTTTTACAGGCTTGCCAACGGGTAGCTGCTGCTGCTGCTGCTGCTGCATCAGATGCGGCGGAGTCATCATTGACTGATAAGCGACCGAAGTTGGCATTGAATTAGAAGGCATTGGCGGCTCGTAGTATTGACCGATGGGCTGTTAAAAGGGTTTTTATAAATAGCTGTTTGTTATAATTTTGTGAAGCATTTAACTAAAAAAATAAAGAAATTTAAATTCATACCAAACGTAAGCTGCTAAAAAATTACAATATAAATTGCATGCTTAAAAAATCACCTAATGATAAGTAGGAGTTTAGGTACAAACACTTCAGGGCGTCACACTGTATTAGATTCTCAATTAATTAGTCTACTAGAATTGATAATTTGCCAACAACCAGTCTACTAGAGAATCTACTTTACAGTCTACTAGAGAATCTACTTTACAGTCTACTAGAGAATCTACCCAACAGTCTACTAGAGAGTCTACCCAACAGTCTACTAGAAAATCTACCCAACAGTCTACTAGAGAATCTACCCAACAGTCTACTAGAAAATCTACCCAACAGTCTACTAGAAAATCTACCCAACAGTCTACTCAAGAATCTACCCAACAGTCTACTCGAGAATGTCCCAAATATTCACTTCAATTAAAAAACGACATGTCAGCAATAAAATGTCTAGTAGCTATAGCAGGCAACAAGTATGCAAGCCGGGCTTGTGTATATCAAATTGAAACTTTACAAAACAAATATATAGGCAAAGGCAAATTCTATTACAGAAGCACTGTGTTGACGAATCGGTCTGCCTGTGCCGCAACCGCTGGCACTGTTGATACTATTCAAAGTGCCCGAGCTGGGCTTGCGTGACACTAGCGCAGGCTGCAGGCTGTGATGACTGCTGGTATCATCGCTTGGAGCCTTCGGTTGGCATTGTTTTATTGTCTTATTTGTTGTGCATATATGATTCGATGTGTCACAACAGGAATTTAAGGACGGGAGACTTTAAGAAAGGCTACGAAAAGTACCTTTATATGAGGGTGAAAAACTTAGAGGAGGTTGAAAGAATTCAGTTACAGACTTCGCGGGGAGGTTTTAAGACTTCAGGGGAGGGTTAGAGACTTCAGAGGAGGGTTAGCGACTTCAGGGGAGGGTTACAGACTTCAGGGGAGGGTTACAGACTTCAGGGGAGGGTTACAGACTTCTGGGGAGGGTTGGAGACTTCAGGGGAGGGTTAAAGACTTCAGGGGAGGGTTGGAGACTTTAGGGGAGGGTTAAAGACTTCAGGGGAGGGTTGGAGACTTCAGGGGAGGGTTGGAGACTTCAGGGGAGGGTTATAGACTTCAGGGGAGGGTTGGAGACTTCAGGGGAGGGTTACAGACTTCAGGGGAGGGTTGGAGACTTCAGGGGAGGGTTACAGACTTCAGGAGAGAATTGGAGACTTCAGGAGAGAATTGGAGACTTCAGGGGAGGGTTATAGACTTCAGGGGAGGGTTGGATACTTCAGGGAGGGATTGAGACTTCAGGGAATGGTTTAAGGCTTTAGTGGAAGTTTGAAGATTTCAGGTGAGGGCTGGAGACTTCAGGGGAGGGTTGGACTTTAGGGGATGGTTACAGGCTTCAACAGGGTGTTAAAAACAATTTAAGTGTAAACAGCAAAGTAAATATCTTTCAGTAGCGCAAGGAAAAAATAAAACAAAACTAAACTTAAATTATCTTGATGAAAAAGAGAATCTCACCTCAACACCACCACTTCCACCGCTGTAGTCGGCATATCCTAACGCTGTAGTCTGCTGCTGTTGCTGGTGATACTGCAGCTGCTGTGTAGGACTAGGGGCGTGGCCAACGGCGCCACCGCCAGAGAATCGACCGGAGGACTTGCTTATCTAATTGGGGGGCGGGCGGGTAAAATTATTAACTGATTAGTGGATTTTTGCCTCATTAGATATACACTATCGAATAGCAAACTAGATTCTCTAGATTACACAATAGGGTCATAATGATATACAGAATGAATCGAGAACACTTCAAGTAATAACAACTCTAAGTATGCAGTCTTAATTGATTTGAAATTTACTCGATCATGGCCTAGACAACGGGTGGGCAAACTTATGTGCCTCGTGCGTCAAGTGGGGAATCCAAGAGGACTAAAAAGTGGATCAGAAATTGACAAGGAAGAGAGAAGAAAGTGAAAGATGAGACTCGGGAGAGATGAGACACGGGAGAGATGAGACACGGGAGATGAGACTCGGGAGAGATGAGACACGGGAGAGATGAGACACGGGAGAGATGAGACTCGGGAGAGATGAGATAGCGAAGAGATGAGACACGGGAGAGATGAGACACGGGAGATGAGACTCGGGAGAGATGAGACACTGGAGAGATGAGACACGGGAGAGATGAGACACGGGAGAGATGAGACTCGGGAGAGAGGAGATAGCGAAGAGATGAGACACGGGAGAGATGAGACACTGGAGAGATGAGACACTGGAGAGATGAGACACTGGAGAGATGAGACACTGGAGAGATGAGACACTGGAGAGATGAGACACTGGAGAGATGAGACACTGGAGAGATGAGACACAGCAGAGATGAGATCCTGGAGAGATGAGACACTGGAGAGATGAGACACGGGAGAGATGAGACACTGGAGAGATGAGACACTGGAGAGATGAGATCCTGGAGAGATGAGACACAGCAGAGATGAGACACAGCAGAGATGAGACACAGCAGAGATGAGACCCTGGAGAGATGAGATCCTGGAGAGATGAGACACAGCAGAGATGAGACCCTGGAGAGATGAGATCCTGGAGAGATGAGACACGGCAGAGATGAGACACGGAAGAGATGAGACACGGAAGAGATGAGACACAGCAGAGATGAGACCCTGGAGAGATGAGACCCTGGAGAGATGAGACACTGGAGAGATGAGACACTGGAGAGATGAGACACAGCAGTGATGAGACCCTGGAGAGATGAGACACTGGAGAGAACAGACAGGAGGATAGACACGGGAGAAAGATTTGAAGGTAACAGGGTTCGTTGTTTATCTACTTAAACGAATTGATATAAAAACTAAGTTTGGCTTACCTCTTTGCCAGGCGGCGGAACATTGTATAATCCGCCGCGCATCGCTAAAGACCCCTGTTGCTGCTGCTGCTGCTGCTGCTGCTGCGAACCGATTGGCTTCCTCATAGCCATTTGATTGGTAAAAATTCGATGACATGCTGCAGATGAAATCGATGGACTCAAAGTTAGCGACAATGGACTGAGAATGATTTTTCTCTTCTTTCTGTCTAAACAGCTGCGCAAACTGACAGGTAACGTTTGACGAACACTATTAACGCGTCGTGGTCGACGAAGAAAATTGGTTAAAGTCCGCTTGCTAGTACTAGAAATACTTCGACAGCAACTGCTACTGCTGCTACTGCTGAAGCTATTAACAAAGGATTTCTTCGAGCAAGCAGATTTCGATATTAACAAAGGAGGCGTGCATAACACCGGAGATAACAATTGCCTATTTACAATGCTATTATTTTTGTTATTATTACTAATACTATTGTGTACATTTTGTCGATAGCACAGACGGGAAACAGTTGATGATCGAATTATAGATGGCAATCGTCGACACGAGGAACGATAATGCGATTCAAATTTAGTGTAGATCTGCGGATGCCGTTTCGGAGTATCTAACACTGTTAGATCTGTGACAACCATGGCGCTATTTGCTCTGTTTGGTTGCTTAAAGCTTTCAAGGTTTGTCCAACGATGTTAGCGAAGGTAAGGCAAGACTAGTTTCGTATTTATTAGGAACGTGAATGGACTGAAACTCAATTGGACGATGCGCAGACACCCACCCCAACTCCGCGTCACTAACTCTTCTCTCATTGGCTGGCGTAAAACTGACTAGAGCTAAGTGTATAGTCAATCGTTTTTACTGACCTTAACCAATAAACCAATGACTTTGATGATAAGAAAATCTGAGCGATGTACATTAAACTCAATGAATGAATGCAAAGTTTGTAGTTAATGTACTTTAACCAAGTTGTACACATAAATTACCAATGTTTTTATTACGAACTTATTTAAAGTCACACCCATACTGATAACCAATAATCATCAATTACACCTAATTAACTGCAGTTAGACTTCATGCCTTAGCAGGTAGACACCCTATCTAACAGGTAGACACCCTTGTCTAACAGGTAGACACCCTGTCTAATAGATGAACACCCTGTCTAACAGATAACACCCTGTCTAGCAGGTAGACACCCTGTCTAACAGGTAGACACCCTGTCTAGCAGGTAGACACCCTGTCTAATAGATGAACACCCTGTCTAACAGATGAACACCCTGTCTAACAGATGAACACCCTATCTAAAAGGTAGACACCCTGTCTAACAGATAGACACCCTGTCTTACAGGTAGACACCCTATCTAACAGGTAGACACCCTATCTAACAGGTAGACACCCTATCTAACAGGTAGACACCCTATCTAACAGGTAGACACCCTATCTAACAGGTAGACACCCTATCTAACAGGTAGACACCCTATCTAACAGGTAGACACCCTCTCTAACAGGTAGACACCCTATCTAACAGGTAGACACCTTGTCTAACATGCCTAAACAGACAGACAGGAGTTTTACTGGACAAAGTTTGTTTCAGAATGTTCTGGATTAACAAAATATTATCATATACATACATTTTCAAACTATTATAGGTTGCATAAATAGGACAAGCCACAGGAGTCCAGTAAAACAGACAAGACTATTTGTTTTAGTTGCATTTAGTCTTAGAAAATGAATTATGCAATAACTCTACGAAACATTACAACAAATTTCTCAGTTCAAAGCCGACAAGTCTGTGACTTTAACACCCCGTTTTAGTTGAGAATAATTAATAAATAAACAAGTAATTCCCTGCTATTTAAAATACTTCACACTATGTCACGTTGTTGTTTCTAAGCCACGTAAGCTCGAAAATAAGAGACACTGTAACTAATTCTCTTTGGTTAGTAACTAAGTTTATAGAGGTGACAATTATTTTATTATCGCTTCTCTCTTCCATTCAAATTTATCCAGACACCTTCATCATAACTAATGTTTCTATACTTTACAACACCTAAAGATCATGCTTTATTGGGCTCTGTCGAACATGTAGTACCAACTTGTATTAAATATACTGTAATTATTCCCTTTCCTAACTTTTTCTACCATTTGTACATCTATCAACTATCTGTAATTGTACAGCCCCAATTAAATCAGATGTAAAGCTATTGCGCGACGCATCTGAAGGCCGCTTACGGCTGTTCAGTCCGTGGACTGGGGGACGCCACACCTACCCTTAATTGCACCAGCTAATGCTGGCACCCATTTAACAACCGAGTGAACTGAGTAAAATGGGGGATCATGGTCAACTGGGAGATCATTGTCAACTGGGGGATCATCATCAACTGGGGGATCATTGTCAACTGGGGGATCATTGTCAACTGGGGGTTCATTGTCAACTGGGGGTTCATTGTCAACTGGGGGATCATTGTCAACTGGGGGATCATTGTCACCTGGGTGATCATCATCAACTGGGGGATCATTGTCAACTGGGGGTTCATTGTCAACTGGGGGATCATCATCAACTGGGGGATCATCATCAACTGGGGGATCATTGTCAACTGGGGGATCATCATCAACTGGGGGATCATTGTCAACTGGGGGATCATTGTCAACTGGGGGTTCATTGTCAACTGGGGGTTCATTGTCAACTGGGGGATCATTGTCAACTGGGGGATCATTGTCACCTGGGTGATCATCATCAATTGGGGGATCATTGTCAACTGGGGGATCATTGTCAACTGGGTGATCATTGTAGCTTAAAAAAGCTGAAAATACAGCTGCTAAAAAGTATATACAAGACGAATTAAATATATTTCTGCTCCCCGAAGGGGGGCAAAACATGCTAGTTGAACTGACTAAAAATATACAATTAAAATACCGAAATACCATATGTAAAAAACATCGATTTTCCATTTTTCCATAAATCTGAAAACTAATTTTGCATTTGCTCGTACAATACCACCAACACAATAACAAGCCGCTATAGCTCACCCTCCTGAAAGACTCTATCCACATTGTGACCATAGGTGGCGCAGGTCTCAAAATAGGCGCAACGCCGCAAATCTTGAGCACATTTTCGCGTTCTAGGCTCGTCAATAACGCGTGGCCGCGATTCGCTGATTGAATCTACAAAGTAAGTTAAATTATAATGGTAAGAAACGTATTTGCCTGCCTGCCTACTAAGAGTAGACTAGTAAGTAGACTAGGAGGATTTTTTGTAAAAAACGGAAAAGCTAACAAAAAATGAATAGGAATCAATCTCAGAGACGTACCCTGCGTGCCAACTAGCAGAAGGGGCACGTCGGCCAGATTTCTGTACTGAGACATTCTACCATAGAACTGGTAGACGGCGTCGAAGCTTTCAGCATTGTCCAACGCGAATACAAACAGGCAGGCGTCGCACCAGGCAGTAAACTGCTGATCTGGCGGGCGACCTTCGTCACGAATCAATAGTAGACTGCTGGCGCCGTCTACCAAGACTTCTTTTTTAAAGCGGCCACCTTTGGTGTTTGTTAAAATGTTTGTTTAGTCTTATATATTTTAAGCATTAAAAGCAATTAATTAAAAACGTTATATTGTGACCTATAGTGACGTTATTAAAGTTGACATTTTCCTAGATAAGAAATTAATGATGACAGATAGATGAAAATGACAATTACTTCTAAACTTAGAATTAAGAACTAAGTCGGTGGTCCGGGGTTCGATTCCCGATTTATGTTCAATCAACTTATTTTTAGTTCAGTTTACCCAGCTCTTAAATGGGTACCAGCATTAGCTGGGGATAACTGAGGGTGGGTGTGGCGTCCCCCGTCACAGTCCATGGACTGAACAGCCGTACGCAGCCTTCCGATGCGCCGCGCAATAGCTGCGGCTGTGCTGTCGGCTACACATCTGGCCCAGATGTTAATATTACAAAGTAGATAAATCTTTGGCAGTTAAAAAGCGAAAAGGTATTAAAAAATAATAGGGCTACTGTTTTTTTGTAATTTGCATTTAGAAGTGGCTTACAATACAAGCTACATTTTTTGCCAGCGAAGAATAGACTAGAAGAATACTTTTTCGTGAAAGCAAAAATTGAAAATCAGAAACTCAAAAACCGTAATAGAATAGTTTTGTTGCTTCAAAGAGAGAAATTCTAGACAGATTTTAAAGCCATTAGAAAGCAGAAGGCAGGTACTAGTAGTAACAGGAGAGAGTAGAGATAGAAAGGCAGAAAACACGATGTTGCAAATAGTTTTCAAAGAATCCAAAATTCGTATACACGATGCCATTTAAATGTACGCCAAAAATCTTATTCATGTTTATTTATAGAGCAGATAAAGTACTAGCAAATTAGGCACAAGAACAGATCGCTAACTATAGCCTTTCATAGCAAAACCACATTGCTAATTTAAGAGCCAATGATGAAACGCAACATATTTATTAGAATAAATTTAGTCCTACCACAAAATAAAATACAGTTTAGTCAAAATTCTAGATTTTGTTGCCTAATTTGCACAAGTCTAGGTGAAGCAACGTTGTACGTCGTACTCGTATAAACTTTAATAACCAACCAACCGCAATAAACCTTAGATGCAAGCAAATAACTAGTTAGGTAATTGACATTTTTTAATTTCATATCCTGTGTTAGCTTTAGAATGACAGTTCAAACACAACAGTCTGTATGAGCGGATTCCTTGGCAGATTCTGTATTCACAGGAAACTGACTTCATTCTTAAGCGGTTTCCTTGGTAGATTCTGTATTTACAGGAAACTGACTTCATTCTTAAGCGGATTCCTTGGCAGATTCTGTATTCACAGGAAACTGACTTCATTCTTAAGCGGTTTCCTTGGTAGATTCTGTATTTACAGGAAACTGACTTCATTCTTAAACGGATTCCTAGGTAGATTCTGTATTCACAGGAAACTGACTTCATTCTTAAGCGGATTCCTTGGTAGATTCTGTATTCACAGGAAACTGACTTCATTCTTAAGCGGATTCCTTGGCAGATTCTGTATTCACAGGAAACTGACTTCATTCTTAAGCGGTTTCCTTGGTAGATTCTGTATTTACAGGAAACTGACTTCATTCTTAAGCGGTTTCCTTGGTAGATTCTGTATTTACAGGAAACTGACTTCATTCTTAAGCGGATTCCTTGGTAGATTCTGTATTCACAGGAAACTGACTTCATTCTTAAGCGGATTCTTTGGTAGATTCTGTATTTACTGGAAACTGACTTCATTCTTAAGCGGATTCCTTGGTAGATTCTGTATTTGATGAAAACTGACTTGATACTTCCTGCACATTTTACGTCAGAAATTTTTCCTTTCAAAATTACGCACACAGTTTAAGGTAAATCTCAGTTTTATCAGTCACCAAATGCAAAAAACTATAAAAGAGTTTTACATAAAATTGTTACCAACGTGAGGCACATTTTATCACATACATTTTTATAATAGCTGAAGTGCATTTTACAATCGGTGTAGGAGAGTTTGAACGTCTGATTCAAGGTCAGGAGTTCGATTCTAGGCAGGATCTAGCCAGGCAGGATGATGAGAAATGAATGTGAAAGAGGAATGTGAAAAATGTAGGATAAGAATTATAGCCATGATTGGAATAACTATCCTAGTTATTGAGATAAATAATAAACAGACCTTCAGGTGACTCGTCCTGCATATAGGATCCAGTCAGGTAGCGATGTACCAGAGCAGATTTGCCCGAATGAATCGAACCAACGACACCCTGTGATGAAGGGTGACAGATAAATCAAGCAAAAAGTTAGGATAATTTTAATCTGTTTAGTCAGAAATATGATTAAAGACAAGACAATAAAGTAAAGTAACAAAATCTTACCAGCTTTAGTTCAGGAACATTTCGACTCAGAGTCCATTCCTGGCTGTTAACGAATGAGTCTAAAATTTCAAGGTCAGCAATGTGAAACTTTAAATAGATTATCTAGAAAAAAGCAGTTCCCATATATTTTCTGCAAATAGACATTAGTATAACCTATATACAGAGATTGCTTGTGATGTAAGTGATTGATAATTAAGTTTTTTCAACTTTAGTCATAACAGTAAACAATAAAACATAAAGAATTTGATTGACAAATATTTTTTAAATACTTTTTAATTATACAAGCCTGTCTGTAAATGCAATTTATACAACTATACAAAAAAATACAACAATTTTAAATATAAAAAACATATTGTGAAGGTATTTATTTTAGGCCAGTTGATGAGTTTGGTCAACTTTATTAACCAAATTTTAAATACTAGAATGTTAAGCTGAACTAAATCGCAAAGGACATTTCATGATACATTTATTGACTCAATATTTCATAATTTTTAAGGATTGAGAGAACAAAACACTTGACTTCTCAGCTACAAGGCTAAACTATAAACATTTGTGCATATGCTACTACATTTTAGGCTCTTTCTCGCAAGTAATTGCAAGTAGATGCATATTTACATATCATAGCAATGCCAGAATTGAATTAAGTTATCAGAAATACATGAGAATAGTATACATAAATACACAAGAATAGAATAGGACATGAGATTTATAATACATTATGTTACATAATAATACAATATTAGCAGTATGTCTGTCCTTTTGTTTTGACTTTTTTAGTTGTAAATGCTTGTAGCTTACAACTATTGTAATTCCAATTTTACTACTAAGGCAGATATATATTATTTGAATCATAATTTATTTGTGACACAAAAATTAAAAGCAAACAAAAAATTAGTGAATGAAATGAAAAATACATTGCATAAAAAACTAAGTAAGTAAAGCTGGAAGTTACATACAATTATGACATATGAATGTTTGGCTAAAACTATAGGTGTATAGCTTAGGCCTACAATTGTTTAATAGCCTACAAACTGGGTGCAGATGACGAGAGTCTGAGTTGCAGTCATCATACCATATACAAACTGCTACCTTAGCATTATACATATTTGTCTAAATTGTCTAAATAAAGTCCAGGCACAAAAAGCATAGGCACAAACCCTCTAGGGATTCATCTGTTTAGGAGTTCACTTTGATGCCAAATTTTTCCTAAACTTATTTTCTAGATCAGTCACTAAACTAAACTTTTTCTTTTTGTTTATTTCTGACTGTTCTGTATGAATTTGAGCACAGTTTTATATATTAGGCCCTACTTGGTATGGAAAGATCACACATACATGCGCAACACCCGGCCGACCCGGCCGAACCGGCCGGGTGAAACGAGGGCCAAGCAAGGTAAGTCGCAAAAACCAATTGACCAAGCGCAAAAAAATCAAAGGGGGGACCAAGGGACAAAAAAGTAAGGCGTGAAGAAAAGGAAAAAGGGGAGAGAAAAAGATAGCAAATGAGAGCAAACTAAGTCGTAAATAGAGCAATGAAATGAACTAAGTCGCAAATGAGAGCAAAAACTAAGTCGCACGGCCGGCTAAGATTTGGGAGGTTGCGCATGTATGAAGATCACATGACATCACCAAACATTTTACTATGGTGAAAATGTAAACTAGATTTTAAAGACATTTAATGCCAAAGTAGGCTTACCTTCAATACACACAACATGGTCTCGAATACTGTCTTGGAGTTCACGGTCCTCAATGGCATCAATTAAGTCATAAATAGCATATATGCTTGGATGAACACTTTCAAAGCGTTGAATCTCTTGTTTTATGGCAAGGGACACACTGTATACAGGGGACGTGTTCGCCATTAGTGTGTCCCTATCAGTGATTTTATTTCTAAAAATAAGCCAGACGAATGCTTGAAAATGCCGAGACCTAGGCCTAATAAAAAACCTAGAGTAAGAGTACTAGGCAGCTAAGAAATATGATCAGGCACTGGCTTTGCACATTCAACAAAGAAAAAAATTGCAACTTCACTGGTAAAAAAGTGAATACACAGAGCTGGTCTTGAACGTTCTCAGTACGTTCCTGAAAAGGTCTAGCATGCGGTTTCTGCAGCTAATCGGCGTTTTATAGAGATAGGGCCAAACCTCAAGGTTTAGTAAGCCTTTGATTTGGTCTGCCGATCGCTTTTTCGTAGAAAGATTACCAACTTCGTCAGGCTTAGTTTGTTTAAGCAAAAAATAGATATACAATTGCGTTTCTGTTAGTTTTTTATTTTAAACAAGATAGCAATCATATTTATTAGATAGCATGTAATAAAGGTTGATATTTTAGTTATAATTAAAGTTTCGTAAACTTACCGTAAAAAACGTTCAACAGTCTTCCATATTCGTCCGATTCGTTTCAAGTTTCAAGGGCAGCACTGATTTTTTAAATAAACTTCTTGCTCTTTTATTAAATTTACGACCCGTGGCACGATTTTGCCTTCTTTCAGTCTACAATGCAATGAAATTACACTCAAACTTTCGTCAAACCTTCTGATACTTAAGTAATGTTATTATAAATTCTTACTTTTACCTAACGCTAAATTGCACTCACAACAAATTTGTAAAACAAAAATACATTTAATGAATTCTGGCTAGATAGCCAATACCGAGGACATAAAAGTGCATGTGTGCGTGAGAATGCGCTTTCTGCAGGCATTTTGGCTGCGTGTATGTGGTTTTGAATTTTACGCTCCACGCTTTCTTTGAGCTTTTTAGGATTAATTGATTTTCCAAGTCCCGCTTGTATCTTGGTATCTTGTTGTGGATGAACTAGATAAGTTAACCGCAGGTAAAGAAAAGAATCGCTACTGAATGTAATTTTTTGATTACAACTACCAACAATTAAAAGAAAAAATATGGTCTTCTATATATTTAACTATTAAATCAGCATACAGTACAGCAAATAACAGACGCATTTCTGTTAGTCTAAAGGAAAAATGTTGATATAAAAAATGAAAATATGAAGAAACGAGAAATTCAACGAAATTAAAAGTTGAAATTCCTATTGGTATAACTATAACTAGTCTCATTTTTAATACGCACATACAAGTAGCTAAAGTAAAAAAATATTTAAACGAAAAACTGGGCAAGCAAGCCACATGCAAGGATGGATTAAACGCACAATTTAGATTGGTTAGCTTCGTTTTGAGCACATTCATGAAGAAATAGTCATTTTAAAGGATTGAGAGAGCCGAAAATTAAAACTTGCTTTCTGTTTACTGTTAAACAACCTAATAACATGATACATGCATTCTGCGTGTCAATACACACGTGTACATTAGGCAGATTATAGCACCTATGACAAAGTTAATCATCGGATATAGCTAGTCGGATAGTTCCTGGATAATAATATAAAGCCAAAGTCACAATTGTCTAATTCCTAAGTAGTCAACCGCAGTTTAAAAAACGTACATTCGAATTTTATTGACTGATAAAGATATTAAATAGTAAAGTTGTGTTAGTGAGCGTCACTTTTACGGCAGATTATAAGTACTTATTCTTGCTGATTAGGAACTTCTAAAGAGACACTTTCAGTAGGAAAAAACTATGATACCAAAAAAACTTTGTCGGTCGCTTCTTTTTCAATTTTCAAACTGGCGTCAAATCACACCGAAGGAAGAATAAAAACAGAGAGTTGAACAACTTCAGTTAACCAGTGTTTATTTATCAAAGCCTTCTTAGCCGGCTAGCAATCTGAGCCACAGTTTGAATCGGCGCGCAACTATAAGACACAGGAATTACCATAGACGAGGCGCTGGCAACGCTAGCCAACTCCCATGCGGCCAGGGGGTGCAGCAGCTGGCTAGCAAGGCAGTACACAGCAGACGGAAAGGCCACCCTGCTTGGCATTCCCGTCAACGACTTCGGCGGTGACGCCAGTCGACGTGTCAGCAACCAGCGACGCAGTCTGGCAGCGGCAAGGAAGGCCAGCACAAGGGAGCAGTGACGCAGGGCGCGGCCAGCAAAGCCGGCGAAGAAGCCGCGTAAGCCAGACTCGGCGTAGACTGAGCGAACGGCGGTCAGCAGAGAGACAGGCGAGCCAGCCTGCAGGCTCAATAGCTGGCGCAGTTGTAGCACACGAAGCGGCTGGGTTACCAAGCAGGCGTAAGCATTGAAACCTAGGATTCGGACTATGTTCCATGAAAGGAAGGATTGCTGCTGCTGCTGCTGCTGCTGGCGTTGCTGTAGCTGATTTTTAAATCTGCCATTCTGTTTGGGCGGCCGCTGTAACGACAATTGCAAGCCGGCAGTTAGCAGACAATCGCAAAGCAGCCCAATCGGTAAGCCAGTTAGCACCATTGTCGATAGAGCAGGTCTGGCAGTTGTCATGACAACGTTGAAATCTCCAGCATTGGCCATAGCCAAGACTTGCAGGACACGAAATGGTTGACCGGCAATGTAAAGCATGGCCTCAACTGGGCCATAGAGATCTGTTTCGGAGTCCGCATCATCACTGCAACCACCTCCGCTGCCGCCGCCGCTACAGCGAAGAATAAGCCGGTGTAGGACGACCATAACTGCTGGCCAAGCTGTTCGGCTGAAAAAATAGCGATTTTGTAGTTAAATCTCTCCAACAGATCCATTTCTCACCCTCCTTCAGATCCATTTCTCACCCTCCTTCAGATCCATTTCTCACCCTCCTACAGATTCATTTCTCACCCTCCTTCAGATCCGTTTCTCACCCTCCTTCAGATCCATTTCTCACCCTCCTACAGATCCATTTCTCACCCTCCTAAAGATCCATTTCTCACCCTCCTACAGATCTTTTTCTCACCCTCCTACAAATCCATTTCTCACCCTGCTACAGATCAAATTTTCACGAATTAATAATACATTTTAAACAGAACTTAAGTACCACAAAACTTCGCTTTCAAACTTCGCCGATTTTTGCTGTAATTGGTTATTGTACAAAAATCCTGGACGTTTTCCATATGAAAAAGCACATTATGCTTTTGCAAATTAACAAATCAAAAACGAGTGCTTAAAATTTATCTAAAATTTACAAAACATGTATTTTTAATTACAAGTACTTTTAGTTGTACAAAACCGTAAGACATAAAAAACTCAAAATCTGCCATCCATTATTTGTCTGCTAATTGAATAACTATTTAAACAAAGACAACGATATATTTATAAATACACAAATTACTTGTGGTTGAAAACAACAGAATACCCCGCTAGTTCTTAGGAACATTCTACCGAAGCACTGTGCTTGACACATTATTAACAAATGGTCTATAAGAAATTGGTGCCTCACTGATTTATAATTCATTCACTTATTTTAAAATCATAATATCATAAACGGGTGTTCTGTTATTTTATTGCCTATAAATAAATGTAAATTTTGTGAGCTGTTAACTTATGAACAATGATTTTGCAATTCAATGTTCATATTTAGGCTCAAGCACTAAAACCAGGGTCGGCAGCATGGAATGTGAAAATCTGTTTGCGTTGAAAAGTAAACACGAGACAAGAAAATGGAGAGATGATACATGTGAGAAATAGGACACGGGAGAGACTTAGACACGGAAATAAAAAGACAGCAGAGATGATACAGCAGAGAGATGAGTGTGGGAGATGAGACAAGGGAAAGATGAGAATGGGGAGAGATGAGTGTGGGAGATGAGACAAGGGAGAGATGAGACAAGGTAGAGATGAGACAAGGGAGAGATGAGACAAGGGAGAGATGAGACAAGGTAGAGATGAGACAAGGTAGAGATGAGACAAGGGAGAGATGAGACACAGGGTAGAGATGAGACACAGGAGAGATGAGAATGGGGAGATGAGACAAGGGAGAGATGAGACAAGGGAGAGATGAGACAAGGGAGAGATGAGAATGGGGAGAGATTAGACAATGGAGAGATGAGACAGGGTAGAGATGAGACAGGGCAGAGAGACACGGGGAGAGATGAGACAGGACAGATTAGATGTTGGGAACGGCAGGCAAGGGGTAGATTATCGAGCTTGAACTGCTACATCTGGCCCGCAGGCTACAGGTTGCCGACCTCTTACAACTATTATTTGCACATATTTTTGGACAGGAAAAATCTAAACAGTAAGCACAACAAAAGCAATAGAAAAATTCCATAGTCACTTGCGAATCAGTCAGACAAAGTCCTCCAATCTGAAAGGGATAGTATTGAACTCTTTAACATAGACTATTTTACTTATCTACCCTGTCCCTATTCTACATGTCTACTAAATCTACTTGTCTACCAATTCTACATATCTGCCAAATCTACCTATGTACAAAATCTACCTGTCTACCAATTATTACTACCTGTCTAGATAATGTAAGAGCAAGTCGTGACACAAACCTGGTCCAATCAGCGGTGCTTCCATACAGGCGATGCTTATAAATATAGTCAATCACAGGGTCAGGCAGCAAGTAGCGAACACTTTCATTGCGCTGCAGTGTTCGCCTGATCAGAGTTGAACTGATGTCGTTAACTGCCCATTCGGTTACATAAACAATGTTGCGCTGAAGTTTTAGGAAAGATTTAATTTAACACAAATGTTACATATTTTAGCTTTTAATTATTACTTGGCATCAGTGGCGGAAAAAAATTGTAGGTGGGTGAAAAACGGATCTGTAAGAGGGTAAGAAATGGATCTGTAGGTGGGTAAGAAATGGATCTGTAGGTGGGTAAGAAATGGATCTGTAGGAGGGTGATAAATGGATCTGTAGGTGGGTGAGAAATGGATCTGTAGGAGGGTGATAAATGGATCTGTAGGAGGGTGATAAATGGATCTGAAGGTGGGTAAGAAAGGGATCTATAGGAGGGTGAGAAATGGATCTGTAGGAGGCTGAGAAATTTACCTGTAGGAGGGTGAGAAACGGATCTGAAGGGTGAGAAATGGGTCTATAGGATGGTAGGAATTGGATCTGTAGGAGAAAATCTGAGAAAATTATACGTGTAGTGTGCGTGTGTGCATTGAATGTGTCGCTTAAGTAAAATTATTTGCATAGCATGACGCATACAAACCTCAAATGGATTAATAAGATCGAATGTGTGCACAAACTTTTGAGGATCAGAACCTGGACGCGACAGAACAACAATACCGTAGTCCCGCACAATAGACAGCATCTAAAATAGTTGGGTTTTGAATAAGTCGTTATTTTAAGTAGATCAAGTACTTAACTGGTAATTTACTGCATCATTATTTTCTATTCAGTCTTTAGGGTCTAGTTTATTTTTTTATATTTGTAATCCTTCAGATTTATAGTGACCCTTTTTCATTAACAGTATAACTATACCAATTTCCGCCCAGACAATTTTTGCTGCACTCGAACGGAGCAACGCAAGCACAGGAAACTCAAGAGCACGGACCAAAGTTTTGATGCGCATCTTGTGAAACAATAATCAAGTCGCCAGCTCTTCAGAACGTCGAGATATTCAATGGTTCTGGCCGAAATTAATATTTTTCTCATAAGCGCTAGTGTATTTCATACACCCCTATACACGAACTAGCACTGCGCCTCAGTGCGGCCTTGCCAGGCCTTCAAAACTTATCAGCATGTCACCCGAATGTGCCTGCATCATTTCCGTTTTCAGTGGTCACCTACGTTCCTTTATCTAGACGGACTGCTGGACCTTCAAGGACTACAACAGGTGGAACTAGGCCACAATGGACACCCTGACGCGAATTTCTCAAATTTCACTGATCAAGCCTAAATATTAGGCGCAGCTCAACCACAGGACACCATCGCCTAGTCTGTCAACCAATCAGTCACGACCCAACGCTGTTAGCATTCGGGCTCTGGCAAAAAGTATTATCGGGAGGATTCCCACCTCTTGGTATAAAAACCAAGGTGGCGGCAAAAATTTATATCTAAATATATATAAATTCAAAGCCAAAAGCTAAATATAACACTGGAGCCACTCACATCGCTCTCCTGCCAAACATCTTTAATAGCGAAGCTTTGTAACACATCCGCGCCGCATAGAAGCATCGTTTGAATACTAAATCGATTGTCGTCACGAGTTCGAATCCTAGCCACTAGATCACGAAGCCAGGATAGCTCGTCGGTCTCAGACTTGTTAGTGGACTTATCAAATGAGTCTGATTAGAAATCGAAAAAAACTGGTTGTAAATTTGGCAGTCAATAAGTATTGAAACATATATTTTAGCTAGGATGCACATTTCAATGGTTTAAGGTGCATTGCAGTGCAACTCCTCCAGCTCTAAAATAGTGCTAGATTTGCAGCCAGACGTCCTTTAGAAAGACACTTAACTCTGCATAGCTTCAGCTCACCCAGCTGTTAAATGGATAGCAGCATTAACTGGCATAATTAATAGTGGGGCCGCCGTTTGGTCAGCCCATGGACTGAACAGCATTACGCAGCCTTTAGTTGCGCCGCGCAATAGCTGCGGCTGTGCTGTGGTCTGCGAATCAAACCGAATTAATTTTTAGTTTGAAATAGCTTAGATGCGCAGTCAGTGACACAATGTACCACAGTTATTGTGAGGCGCATTGTAAAGCTGCGTACAACTGTTCAGTTCATGGACTGTGAGAATTTCTACCCCAAGCCCTAGATAACCATATTGTCAGGTCTCACCATGACGACATCTTTTGCCATTGGGACCATTAAATTCGGAATCATCCTCCTCAGCTGGATTTGCTGCCACAATCGCATTGATTTGCTCCTGATAATGCTGCAGAACCTGCCTAGTTGGTGTCCAATCCGGTTTAGAACATTCCCATGTGCCAAGTCTAATCCAACTATTAGGAATACCATTGCAGTGGCCACCAGCTGACAATGCTAATTTTAGCATTTCTATCCTGTGATTGGCTGGCAACAATCCGGCCTTCTTATAGCCATTGGACACTGGCGATAGGATGCCGCCTAGTACACGATAGCGACCGGTGCGCAATAGTGCGTCCCTGGCCAGTTCAAACATGCGCAGATGCATGTTTGTAACTGGATTGAATGAGCCGCATGCTACTAGTACTATGTTGGTTGACATTTTTGTGGTTGAGAAATTATAGTTGTACACACGAATTGGCTGAAACTAAGGTTGATAAGTGGAGGAATACTTAATTATGTATGCAAGAGAACTGAAAGCAGTGCCAAATCATAAGTGACAGTAGACTTGCAGCCAGTGAGGAGTAATTCTGGTCATCTAATTTTTTTATGGGTTATTTGCAGTTTTTGTTAGTGAAGGATTTTTAAGCTAAGAAATTTACAATAAAATGTGCTTTTCTACCTTGTCTGTGTTTTGATGCTTACACTGTATGCTTGTGTTTTGCAAGGGTGAGGAGTTAGACAAAAGGGTGATACTTAATTGATAATCAAGCCTGCCATTGGTGAGGTCTAGTTTTCTAAACATATTCTTTTCTTTGCTTGTGGCCAGGGACACTTCAGGTGGCGACATTTCCACTGTAGAAATTATTATCCTATGGTGCATACTTTGGCTTGTGTGTGTGCTAGCTCTATGCTTATTATTTGACTAAGCATTAGACCATTTAATAAGTTCAATTTAAGTTTACTTTATAAGAGCAACATATTTATTTACTGTCTCTATTGAAGACAGCATTTCAACTAAAAGAAATCATACATAGCAGCAGTTCTAAAAGAGCTTATAACCTAGGGCCTAGATGAACCAGTATCTGAAGATAAAATTGTAGAAGTTTTAAATGCCATATTCTTAATGCAGAAATATCCCTAACATAAATTTTGATAGAGTTCCACAGTAAAATTTTTTTCCCAGATCTGTACTGTACTGTACTTTCCCAAATCTTATCTCCAATAAAAATAGTCCCGAAGAAGGACATGCACAGCTTCATTCCGCACAATTTCAGGGCTCTGGATGACTAGTGTATTCATTGCTATCCTTGTCCTCTAATTTCTGAGACTTGCCAAACTTGAAGGTGCCCAGTGGTACTCTAGCCTAGACCTTGCTCAAGGGTTTAGGTAGATTCCTCTCCCTCAGCGTGACCAGCACCTCACCCCGTTTTCTGTTATTGATTGCATATATTTTTGTTTTAATGTGCTTCCTATGGACCTGGCTGACAGTCCTGGCAGCTTCCAGCTCTGTATTAAACAGTTGATCAATGGATTGTTGTCGACTATAGCTTTGGGCTACATTGATCACATTGTGGTCCATTCCATCACGTTTGAGGAACAGCTGAGGAATCTGTGCAGCTAGTGCTTAACTGTATCATCAGAGCTAACCTCAATGTTTGTTCAAAGGAGTGTCATCTGTTTCTTAAGGAGCTTCATTACTTAAGACACATTGTGCTTTTCACGGTCTCAGAACCAGAGAGGAAAAGATTGCTCAAATTTGTGCCTGGCCTATTCCTTCCTCTTTTACTCAATTACATTGATTTATTGACTCGCAAGGATGTCACAGGTTTTTGGCAAGGAATGCTGAGCTGCTAAAAGGCTAAAGCAAGAGGAGGCTCAGTAGGGTGACAATGACATTATTGAAATAAGCAGTGACTAAGAGCACTCTGCTACTGCTAATTGCCCTGTTGAGGTGCCTCACAACTCGCCTGCTGAAGTGGCAGAAACACCAGTCATCGATGCGGCACTTTGTGAGCAAAAACCAGTGGTGGCTTCAGCACCTGCTACGACACTTATGGAGGCAACCAAGGAAGAAGAGTAGTTCAGTGCAACGATGGCAAAAGGCACCAATCACCAAACTGTGAGCATACCAGCAATGTTCTACTTCCATTTGTTATATTATTTTTTTGTTTGCAAACGTCAGATAATGACAAAAAACAAGTTTAATGGTAACAAAAAGTCAGTAGTTTGGTCAGACAGTTCTGAAAAGTCTTGGTCAGTCTTTCTTCTTTCAAACCGGTTAAGTGCCTTATCCAGTAGAGGAGGGCGCCGAAGCTATTCTTGGGGTGTAGACAGCGCCATAAGAATTATTCGAGGTGGCTTTCGAATAGAGCAGCACTCATGCCAAGCATTTGATGCAGCTTGTCCTTGGCAAAATCTTCAGCTGCAGAATTTCTGTGCCTTAGTTTCCTGTTCCCCCATATTTGCCAGATTTTGCCATAGACATAGATCCAAGTGTCAAGTCACGGCAAAGCCACGTCAGCACAACTTTTCAAACTCAGAATGCACATGTGGCACAAATTCAAACGAAAAAATAATATAACGAACAGAAGTAGAAAATTGCTAGCATACCTGCGATTGAAGATGCTGGTCTGCCTAGCCACTAGGTAAAGACCTTGCCAATGCCGAGGATTACAGCACAATGCATAGGCTTGAGCATGGTGACCTTTTATGGGAAGGCCATAAAATGACCAATAAAGATCAAGACATAGCACTCAGTCAAGGGGTGTTAGCAGCGGCTCATTTCTTTACCACAAGCCACTTTCAGCCACTTGTTGCAGTTGCTGAGCTGGCCACCTGTGCACTAATGGGCCAGGGGTAATGTATCATCAACCAAACAGTGTATCTTCAAAACCGAACAAGAATTTTAACTCCTTCCTTGGTCTCGTGCAAGACAGAAACAAGCTAGGCCTATTGTGTTTCGCAGAACAACTAATTTGAAAGTCAAAGAAATTATCTACATGCTGAGGCATAGCATGCAATGAGCATTAAGAGGAAAGAAAGATATTGATGTTTCAGTAGAAATTTTTAATTCAAAAGCATAATTTTGAACATTTTTCCAGCATGTACTTTTAGATGAAGATTGTATGTGGTTGCTTGCCAATTAAATGACCATAAATGTATTTATTTATAGAGCATGAAAAATACTTTCAAATGACATAATTCTTGATAGTTCACTCTTTAAAATAAGATTAAACAACTTACTCAAATTCTAAAACCTAACATAAACTTCTCCATTTGGTTTAAAAATACATGAAAATCATAGTTTGGTTTTAGATGAAAATCAGGAATAACTTTTTCTATTTGACAAAATAGCAAAAGCAGATACTTTTTTGGAAAGATGTTACTGTTTTCTATAACTTGGCTTTTGATTTATCATCATATCTTAAATAGAAAATCTGTAGCTTAGGTTTGAAATTAAAAAATACACATTCTTGTTTGGTTGATGATACATTACCGTAATTTCAATGAAAAAAATAATTATTATAAATTAATCTAGCCATAATTTTTGGTACATGACAGATTAACTAAATCCCTAAAATTTACATTTAATAGCAAGCCAAGCCTTGTTGCTGATGTAAACAATTTTTTAAACCCACAAATGCAAAATTGTATGAATCTATTGTTTTCTCATTTATGTTGTAGGCCCCCCTACTGCATCTGCATTGTATAATGTACTTGTTGTTGGTAATTGTTGGTAGTACCAGTCAAATAGAGTTTTTATGGATTTGAAAAAAATGTAGTAGTGTAGCAGTTTGCCTTTCCTTTAACAATTCTTTAGGCCTAGGCCTATTTGAGGGTCAAACTGAGGTTCTTTTGTGCAAATCGAGTCACTACAGGTGTACTTTTTGCACACAAAAATCTTGACTAGCAGTCTAGCACCTAGCTTTTACTTGGTATTTCATCGAAATTAAAATACCCTTTTTGTGATTTTAAGACTTGATAGCTTGAAAATGTAATTTGCATCTTGCTACAATGCTACAGGAAAAACCAGATGCTAGATTTGCATATGATGCCTAAGGCAAGTTAAAAAGTAAAAAGTTTTAGTAAAAAATGCCCAGCTTGATGTGAAATTAAACATCAATTTTAGGACTGAACCTTTTTGGACATGGATGCAATTCGCAACTAGATTTTTTCACCAAGATTTTGGGCTTAGAAATAATATGCTTGTTTTGCCGTTGCAACATGCAGCATGCAGCATGAAAACGCAAGCAGGCTTTTTCAACAAAGAAAATTGAGCGATAAAATTGTAATTTCGTTTTTTCGAGCAAGAAAATTACAACAAAGTAGAAATTATTTTTTTTAACAAAAACGGCACAATTATTAAAAGTATTTTTCAGCTTTTTAATTTAACCAGCCTTTGCGGCTCGACACCAAAATATTTTTACTTACTTACCACGCTATTAAAAAATATCTTTTTTTAAATGCCTTATGAAGTTCGTGTCCGAAAGAACGCTCCGGTTTTTGGTGTTTCCACCATGCTTGATGCTTGTCAGAGCAAAATTACCACAAGTGTATTGTTACATACTTGATGTTCGAATATAACATCTAGTTATTCATGTCATTCGTGCTTGCGCTTCTCTACCAAGCAATTAAGACAACAAGAGTTCTCGACTTTTTAAAGACTATAAAAGTCCTTGCAGTATGCTTTTTGTACTATTCCGATCCCCACGTATCCCCATATGGTTCCCAAGAAACGATGATGTCGAACTGTTCGGAAATATGTATATTAAGCGGGCGCGTTGTGAAGCACGCTAGCTCATTGTGAAAGTGCTAACATTGAACTGATCCAGACACGGAAAAGTACGGCTCGTATTTGCATATACTTTTGTCGCTTTATTCGTAAAATGTAACTTGCTTATTACATTTACTTCTTAATTTGAAGTGTGCAAAGCTGTCCAATATTTAGATATAATTTCATGAATGAAATACAAACCCCTACTTGTACAAGTATTTAAAGCTTTCTTAAAAAATAAAAAACTATAAAAATACACCAATTAACTTTGCTGTTGATACACTTCAAACAAAAATAGAATTTGTAAAAGATAAGATTTTTAACGACGCTGCATGTAAACATTTATTTCTGCAAGTAAACATGCGTCGCATCTCTGTTGTGCACATTAACTTTTCTGGTCATCTGTGTACAATGGCACACTGAAATAAGCATCTACTCTAGCTCGTAGTGAATATAGGCTTGACAGTAGGAAAAAGGGATTATGTTGTGTTTTTAGTTTGCAAATATGAAAAAAAAATTATTTTTTTTTGCTTATAAACATAGCAACTCCGATTATAAGAAGGCGACATCGAGTTATTTGCGTACAATTTATTGGATTGTTTAAACAGATAGCATTAGCGAGTAGAAAGTAAAGTTGCATTTGAAGAAAGTTGAAATACGAAAGGAAATCTTTGCAGTAAAGCGTAGATAAATATAAATTATCGATTTACAACAGAGACGCAACACGTACAACCTCTTCATCGATTTTCATGAAAAAATTCTTTATTTCGTCCAAAATCACAAAAATACCTTTGTGAGCTTGTATTTAATCGAAGCAATAATATAATGTTAATTTTAAGTTTAGAGCGAAGTAATTTAGCATCACTAGCATATCTTTAAAGCATTTTTGCAAATTGAGCAGTCTAATGCTAGCACTTAGGCCTAGAAGGTATTACAGAAGTTCGTAGATCTTTAGGGCTTAAATAAAAAGATTTAAAATCTCTCGTGATCAAGGGCCGGCAACTTATATGTAACGATTATGTTGCACAATTTTAATATCGATTTCCACTAAGCTTGAGTGTTGCGCCATTCGTCAATTAGTGAAGTAATTAATAAGCTGGGGAGTTTAAATATTCACGGAGTTCATTGCCAGGGTCTTCTTCTCGAGCTCGGAGAATTCCGCGTGTCCGGCTACCATTTCACTGGAAAGTTAAAACAGTTTAAGCAAATGATTTTAAGAATATTAAAGCATAGTTAAAAAAATCTAAACTAATCTCTGCCACATTTTATTTAAATTATGACAAATTTGGCTAATTTCAAGATACTGGCAGGAATGCTTCTTATAAAGTTTCACGAAATGAAGGTCGGGGGTTCGATTCTCGACTCCACTGGAAAAAAGTGAAAAAAACTTTAATCAGCAATTTAATTTTCTTAAATTCACCCAGCTGTTTAATGGATACCAGCATCAGCTGGGGTAAGTGAGTGTTGGTTGTGGTGTCCTCCCAGTCCATGGACTGAACAGCTGTACAAAATCTTCGGACGTGTGGAGCAACAGCTACGACTGTACCTTTTAGGTTTAATTCAGTGGGTCTAACTCTGTCATTTTTATCCCAATTTGAAAAAGATAAAAACAATCAGAACTATAAAGAAATAGCAGAACAAACACGGGTGCAAAAAATACATAAATGAAAAAGTTGTGAAGTGGAGTACTTTGTTTAACACATTTAAAACGAGAAAACTCATTTAAACAATGTGAGAAAAAAGTGACCCATATATATTCTTATTAAAATCAGTTTGTGTCATTGTGACTTATGGTACGTGATATTAGTTTTAGTGAAGGAAAAATAAATTCAATGCTTGTGTTTTATATTTCTAACCCAATTTTGTAACGAGTATATATGATACTTAAAACTGTTGTTGCAGCCTCATTAAAAGCAACTGCTGTCTCCATTCTTGGTAAAGTCCTTCTTCAAGCCAATGTAGGACCAGGCGAAAGTGACTGACGAAAGTGAGAAAAATTACTTTTGAAAAATCAAGGACCTTTAATGCCTGATTTATTTACTATTTTTCTAGTAATATCTTACTCTGTTCCTAATAAAGTGAGATTCTTTTGTGAGGTTTCATGTGGTATTTGTGCCTAACAGAAGTGGGATTTGTGTCTAACAGAAGTGGGATTTGTGTCTAACAGAAGTGGGATTTGTGTCTAACAGAAGTGGGATTTGTGTCTAACAGAAGTGGGATTTGTGTCTAACAGAAGTGAGATTTGTGTCTAACAGAAGTGGGATTTGTGTCTAACAGAAGTGGTATTTGTGTCTAACAGAAGTGGGATTTGTGTCTAACAGAAGTGGGATTGGTGTCTAACAGAAGTGAGATTTGTGTCTAACAGAAGTGGGATTTGTGTCTAACAGAAGTGGTATTTGTGTCTAACAGAAGTGGGATTTGTGTCTAACAGAAGTGGGATTTGTGTCTAACAGAAGTGGGATTTGTGTCTAACAGAAGTGGGATTTGTGTCTAACAGAAGTGAGATTTGTGTCTAACAGAAGTGGGATTTGTGTCTAACAGAAGTGGTATTTGTGTCTAACAGAAGTGGGATTTGTGTCTAACAGAAGTGGGATTTGTGTCTAACAGAAGTGGGATTTGTGTCTAACAGAAGTGGGATTGGTGTCTAACAGTGGTGAGAGTTGTGTCTAACAGTATGCGGAAATATCCAGAGTTTGAATCCCAGAACGTGGCAGCGCAGCCGTTGGATGAGGTGCGCAATAGTTGCTGCTGTTACTGCCTGCACAATGGGCCCAACTTGGAGAAAAAATATTTCTATCCTTTTTATCATTCATATGCATAGTTAGTTCTGCCATCTAGCTAAAACCACACATTGTAAATTTTCAGACAAAACAAGTCGATAAAATTTTGTATTCTAGAAAAAATGTAATTATTCGTAGATTTATGAAATTTGATCGATAGAAAAGCATAAAACTTTGAAAAGTATTATCGAAATCTAGTGTTAATCAGTTTTAAAGTTCATTAACACAAAAATGCAATCGGGCTTTTTGAACCGAACAAAGAAACAACAATGAGGAATTTGGTGCTGTCAAGTTGTCGTGCTGCTGAATGTGAATTCTCAAACTACTAGAAAATTGGCGACTATAAAATAGTGAAATTTGATTGCGACTTGTGAAAAACAAGTCCGTTGCTTTTGTGTATCACGAGATAATATATCAACAAAAAACTGGAGTTTTAATATCGAATAAAAGTGAGCTTTTAAAATTCGGTTGGTGATTGGTGTTGGTGTTGGCGTCGGTGCTGCGAGAAAAGGGTTCGTTGGTTTTCGTACGCTGAAAAAAAATAAACAAAATGAAGGGAATAGTTTAAGGAGGATTTAGTTGAGTTATGATTGGTTAAACAGTGTGTTAAAGAAAGAGTAAAGGCATAATCTTTTATCTCAATTGGGTAAACGCGAGCGTTTGCTTTCATATTTCTTGTTTTGTTAAACTCGGTCGATAAAAATGAAAATGAAAAGAAAAAACAATTCGGTAGGATATGATTCGTATAGGTGCTTGACTGGTTGAGTCGCTGTTAGATAGAGTGGGGTGGCTGTCAGATGGAGTGAGGTGGCTGTTAGATAGAGTGAGGTGGCTGTCAGATGAAGTGAGGTGGCTATTAGATGGAGTGAGGTGGCTGTCAGATGAAGTGAGGTGGCTGTCAGATGGAGTGAGGTGGCTGTCAGATGAAGTGAGGTGGCTGTTAGATGGAGTGAGGTGGCTGTCAGATGAAGTGAGGTGGCTGTCAGATGGAGTGAGGTGGCTGTCAGATGAAGCGAGGTGGCTGTTAGATGGAGTGAGGTGACTGTTAGATGGAGTGGGATAGCTATAATATGTTTGGGTAGCTATATTATGCGCGTTCCCAAATTTCATTAAAATAGCGCAATAATAACGCAAAAAGGATAGGAGAATTAGTAATTTAAAATAAGCAATTAACTGCGTAATAACCAGCTCGAAATAAATAAAAAATTTGCATATGTCCTGATAGAATATAATGCCGACAAGTTTTATCACCAAAGCAATTAAGATCGGAATTTTAAGTCTCACTAATACGATAGGCAATCATTTCTGATGGACAAAGGAACAAAAATTACTCAAGAAATATACTAGCATGTTTTCTTAAAAATAGGCGAAAAACTTAAACTATATAATCAGAATACGATAGAAATAATAAACTGATATTGACACCGAGAGAGTACTAACTGAATGAGACTCTAAAAGGTATAAATGAGATCATATGAGATCAATAACAGTTAAAAGCATCAAACCTTTTGATAACTAAAAATTTTCGTGCCAGGCTCATTGTTTTATTTACGCAACAATTGCTACATATAGAATATATATTGAGGTGGCTGTTCGATGGAGTGAGGTGGCTGCTCGATGGGATGGAGGTGGTTGCTCTATGGAGTGAGGTGGCTGTCCGATGGAGTGAGGTGGCTGTTCGATGGAGTGAGGTGGCTGTTCGATGGAGTGAGGTGGCTGCTCGATGGAGTGATTTGTTCGCTTGATGATTGCAGATTTTTGTTTCATGTTGTAGATCTTGCTTTTGCAATACAAAACAAATCAAACTATTAAAAACTAATACAATAGAGATAATCTGTTTCACAAAATTACTAAAAAGAACAACTGCGTAATGCTTGTAGTAATATTCTAGATGGTTACAAACAGAATGGACTATTCTACGCTTATGTATTGACAAAAGAATATTTTGTTTAAATCGGGTTTATTTGGCACACAACGAGAATAGAGGAGGCACCCCATTTAAGTGCTGAATAATTTTTTTCATTTACCCTTTCTTGCTGAATTGAGATCATTGTCTAGAATGATTTCCAACATTTCCCTGTTGAGAGTAAGACAATAATGTTTATATTTAGATTGGCAAACTGACCGTTGCATTGTCAATTTTATATACAAAAAGTAAACAGACTTTAAACTTATTTTAGTAGATAACAAAATAAACACGAAGTAAAAAGGTGTAAATTTAAGCCTCAATAAATTCAAGTGTCATCACTGTGATTTCAAACCTGCACTTTTTACGTGATAAAATTCAAACAAAATTAACATTATTTTTTTAGTAACAGAGTTAAAAATTTATCCACGTATAAAATTGAGAATATTATTTCATTTATTTATGGTTGCCCTAACATCAGTTTTGAGGAACAGTTAATATTTAAAACCAATTTAAAATTTGATGAAGTTCACACGAAACTCCAGTGTTTGTTATAAACGAATCAACAAAAAAGTACAATATACTTTGAAAGGAAATCGAATCACGGACACGTTTCTAAGAATCAGTTGCTGTTAGTCGGATACAAAATCTAAAGAAATTTAATGAAAAAATCACGACTTTCATCAACTGAAGTTTACCTTCTTAGTTCCCATGCGATTAGAAAATGATTAGCAAACATCCTGCGCGCATTCATGATTATTGATTATATATAATTTCTAACTGTTATTAAGGTAACTCAGGTCCAATTCAAACTACGTATGTAGCTTTACTGTATAGGAGAATAAAATGGGACAATTTCCCTACCTGTAGTTGATCTCCCCGTCACCATCTTTGTCGAGATCGTTGATGAGCCATTCCACCTCCTCGTCGGATAAGTTTAGACCGGATTCCTGAGTTTTACAAACCAAGAAGGGATTTTATGTAGTACCTGAACTGTGTAAAATATCAATGACTTCTTAATGACATTAGCTATTGAAAGACTGAAATTACTAGTTCCTATATGATACCACTCTTTTCTTATAGGCTTTTAACAAGCTTTAGACCTCTGTCTAACAGGTCTCTACACCCACCTTGTCTAACAGGTTTCTACTCCCCATGTCTAACAGGTTCCTATACCCCTTGTCTAACAGGTTTCTATACCCCTTGTCTAACAGGTCTCTACACCCAGCTTGTCTAACAGGTTTCTACTCCCCATGTCTAACAGGTTTCTATACCCCTTGTCTAACAGGTTTCTACTCCCCATGTCTAACAGGTTTCTATACCCTTGTCTAACAGGTTTCTACTCCCCATGTCTAACAGGTTTCTATACCCCTTGTCTAACAGGTTTCTATACCCCTTGTCTAACAGGTTTCTACTCCCCATGTCTAACAGGTTTCTACTCCCCATGTCTAATAGGTTTCTATACCCCTTGTCTAACGGGTTTCTATACCCCTTGTCTAACAGGTTTCTACTCCCCATGTCTAACAGGTTTCTACACCCCTTGTCTAACAGGTTTCTATACCCCTTGTCTAACAGGTTTTTATACCCCTTATCTAACAGGTTTCTATACCCCTTGTCTAACAGGTTTCTACCTGTTGTCTAGCAGGTCTCTACACCCCTAGTCTAACAGGTTTCTACCTGTTGTCTAGCAGGTCTCTACACCCCTTGTCTAACAGGTCTCTACGCCCCTTGTCTAACATGTTTTTATAACCCTTGTCTAACAGGTCTCTACGCGCCTTGTCTAACATGTTTTTATAACCCTTGTCTAACAGGTCTCTACGCCCCTTGTCTAACATGTTTTTATAACCCTTGTCTAACAGGTCTTTTCCCTACACCCCTTTTATAACAGGTTTTTACTAAATTGTGTAACTTCTACCACTTGTCTAACATTTCTACCCCGTCGTCTAATAGGTGTCTACCCTTTGTTTAACAGGTTTCTGCTTCTGTGTCATAACTTTGGACGCAATCAGTCAAGACAACCGTTATTCAAACTGTAAAATAGCAAAATTTTGGTAAATAGCTTTGAGAGGTTTCGTGCACTATAAAATAGCTGAATCAAAATATTAAAAAACAGGTTTGAGTGAAAAGATCACTTGAATAAAATGAATGAAGCTTAGAAATTGGCTTGTTTGATATGATATTTTGTTATAAACAGTTCAATAATCAGATCACAAATTGTCACTGCAAGCCACTCATTCAAAGTGTACTGTAAACATTAGAACGTGTCTTTAGTTCGTTCATTCGTTCAACAAGAATAAAAAACTCTGAGTAAAAAGTTTGTGCAAAACGCGACATGGCTTTTCGAAAAAAGGCCACTATCAAGGAAAAAGCGATAGGTTTTTAAGGCACTGCACACATTGCAAAAATTTTTTATTTTGTGCAAATTTTAAGTTACCTTGCGAAATATCTGGAATATTTTGCACAGTGGGTGCTATTAGCGTCAATATTAACTGTAGACATCAAACAGCAAAACCTCACTGATTATCTAATTCCCTACCCCTAGACATACACCTCACTCCCTGTGCAATTTTTCCCTACCCATAGACACACACCTTACTTCCTGTGCAATTATTCCCTACCCATAGACACACACCTCACTCCCTGTGCAATTATTCCCTACCCATAGACACACACCTCACTCCCTGTGCAATTTTTCCCTACCCATAGACACACACCTCACTCCCTGTGCAATTATTCTCTACCCATAGACACACACCTCACTCCCTGTGCAATTTTTCCCTACCCATAGACACACACCTTACTTCCTGTGCAATTATTCACTACCCCTAGACATACACCTCACTCCCTGCTGCTATGGTTATCAACCCCTAGACATACCTAACTCACGAATGCTATGATGCGCTACCCCCCAAACATACACCTCACTCCCGAATGCTATGATTGGATAATCTATAGAAGCCTTCCTCACTCGCTCACGTTCTAAATCTCTGATCCAGCACTTACTCGCGAATCTGATAAGTCGAAAATTTTGGACTATATGGCATAAGATATGGGGTGAAAGAAACAATTGGTATCTTTGTAATGGACATAAAAAATTCCTCACAAACCTCGAGTCCCTCGAGAAACTCCTCGCGAGTGACCGACATGCTGCGGTCTTTGTCGAACGTGTTAAAAAAGTCAATCATCTTCATGCCGCGCTTCTCAACAAAATTCCTCAATTTCATCATCGGATGCACCTTGGCCTTCTCGCGGTGCGGCACTTTGACGCCGACTTCTACTTTGAGGTCGGGCATTGTCTCCAGGACTTGCTGGTGCAAATCCTTGAAGTCGTCGTTGATCATGATGTCCTGTGCAAAATTTGCGAATTTTCAAACTGTTCTTCTATCGGCAAGCATATATACAGATAATATAATTGATAAGTAGATTGTAGCCTAGTGGTTAGGGCGTCGGACTCACGACTTGAAGGTCGGGGGTTCGATTCCCGACTCCACTGGAACCACTTGTGTCCTTTAGCAGGACACTTAACTCTGCATTGCTTCAGTTCACCCAGCTGCTAAATGGTTACCAGCATTAGTTGGGATAATTGAAGGTGGGTGTGGCGTCCCCCCAGTCCATGGACTGAACAGCTGTACGCAGCCTTCAGATGCGCCGCGCATTAGCTGCGGCTGTGCTGTCGGCTGCACATCTGACCCAATTGCTGCAGGTGTAATCAATAATTAGATTATAATTATAATTATAATTCATTTATAATTCATTGCACCGACACCAAATGAGGTAGCCAATGAGAGCTTGCAACATTGAAGCGCACGTGGCTCGCGTGTTATAGTTGATTTACATTCGCAAATGGACACATTTTCAAACCCCATTAACTGTACTAACTTTATCGGGTACTTGGTTATTAAGGGGTACAAATAACTTTAAGAGGGACGCGTCCGAAGGGCCCATGATATTCATTAAATCACTAATTGCTAGAAGCATTAACACATGACTTGTCCGAGTAGCTAAATTGTCCTACAAGAGTCGCTTCATCGTTTTTTTAAGACTGATCACTGGAGGTCAAAGCAGTGCGTTGCATAATCTAATTGTAACAGTACTTTTATTTAAACTAACTATATGAACAAAACACGTTTTACACAGCAGCTTCACGTTTAGCCGTTTAATAACGCCCAATTTTATTACAAAAAATATCGTGAAGAGAAGAGACAGAAATAAAAAAAGAGAGAATAGAAATAGAGAATAGAGAATAGGCAGCTAAAATCATTGTACAAGTTTTAATAGGCAAAAAATTAAAATTAAATGAATTCCAGTTCCAACAGAGAGAGACAACAGACAATGTGGAGGCTGCTATAGACTACAACCCCTATAAAACCAACAACCAAATGCTTAGCAAGAATGGACTGGATACGCACGAGACAGAGACGCAGCTCTCAGAGCATTCTTGAGACAGGTTGCTTTGCAATTTGTCAGCCACTTAGCATCGGTAGGGTACGAAGAGAGAGAGAGGGAGACTGAATATTTGAGATATTCTGCAATTGTCGCTACCAGGGGACACGTGCCACAGTCTATAGTTTAGCAAGCCATTTAACTCAAAGAAGGCGGCTTCAAAGCGAGCAAGTAGAATATCGTTTCGAAGAAAAACCGGAGCAGTTTTAGCTTGAAACAAAGCTAGTTTCGAAGGAACTTTTTAGTACTGATCTTGATCGAGACGATGGAGCGTCAGAAGAGGTCGCCTCAGGAAGCTGGAAGGCGACGCATCATTGTGACCAGTGACCCTCTGCTCAGGGCCTATTATGAGAACAATCTTGAACGCATGGGCGCCATCATTCGCGAGGATCCGGCCGAGATGGAGCGCCTGTTGGACCAAGTCAATCCGCTGGTCTGCCTGGCCGCCAAAGAGGATCGCGACGAGGTTCTGGGCCTCGTCAACTCCCTGGGCGGTCGGCTGGATTTGCACAACGCCGAACAGATGACACCGCTGCAACTGGCCGTGATGCACGGCTGTCTGAAGGCCACAAACTTTTTGACTTACCTGAAGAGCAGCGATTTAAACGAGCCTTATCCCAATGGCGACTTCCTGCTGCACAGGGCCTGCGTCACAGGCAAGCCAGAGCTCGTGACGCAACTAATTCGCATCGGCGCCGATCCCAATCGGACCAACGCCCAGGGCCTGCTGCCGTTGCACAAGGCCTGCGAAGAGGAGAGCGTCGCCATGGCTGCCGCGCTGCTACCCAAGACCGACAACGTGAATGTGGCTGGAGCAGAAGGACGTACAGCGTTGCACATCGCGGCTGCCAACCAATCGTTGGCCCTCATCAAGCTGCTGCTGGCTTACAACGCTGACATCGACAAGTACGATAGGAATAAGGAGTCACCCATCGACATCATCATCCAGATGGGCAACAAGAACATCCTGGTTGGTCTGGCGAACTTCCTTGACAGATCTGTCACTGGCAGCTTCCTGTCCTTCAAAGAGTTGGACGACAACTCCGAGTTTTCGACTGTCCTTCAGTTTATCCAGACAATCGACAACGAGATCACGCATCCGACGGTTACGAAAAAGCAGGAGGTGTCCGAGGAAGAGGCGTCTCGAATCATTGGCCGGATCGCCACGGAGGAGAAGACGGACTTCATGGAGTTCCGGTCGATGCTCAAGACCATTGCCTATGGCGGCCTGTCTCAGCGCATCCTGGAGCACAAGGTGGTGGACAAACTGGCTGTTGCCGTCTGCAAGCAGGTCCTCTTTCGAGAGGACGCCGAGATGTTGCGCCTCATCGTGTACAACACCGGCCTCTGGCCTGCCATCAGGTCCTCACTGGAGGAGGACATATTCGTTCTGTACGAGACCTGCCAGGAGATTGGCTCAACCGGCATGGTCGGCCTGATCAAACACGAGACCTTCGACTCTGACGAGGAGATAAATATAGACGACTTTTGTCGCTTCATAGCCCAGGTGTCCAACCTGCCGACGCTGGACGTCAGCCGTGAGAAGCAACGCGACGAGTTTCTCAAGGATCCGCTGCAGTCGCTGACTCTCTGGTCCATCCTAACCGGCCGATTTGAGCTCACCGAGGACCTGCTCAAAACCGAGCAGTTCGACATCATCCCGATGGGTCTGATGTGCGCCGGAATTCTGCGCAACATCCGTTTCCGACCCGAGATTCCATCGCCAACTAAGAAGATCATGGAAAATGTCGCTGAAAAGTGCGAGAGCGTCGCTGTGAAACTTCTGCGCAGCATCACGGAGTACGACACCTCAGACAACAAGGTGGTCAGCATCCAGTACATGCGCTGCCCGCTGCATCCGTATAGCGACAAGTCAGCGATCGATCTAGCCGCATCTGGTCAGTCAGAGTCTTTCATCACAATGCCCAGTGTGCAGAGCGCTCTCGACATGGAGTGGTACGACCGGCTCTACAAACTGCCCTGGCTACTGCGCCAGTTCCTCGTCCTAATGGCCGTCATTCCCTACAATCCCATCGTGGGTTTAATCCTTATTCGATTGGAGAAGAAGCGCGCGGAAGAGAGGCGATCTAAGGCCCTCGATGAAGACAATGACGAAGATAAAGAGGTGCGTCTTACTCCATGTTTTCCAGGATTTTCTAGAAGTTTGTTATAATTAAATATTTAATAACAGCCAACCAATTACAGGTCAGCGGCGTCACAATGGGTTCCGAGGCTCGCAAGCGCAGCACCAAGGACAAGCCCGAGGAGGACCGCACGGGAGCCGGCGAGAGGCGCAAGAAAATGAGACGCAACCTCACAATGCAGCAGTCGGACGACGTTGCACTAGAAGACAAGCCGTCGCAATCGAAGGACCAACCGCAGCAGGCGGACATGGAGATGCTCCGATTGGACTCAAGATCGTCCCTACTGTCGGGCGATCGCAGGCCGCGCGGCAAGCCGGGCCGCTCGGACGAGGAGCCGTCAAAACGCGAGAACATCTTTGCGCAGTCGTTCCACGCGATGAACAAGCTCTACAACACGCCGTGCGTGAAATTTCGCTTCCACGTCATGTCGCACATCATCTTTGTGCTCATCTTCTCTATCGTGATGGTGGCCCAGTTTCATTACAAACCGACGCCGTTAGAAATTATTGTCTACCTGTTTTTATGCGGATTTCTGTTGGAGGAGTTGCGTGAAGCCAACATGGGCTTGAACTCGGGCACAATGTCTTCCTACCTATCGGACGGATGGAACATCATCGACAATACCGCCATTCTGCTGGGCATTGTAGGCTTTATCTTACGTCTGTTTCGCATCAACACAACGATGACTACAACGGACCTGTACACCTTCACCGATAGCTTCTGGTGGTGCGCGCATCTCACGCTGGCTCTCAGCTGTCTGCTATTCTGGATTCGCCTGCTGTACATCAGCACAGTGCTTGAGAGTCTGGGACCAAAGCTGAAAATGATCTACATCATGATCATTCGAGACTTCCTGCCGTTCCTCATCATCCTGTCCATTGTGATGTTCGGCTTTGGCATCGCTATGCACGGACTGCTCTTCCCCAACGGATACGCCATGGACAACAAGACACCTCTGAGCGGTGCCGAGATCTTCCAGCGAATGTTCAAGATCACCTTCTACGCAATGGTTGGCGACTACTCGCTGGACTTGATCCAGGGCACCGACTGCAACAATGAGACCACTAGCAAGCCGTGTCCCCACCCGCTGGGCAAGATTGTCGTGCTCAATATGATCATGGTGGTCTACATCGTCATCACCAGTGTCCTGCTGCTCAACCTGATCATCTCCCTGTTCAGCAAGACGGTGGAAGAGGTCGACAACAAATCCTTCGCCCTGTGGCAGTTCGAGCGCTACAATCTGGTGCACGAATTTCACATCCGGTTCCCGCTGCCGCCGCCGTTGAACATCCTTGGCAGCGTCTTCAAGCGCATCAGCAGCATCTTTACGCGCTTCAAGGCCAGAGGCCGGCAGGGCCGGGAGAAGCTGGCCCGCGGCTTCGAGAAGGCGTCGGTGTTTCACTTCCTGCTCTATCAGGCCTTCAGCCTGCGAAAGCGTCGCAAATATCTTCAGGGCGACGTCGAGATTGAAGACATCGACAAGATCATCGGCGAGATCAACACCAACGTGAAGATTATGAACGCAGAAATCGTTAATCTAACAAAGAAGGTCACGGAGCAGAGGGAGGAAGAGGAAGACGAGGATTGAATGAGTTTTACAGGATGAGAAACTTTGGTTTATTTATTCCATTTATTGATCCTTTTACTGTACAATTTATTAATTGGTTGATAAAAAATATTTTTGTTAGAGGGCCGAGGGCACTGACACATTCCTGGGTGACTGTAGACCCGCAGCCAGCGAGAGGCAGTTCTGCTCATTGAATTCTAATGACTCTAGAACACTCACTCACACAGGTTTTGTACATCTGCCCTGACTTTCTCATCGTCAGTCAAGTGTACACTCTCACTTTGCCTTGGGAGCTAGTAGCGCGACAGGCCCCAGCATACAAAGCCATCTCTCTGCGGCTGCCTCGCTTTCGATTACCCGCACCAAAATTAAATTATAAACAGGTAAAATACTTTTGATTTAAGCATATTGCTCTTAGGCCATCGTCCTATTTCGTACAATAACTTTATTCATCCTTGACATAAGTGTCATTTAAAAATGTCACGTTTTTTTTAGATTTTTCAAACTGCTTTCAGGTTTAACTACTTCTAGTAACAATTATAACAAGTATTTTTCTGTATGTTAGGCACTTATACTAAGCTACCACCAATTTTTGTTGAGTAATTAAACAAAGATGTTTTAGATTTCATTCTCAACTTTGTATTATTTGCTTGCGAACTGAAAAACTAGAAATAAATCGAAAATTTAATCTTTCTATGCGAAAATTTCCTCTCATTCATTCAAGAAATGTGTGTACCTCTGTACAAGTACCAGCCATTTTAATTTTGAAGGATTTAAATCTACATTTTATCGTCAGATAGTTATCTAGCCAATCCCTATTGGATGAAAACTGATAAAAATGTTATGTCACTGTGAAACAGAACGACTCACCTGAAAGTCCAACAGGCTAATCTGTGACTGCGGATTCTTGGAAACTGCTGTTAGGATCGCATAGCAACCGGATGTTTGCATTGGGTTGCGGCCCATCTGGAAAGTATACAGGATTTCAATAACTCCACTTGAGTATCTGGCACTCTATTTCAGTATCTGTCACTCTATTTCAGTATCTGTCACTCTATTTCAGTATCTGTCACTCTATTTGAGTATCTGTCACTCTAATTGAGTATCTGTCACTTCAGTTCAGTATCTGTCACTCTATTTCAGTATCTGTAACTCTATTTCAAGTATCTGTCACTCTATTTCAGTATCTGTCACTCTAATTAAGTATCTGTAACTCTATTTCAAGTATCTGTCACTCTATTTCAGTATCTGTCACTCTAATTAAGTATCTGTCACTCTAGTTGAGTATCTGTCACTCTATATCAGTATCTGTCACTCTAGTTGAGTATCTGTCACTCTATATCAGTATCTGTCACTCTAGTTGAGTATCTGTCACTCTATATCAGTATCTGTCACTCTAGTTGAGTATCTGTCACTCTATATCAGTATCTGTCACTCTAGTTGAGTATCTGTCACTCTATATCAGTATCTGTCACTCTAGTTGAGTATCTGTCACTCTATATCAGTATCTGTCACTCTAGTTGAGTATCTGTCACTCTATATCAGTATCTGTCACTCTAGTTGAGTATCTGTCACTCTATATCAGTATCTGTCACTCTAGTTGAGTATCTGTCACTCTATATCAGTATCTGTCACTCAAGTTGAGCATCTGTCACTCTAGTTGAGTATCTGTCACTCTATATCAGTATCTGTCACTCTAGTTGAGTATCTGTCACTCTATATCAGTATCTGTCACTCAAGTTGAGCATCTGTCACTCTAGTTGAGTATCTGTCACTCTATATCAGTATCTGTCACTCTAGTTGAGTATCTGTCACTCTATATCAGTATCTGTCACTCTAGTTGAGTATCTGTCACTCTATATCAGTATCTGTCACTCAAGTTGAGCATCTGTCACTCTAATTAAGTATATGTCACTATAATTGAGTATCTGTCACTCTATATCAGTATCTGTCACTCCAGTTGGGTATCTGTCACTCTAGAATAAAGTTATACGTTTTTATGAGATTTTAGAATATTTAACTCCAATTAGCTTAATCTGTCAAACATTCCCAGGTCACTCACCCTCAGAATTTTCAGCGTGCTATTCAAAGTGAGTCCTTTGCCAAACAGAACGGCACCCTCTGTGGTAATGCGATTGTTTCTGCAAACAGGTTATTTGAATAAGTGAAATTATTTTTTTTCTTTTCTGTTTAGATACGATGCATCAACACACAAGACCATCAGAAGAATGGCCCAAAGAATCCCAGAGAATCTCCCATAGAATCCCAAAAAATATCCCAGAGAATCTCATAGAATCTCCCATTGAATCTCCCACATAATCCATAGAATCTCCCATTAGAATCTCCCAGAGAATCTCCCATAGAATCTCACATAGAATCCCATAGAATATCCCACAGAATCTCCCATAGAATATCTCATTGAATATCCCGAGAATCTCCGATTAAATCTACCATAGAATCTCACATAGAATCTCCAATAGAATATCCCATAAAATCCCATTAAATATCCCTGAGAATCTCCGATTGAATCTCCCATAGAATCTCACATAGAATCCCATAGAATATCGCAGAGAATCTCCTACAGAATCTCCTATAGAATCCGATAGAATATCCCAGATAATTTACCATAGAATATCGCATATAATCCCACAGAAAATCCCATAGAATCTCCCATAGAATTCCATAGAATCCCATAGAATATCTCAGAGAGTCTCCCATAGAATCTCTTACTTCGTAGAATCTCTCATAGAATCCCTATGTCATACTAATCCTATTAACCAGAACAGCATTTCCTTCCTTTTAGACAAATTTCTAAAAGGTCGCAATCATTCTCAGATAAGTCCATTACACTAGGTAAAGAACAAGCTAAATTTACTCACGAAATATTCAGCTCTTCTAGGCAGGCGTTGACTTTTATGGCCTTGCTCAACTCCTGCATGCCATAGGTTGGCCCAAATCCGTTGAAACTCAAATCCAGCAGCTTCAGACCGCTGTTGGCCTTGAATAGAAGTGGATTGAAATTATTCTAAAGGCTCATACATCATGTTTTTAGATTATCTGGTGATGATTTCTATGGGATCTTATGAAAGATTTGGGATTTGGGATTCTCAGGGCAGGGGCATATATCTGTGGAGATTTCCTGAAAGATTCCTTGTAAGATTCTCGGGGAGATTTCCTGGAAGATTCCCGGGGGGAGTTCCTGGGGGATTCTCGGAGCGATTTCCTGGGAGATTCGCAGGGAGATTTCCATGGAGATTCCTTGTTAGATTTCACGGAAGATTTTCTTGGAGATTCCTGGTAAGACTCTCTGGGAGTTTTCGAACGGATACTTTTGGGGCATTTTCTGGGACTCTCCGAGGGGATTCTCTGAGGGGATTCTCCGATGAGATTCTCTGAGGGTATTTCTTAAGGTGATTCGCTGAGCGGATTCTCGGAGGGGATTCTCTGAGGGGATTCTCAGAGGGCATTCTCCGAGGGGACTCTACGATGGGATTCTCTGAGGGGACTCTCCGATGGGATTCTCTGAGGGGACTCTCCGATGGGATTCTCTGAGGGGATTCTCTCTCCGATGAGATTCTCAGGGGTTATTTCTTAAGGTGATTCGCTGAGCGGATTCTCGGAGGGGATTCTCTGTGGAGATTTATCGAGCGGTATTCTGAGGGCCTTCTCAGAGGGAATTCCTTGAAGGGATTCTCCGATGGATTTTCTAGAAGAAAAGTCTAAAAGAATGATGATTATATTAACTCACCGCCAGGCCCTCAGCAATGCCCTTGGCTCCTTTGGCCCGAATGTGATTCCAGCTCAGGTTGAGTTCCAGCAGGCTGCTGTTCTCAACCAGCGCTTTGCCGATTGTGAAGCCACCAAGCTCGGCGAAATTATTCTGCGACAGATCCAGACGATGAAGAGTGGCCGTGTTCTGCAATTGATGCAAAACCATATTGGCTATTAGACAATTCGCTCTCTGAGCGATTTAAATCAAAAGGATTTCGATTGGTGGATAATGTCTGGCTTGATTCTATTTTTAGAAATAAATTTTTGGGCAACCTTGTGTATTATACATCCACAACCCCAGCCGGTCTTTGACAATCAAATTTCCAATTCCAATCCTACTATTAGACATTTTAGTCATTCTTAATTGTCGTAGGATTACTCCATTGCTCTTAGCAAATCAGAATCGACAGTAGCCAATGAGAATCGGCTGTAACCAATGAGAATAAGAATCCACAGAATCGACTCTAGACAATCAGAATCGGCTCTAGACAATCAGAATCGGCTCTAGCCAGTCAGAATCGGCTCTAGCCAGTCAGAATCGACTCTAGACAATCAGAATCGACTCTAGACAATCAGAATCGGCTCTAGACAATCAGAATCGACTCTAGACAATCAGAGTCGACTCTAGACAATCAGAATCGGCTCTAGCCAGTCAGAATCGACTCTAGACAATCAGATTCGACTCTAGACAATCAGAATCGGCTCTAGCCAGTCAGAATCGACTCTAGACAATCAGAATCGGCTCTAGCCAGTCAGAATCGACTCTAGCCAGTCAGAATCGACTCTAGACAATCAGAATCGACTCTAGCCAATGAGAATCGACTCTAGACAATCAGAATCGACTCTAGACAATCAGAATCGACTCTAGCCAATGAGAATCGGCTCTAGCCAGTCAGAATCGACTCTAGACAATCAGAATCGACTCTAGACAATCAGAATCGGCTCTAGCCAGTCAGAATCGACTCTAGACAATCAGAATCGGCTCTAGCCAGTCAGAATCGACTCTAGCCAGTCAGAATCGACTCTAGACAATCAGAATCGACTCTAGCCAATGAGAATCGACTCTAGACAATCAGAATCGACTCTAGACAATCAGAATCGACTCTAGACAATTAGAATCGAATCTAGCTAATCATAATCGGCTTTAACTAATCAAAAGCTCAAGCCAATCAAAATCTGCTTTAGCCAATCAGAACAGGTCTTAGCCAATCAAACTATAAGTATCTAGATAAAGGTTCCTCGCAATCCGTACCACGATCAGATCGGCAAAGAATTGGCTGCATCGATCGTCGAATTCATTGCCCCTCAGGCAGACGCTGGTAATTTGCGTGTTGGCGGTCAGGACCTCGCACAGCGGCTTGGCCACATCCATTCCCAGCTTATTATCGGACAGGTCAATCTCGGTGATGAAGCAGTTCTCGCGCAGCATAGCAGCAACCTGCAGAGCTCCGGCAGTGCCAAGCCAGTTATCGCCGAGGTCGAGCCTGGTGACGGTGGAATTCGAGGCCAAGGAGGCGCATAGGGGCTTGATGCCACCAGCGCCGAGGCCGTGATGCCGCATGTCGATCTCGGCGTCGCCGATGTGACGCAGGTAGTAACTGGCAGGTACAACACTGGCTGCTTTGCACAGCTCAATGTACAGGGTTCGACCCGAATGATCGTAGGCCGCGTGCTCGGCTGCATGGTGAATTGGCGGTGAATTTCTGTTATTTGGCATCAGCAATAAATCTGCTATCGAATCCTGATTGGCTGATTTCAAGGTCACGACGTACTTGATGTAATACTGGGTTCCCCACAAATTGTTACTATAAATAGCAACAACACTCGGATCACACTCCAACCGTTTTTAGCCAATCAAATTTCATACAACGATTATGGTATAAAGTTATGAAGTTTTTAAAATTAATACTTTTTTTAAAGCAGTTGTTTTTATTTGTCTTTTGGATTAAATTATAACGTTTACGTGTCCTATTTTTAGCAAAAATCAAGTATCCTCTGTTATACAATTTAACATTATTTGAAAATAATCACGAAAAGAATGGAAAAAGTACATCTTGAAAAAAATTGTGCACTAATCATTTTTTGTGCGCAGAAAGGAAATTTAGTGTGCATTGTGCATTTTACTCGTATTATAATGATGATTTTGTGTCAACAGGATTGTTAATGACTTATTAATCAGTTAATGTGTCTCTTTTTTAAAGTACGAATAATCAATCAAGATTCGCAATAAAATACTTCAAGAAGTACATTTAGCAAAACTCTTAGAACATCAATAAATTGAAAAAAAACTGATGCAAAAACAGTACAGCTGCCGCTTGTCGATAATTACTTACCGGTAACTCGAACTTTAGCTAGAAAATATTGAAAACAAAATATTCAATTGCTGCGATTAACTACGACGTAAAAACTGATATTTAGATATTTATGAGTTTACATGTAACTATATATATAGAGCTCAATGGTTTTAAACTAAACGGATTTTCAGAACAATTTAGGCGGGTTATTTAAACTAAAACTTAACCTACTAATTTAAGCATTGTGTTATTTGTAAGTTGCAAAGCATTGCGCTTAGATCAACAGTGACTCACTTTTCTCCTCCAGATCCGTGTCATACCCGTTGTCGTCTGCGATGTCGTCGAAGCCGAATTCCTGATCTTCCTCCGGCGAGAGTACAGCGACTGCTGCACCGGCTTTCTTCGAATGTTGATGCTTGCGGTGATGATGAAGGCGGGATTCCGCTTGATCCTCACGCAGATCCTTGTGCTCATCTTCTTCTGCCACCGCTGCTTCCAGATTCTCCTCGGGGATGCTGCTAGCCATGTTCTGGGATATTTTTAACTCTGAAAAAGCTAAGAAATAGTCAATAATGAAAGAAATTATTGCGTCAGCAATAAATTCTCATGGATTGTTGCATGTGATTGTCTTTTTTCTGTTCTCACGATTCTCATTGATCCATTAAGTTGAGCTATATATTGTCAATTACGATGAAAAAAAATTAATTTCTTTTTTAATTTAAAAAAGTATAAACAAAATAAAAAGCTCTATATATATTGTTTTTGTTTCTTTCCTTCATTTTAATCCTATTTATTAAGCAAGCTAGCTCTACTATTCTGTAAAAAAAGAGGAGCTAACTGAAAAACTTATATTCCATCAATATTAAAAATGCTTACAAAATTCTGATCTGCTTAACTAAAAACAAGTTATTTTTCAGAAACAGTAAGTTTTTTGCTTAAATGTTTCTAACTTGAAGAAAACAGTTCTTGGTTGATTATTATAATAAAATCATCAACATTCGAACCTCGGAATGAATGTCAACTAAACATTTTTGAAAGCCATACAAGAATGATACCAATGAGATCCATATTTTTTAACTGTGGATTGCAACAATGAATCAGAACGAATTGTACAAAGCCTTCAAAAGCAAGACATATAAATTCCTCTTATCGACATGAACATGCAACAAAACTATTTTTAAAATCTGCAATTTTGTTCATTCTATGAACATCTGTTTCACACAAGTTTATTTCATAACTTTCAACACTGCAGAGACAAATAATCGATAAACATAAATTAAGACCTAAGACTTGATATCTAGAGAACTGATTATAGCAGAAAAATACAAATACTTCTGCTCAGTTTCTTTTAAATTAAAAAGTATATATGTATTTTCGCATAATTTTTTATCCTTCTTAATGTAGCTAAGAGCCAAATAAACGACGGAGTCATTATTACAGAACCATACGCATACTTTTCAACTGATTTTCGTTACACTACAAATAAATCACGCAATGTAACAGGCTTTAAAACAACTAAACATCTGAATTAGCAGCTATCTCTTTGTCTCACAGGAACAAAGTCATTAAAGAATAATACTTAATTAATGAGATTAAGACATCTACATGATGACGTGCACTGAAACATCGGCATACATAAAAAAGTTCTTGCTAGCTAACTCAAAATTATATACCACTCAAAACTTACTGCCAACATGTGCCAACACCTAGGTGTTTATATCCTCAAAATTTGTTTATAGTTAACTTTTAAATCCTGCTTACTTATAGCACTTCTAAAGCAGTAAGTATAAAATTATATGTCTTCTTTGTTTGTTAAGATAAATTTATAAAAGAAACACAAAACCGGAAAGGTAATACTCGTGTATTTGTCTCGAAAGCAAAATATTTTGTGTGCTATTACAAAACTTAATTTTCTCGAGGAAATATTTCCGAAAATGAAGCATACTTACCTCCGCTTGGAATGATGTTGAAAGCAACAAAATATAGCTTTGTTTGTTTAAGGTGTAACTCTTAAATAACAATTGACATATCTACAAAAACTTAATTTATTATACTAGCTAGGCATAAAAAAGCTGCTGGACTCAGTTAGCGTGTTATAAAGAGTAGTGCTATATTTCAAGCAGTAAATTTTACATTGGTGTTGCTTTAGTTGTCGCGTCTTTTTACTTTTGGCTAGGTCTAAAGAACGTAAATAGCAAATTAAAGTATTTGCGTCCCTACTTTTCATAACTAAAATGCCGATGACTGTTCGAGCTAGATTTTTTCACTAAGTGCTTTGGTTTTATTGCTACCAACGTAGATAATCAAGAAATTTCAGTTAATTCTAGAGATTTTAAGGAAGAAAAGTTGAATCGAATCACATTCAGAATCTAGATTCATTTTGGTTCGTGCTCGGGGTTGAAAAGTTATTTCGTCTGGCGAGATATATGCATGCAGGACCCCATCTTTTCACATTCTATTTGAACATCGATCAACTGATTTTGCAATTTGAGTTTTCTAGTTTTATAAATAGGCTTTTTTGAAAGAATCAACTTCAAACCCAAAATTCAAAAGAACTCCTGCAAAAACTCTACAGAAGGCGCTCTTCGATAAGAGATCCGTTGCTATGCAAAATTTCCAATGAATTTCCAATGTACAATTGAAAAGCCTTTTACGCGTACTTAAGGTATCTAATGTGTATAGCTAGTATAGCTTCTACAATTCTTTCCAGCAATTTTCCATCCAACACCGACCAAAAGTTTTAAATGCGTAGCTTAAAATCGCTTGCGTACATTCTTGAGTTATATAGCCGAAACAACGAACCGATGAATTTCTAATGCGCCACTTGTAGCTCATGCTTTCATCCCACACGCAGCACGGGTTGCAAGCCTCCCTCATCATTCCAGCCTCCATTCCCATAGCAGCACGCGGGTTAGTCCCAGCAGCTGTTGCTAGGGTGAAGCAATAGGGGAAGCACACGCGATAGAGGATGCTGCTGGTTTCTGGCAGCTTGTTCCCCATTCTCCCCTTTGTCTAACTGCAGTCCTCAACTCCTGTGGCCGTGCATGCAGCTCTGGCAAAAAGCCGCTTTTCTGCCATCCCCACCCTGAAGAAGAAGAAAGAGACTCGCTTGTTGGTCGCCAGCCGCCTCCAGCCCCAACCACCACCCGCGCGGTTGTCAACCAAGCCACCGGGCGTCATAGCAACTAGGCGTCCCGCTTGAAGCGACACCCCCAAGCGACGTCCGATGAGGATAAAAGGAGCCCGCGGCCGATTCTCCTCACCGCGGCTAGGAATTGAGACAGCAGCTTCAGTCAGGGCAGTCCTACAACAGCAAAGCAGCAGCTTATTTTTCTTTGCACAGTGGCTGATACAAAGAGTCTAATGACTGAGATTGATCTAGTCAACCGTGATCCCAACGGTATCAACTCCGGGATCCAGGTGAGAATAACTAATAAACTAAATCAAAATAACTAACTAGCAAACTTTCTGCCCGAAAGATCAATTAATGTCTCGCGGTTAAAAAAACTTCCAGGTTAAGTTTGAAGATGTCCTTGCTGAGCCAGATGGCGCTCACTCGATGGACTGCGTGTGGCAGAACAGCTACAAGTGCTACACCTGCGGCCTGGCGCTGTCCTACAAGATCGCCACCCTACTCTGCGGCATCTTCATCGCCCTCCACTGGGGCTGCACCTTCGGCTGCTTGGCATTCGAACAGATCTGGTACATCACGCCGAACTGCAAGGTGTTCGAGATCACAATGTCCTGCTTCAAGCGCTTCTTTGTCACCATCCTGGAGTGCTGCCTGGGACCGTGCTGTGCCACCTGCGGCATGTTCTTCAGCAACATCATGGTCACGAACAAGTCCGGCTGATCGCTCACGTCATGCTCGATTTCTAACTAGCAGAACCCGACTGAAGCTGAAAACAACTTGAACTGCGAAGAATTACGGAATCCATTTGAATTGCCGCGCTTGTTTGACTTTTAATTATAACAACTGACTATTCATAGGTTATTTTACGATCGTATATAAAAATTGCCGATATTATATTTAACAAAAACTATTCCTAAATGAAATTAAACTAATATTTTGATTTTTTTTGTTTTGTTCCTTTCAGCTCTCTTATAATATAAATATTTTTGTTTTCTTGCACACGTGCGCAAGTCCAGATCCGTCTTTGTCACTCTAAATGTCTTATTTCAATAGGGTGTGCTTGTTCAAGCTCATTTTCTGCTTTTCCGATTAAACCGCCTAAATTAAAGTCCTGCTTTTAAGTTATAACTGCTGCTGTTCCGAGCGATTCGTGAATTTATTTGTTCGTAAAATTGTTTTGGGAATAAATGAAACATTGCGAATATTTGAGAACAGAAGATTTTTTATACACATGAGAGTAAAGTTAAAGAGAACTATTAACTAATTAAATCTACCTGATTCAAACCTGTTTCAACAAAAATTTTATCTTTAATTTTTGTCTAGTCTGATAACATGTCACCCAGACATAATAGAAGTTTTAATTGTCTCAACTAAAGCACGTTTTTGCGAGTAATATGTAATATTATGAATACTCACTTTTACTGATCGTGAAATTATTGTGTAAACAAGTAAACATCAGTTATATTAAAATAAAGTTTAACTAACACTTATAAACAATAAGGCCGCAATAAATAACTAGAAGATCATGTGGAAGATTATAACAAATCTGGAAAATCATTTGTTTTTTCTGCTTTCGTTTAAAAATATGGATGACAGAAACGAAACTTTGCTTGGTCGCCAAATCCACCCATCGCATAGGCCCATTGCAAGTTAAAGTCTCCATTTAGCATGGGATGCGAACTCACGACCTCAAAGTTATATGTACGAATATTAAACTACTCGTGTGAGGAAGCAAAAGAAATTTAAATTTATCGAGAACGCAAAATCCCAAAAACAGGTAGAGCTCTCAAACAAAGTGCAGCAAGTTTTATGTGAGTTCAGGGAAAATTCGTTCAAGATTACACACGCACTATATAAAAATATCCCAAATCTGGCGAAAATGACTCTCTGGATCCTACGGGGAAAGAATTGGTAGACTATTGGTAGTCTTTGAGCTGTGCCTGGAGAGTAGAAATTCTTCTTTGTTTACCGAACCGCTGCCCCGGGTTGCCATGACAACGCTTGGTGCTCAAGCTTTTGGGTAAGCAATATGGGTCAGGAAGGTATACAGAGAGTTGCCAGTGGTGGGAGAATGATAGATAGGCCTTAGTAACAGCGTTACCCGTCGATCCCAATGGGGACGCCAAACTCACTTCTTTCGTTTAAGAACTATTAGGATTGGATCGACCAATCCTTCGCAGAGAGTAGAGAAGAGAGGGAGAGAGAGGTACAGGCCAACTATGCCACACTCCAAATCCTGGCTCTAGTGCTTTTTCAGTGCTTCCCAGGAAAATGTTTTTTTTGTTTTACAAACCGTCCCCAGCTTCCATTGTTGAGCTCTATCTCTGTCTTTGCACGCACTTTTAGCAGATAAAACACAGGGGTAGAGTTCTGAGATGGTTAGAGAGAAAAGGAATGGAAAGAATTGTCACCCGTTGCTAATAGCAATGGAGCTTTTATGAAAGAGAAATGTAGGATTAATATATCGCCGCTGAGTGCTTTAACGGTCTTAGCACGAGTGCGCGAAGCGGCGATATATTAGTTGCATTGTAATATGCAAGCTGGGCCACAGACACTTGCGTTAAATGCACGCTCAAGCCTGTGGTTACGCTCCACATAGTGGCTGGCAAAATAAACTGTTTTTGTGCTTGTAGCGTTAGACGCACGCTAAATGCGTTACACGCATGATGAAAACGCTTAGCGCGGTTGAGTTTCTACCATAGACTACTTGCGTTACACGCACGCTGTCTAACGTTTAATGCACCGCATTGGAACTTTACCAGTTGGGTGCCGAGCAAGTTAATGGCGGTCGATCGAGGCGCGAGATCGTAATCGCCATTAACTGCGAGGCAGCCAACCGGTAAAAGCATTATAAGGCTTCAGGCCATAGACAAATCAACTCCCCCTATAACGCTATCTGGCGGCTGTCGGTCGACAAGCAACGGCGTTATAGGGGGGTTGATTTGTCTATGGCCTGAAGCCTTATAATGCTTTTACCGGTTGGTAAAATACTTTAATTGATAATTAAAAGAAACAAATATAAGCGTCCAAATTTTGTCAGCTTCTGGCTCATGGCTGATTGGCGCAGTTTGTGCCATAGACATGCCATTATCGCTGAGTGATCGTTTATACCATAATACGTTGCTGAAGCCTTATAATGCGTGTTACAATGCTGATTAAAACACTCATGTTACGATGCTAGAAATGAATTTTATCGTCTAAGAACACTATTGAAAAGTAAAAAGCGATTGCACTCGAAAACTACAAGAAATTTATACTTTATTTCGCACCTTTCCAAGTTGTACGTTAAAACAGTGACGCGAGTTTTGTGATATGATTTTTAGAACAATGTTTCGTGCTAAATTAAGCATTTTTTAGACTTTTGTCATGATTTTGATTTCTCGAATCAGCGGCTAAGGAAGGCCACCAAACTCTGTTTCGTTTCATTTTTGAGTAGATTTTTGATTCGGGCTTCTCAATCCATTGTTGTTTATAACAAGCGAAACTAGAATCTAATTATAAGCATGGAATACAACTAAAGTACATTGATGTGAATTATCGAAATAGAATACTGTTGTGCCACTTAACAAAGCTAAATAATCATTAATTGCAATCGGTTCTCTGTTACATAGCGAATTGCGATTGTTTGTAAAGCCTTTGAGTCATTAATCCCAGAGGCACCCATCAGAACAACCTCAGGAGCGGGGTTGGCGATAATAAGCGCGGCTGATGTGCTAATTTTGTGGGAAAATTCAACCAGCTCTCTCTCTAACTCAACCCCCTGCTGACCCTTCTGTCTTTCCCATCGTTGCTATTGGCAACAGCTCCACGCAGCGAAGGATTAAGCTGAGTACAACCCTTGAGTTAGAGAGGATTTAAGAGAAAGGAACTGCATAGACAAAGCAGCTGGATGGTTGGACTGTACACTGGTGGAAAAACCTAAAAGCTTTTCTGATTTCTTTTGTTCTTATTTTTGGACAGCAGCAGCAGCAGTTCATAGCGGAAACTGGTGGCAAAAATAGGATTTTTGCTAACGGCGCTGGGTTGGCTACTGAAAGAGAGGCATAGATAATGAGATTGGGCCAGCGGAGGGTGGTTGTTCGGTTGCTAGGGGCAACGTACATTACCTTTCGTTGGGATTGTGAACAGAAAAATGTCTTTCTGTGCGTGCAATAGTTATTCTCTGCAGGACTAAGCAAAAGAAAAATAAAAGACTGGGAATGACAGGTCTGTAAGACAGCAGATTGAATATAGCTACCGGAAATGGTTGTCATGGTAACCATTCCTCTTTCTGGTTGGCGACAGCTAGCTATAGCTATGAGCAGACAATTAAGTTGGTTATATTGAATTCAATGGCACACAGGCAGACAATTGAGTTGCTGCGAATCGCACAAATCTCAATAACTCTGAGTGCTCCGTTTCATGCTGGCCGTTGGTGTGCATTCGCGTGTGTGCAGGCGCCGATACAGATATGGCTACCATTGTTACTTTGTTTGGTTGCTATCGGCAACTATTCAACATAGAATAAAATAATTAGCAATGCTCTGATAGATTAGACAAATAACTGGGGGTGTCTAACTGGGCTCGTTCAATTGTGAATTGAGTTTTTGTTTGAGTGCGTGCCCTATATATACAACGGGTCCTCGTAAAAAACACAGAATATCTGCCTATCGATAAGAAAATCGGAACTTTGTTAAAATCATCTGAGCCTTTAAGCTAAGTCATGTCTGAAGAATTGGATCTAGTTAATAGAGATCCCAACGGCCTCAACCAGGGATTGCAGGCAAGGTTTCGTTTCGAATTTCGTTTCTGTCTAAATAATTCTTTAGAGTAGCATTTCCGATGAGGTTTTCGGCAATGCTCTTTTTATCGGAGTTGGTAAAACTAATCAACGGATGGGTGCGATCCCGAATTCTCCGAAATCTACAACTAGAAAAAGTCTAGGGTGCACAGAATTCTTTGCTCTGTGGAAATCCCAACTTCAAATAAATGCCAAATCCTAAAAAATCCTAACTCCAAAGAAATCCCAAATCCTAAAAAATCCCTACTCGAACGGAATACCAACTCAAAATGAATCACAACTCCAAAAAATCCCAACTCGAAAGAAATTCCAACTACAAAGAAATCCCTACTTCAAAGAAATCCCAACTCCATAGAAATCCTAACTCCAAATAAATCCCAACTCCAAGGAAGTCCCAACTTCAAAGAAATCCCAACTCCAAAGAAATCCCAACTCCAGAGAAGTCCCAACTCCAAAGAAGTCCCAACTCCAAAGAAGTCCCAACTCCAGAGAAGTCCCAACTCCAAAGAAGTCCCAACTCCAAAGAAATCCCAACTCCAAAGAAATCCCAATTCCATTGAAATCCCAAATCCAAATGAATCCCAACTCCTAATAAATCCCAAACTCTCTAAAACCCAACTCAGAGCATAGATTTAATGACTAGCTGAGTCTGCACATGCCAATAACAGGTAAAGTTCGAAGACGTCCTTGCTGAGCCAGATGGCGCTCACTCGATGGACTGCGTGTGGCGGAACAGCTACAAGTGCTACACCTGCGGCCTGGCGCTGTCCTACAAGATCGCCACCCTGTTCTGTGGTATCTTTATCGCCCTATACTGGGGCTGCACCTTCGGCTGCGTAGCTTTCAACGAAGTCTGGTGCATGACGCCAACCTGCAAGCTGTTCGAATTGTCGCTTCGCTGCGTCAAACGATTCGTAATGGTCATGCTGGACTGTTGCCTGGGGCCCTGCTGCGCCTCCTGCGGAATGATTCTGAGCAATATTGTTGTCACACAGAAGGCGGGATGAACGACTGCTAGCGTTTTGTGCGAAGGTCGCAATTACTTGTCGATTCACGAGATAACAATAAGTCAAAAAGGATGTCGGGTGATGATGAAATGAACAAAAACTACACATTTATTAACGAAAAAATGTTATTGAGAGTGTCTTCTCGGTCGTGATGCCTTTAGGCTGCATTTTGAACAGTTTGGGATGCATCGTCATCACCAAACAGTTAGGGATGTTTCGTCGATTGGTTTGTGATGTATCGTCAATTGGTTTGTGATGTATCGTCGATTGGTTTGTGATGTATCGTCGATTGGTTTGTGATGTATCGTCGATTGGTTTGTGATGTATCGTCGATTGCTTTATGATGTATCGTCGATTGGTTTGTGATGTATCGTCGATTGGTTTGTGATGTATCGTCGATTGGTTTGTGATGTATCGTCGATTGGTTTGTGATGTATCGTCTATTGGTTTGTGATGTATCGTCGATTGGTTTGTGATGCATCGTCGATTGGTTTGTGATGCATCGTCGATTGGTTTGTGATGTATCGTCAATTGGTTTGTGATGTATCGTCAATTGGTTTGTGATGTATCGTCAATTGGTTTGTGATGTATCGTCGATTGGTTTATGATGTATCGTCAATTGGTTTGTGATGTATCGTCAATTGGTTTGTGATGTATCGTCAATTGGTTTGTGATGTATCGTCGATTGGTTTATGATGTATCGTCGATTGGTTTATGATGTATCGTCGATTGGTTTGTGATGTATCGTCGATTGGTTTGTGATGTATCGTCGATTGGTTTGTGATGTATCGTCGATTGGTTTGTGATGTATCGTCGATTGGTTTATGATGTATCGTCGATTGGTTTGTGATGTATCGTCGATTGGTTTGTGATGTATCGTCGATTGGTTTGTGATGTATCGTCGATTGGTTTATGATGTATCGTCGATTGTTTTGTGATGTATCGTCGATTGGTTTGTGATGTATCGTCGATTGCTTTATGATGTATCGTCGATTGGTTTGTGATGTATCGTCGATTGGTTTATGATGTATCGTCAATTGGTTTATGATGTATCGTCAATTGGTTTATGATGTATCGTCGATTGGTTTGTGATGTATCGTCAATTGGTTTATGATGTATCGTCAATTGGTTTATGATGTATCGTCGATTGTTTTGTGATGTATCGTCGATTGTTTTGTGATGTATCGTCGATTGTTTTGTGATGTATCGTCAATTGGTTTGTGATGTATCGTCGATTGTTTTGTGATGTATCGTCGATTGGTTTGTGATGTATCGTCGATTGCTTTATGATGTATCGTCGATTGGTTTGTGATGTATCGTCGATTGGTTTGTGATGTATCGTCGATTGGTTTGTGATGTATCGTCGATTGGTTTGTGATGTATCGTCAATTGGTTTGTGATGTATCGTCGATTGGTTTGTGATGTATCGTCGATTGGTTTGTGATGTATCGTCTATTGGTTTATGATGTATCGTCGATTGGTTTGTGATGTATCGTCGATTGGTTTGTGATGTATCGTCGATTGGTTTGTGATGTATCGTCGATTGCTTTATGATGTATCGTCGATTGGTTTGTGATGTATCGTCGATTGTTTTGTGATGTATCGTCGATTGGTTTATGATGTATCGTCGATTGGTTTATGATGTATCGTCGATTGGTTTGTGATGTATCGTCGATTGGTTTGTGATGTATCGTCGATTGGTTTGTGATGTATCGTCGATTGGTTTGTGATGTATCGTCGATTGGTTTATGATGTATCGTCGATTGGTTTGTGATGTATCGTCGATTGGTTTGTGATGTATCGTCGATTGGTTTGTGATGTATCGTCAATTGGTTTGTGATGTATCGTCGATTGGTTTGTGATGTATCGTCGATTGGTTTGTGATGTATCGTCGATTGGTTTGTGATGTATCGTCAATTGGTTTATGATGTATCGTCGATTGGTTTATGATGTATCGTCGATTGGTTTGTGATGTATCGTCGATTGGTTTGTGATGTATCGTCAATTGGTTTGTGATGTATCGTCGATTGGTTTGTGATGTATCGTCAATTGGTTTGTGATGTATCGTCAATTGGTTTGTGATGTATCGTCGATTGCTTTATGATGTATCGTCGATTGGTTTGTGATGTATTGTCGATTGCTTTATGATGTATCGTCGATTGGTTTATGATGTATCGTCGATTGGTTTGTGATGTATCGTCGATTGGTTTATGATGTATCGTCGATTGGTTTGTGATGTATCGTCGATTGGTTTATGATGTATCGTCGATTGGTTTGTGATGTATCGTCGATTGGTTTGTGATGTATCGTCGATTGGTTTATGATGTATCGTCGATTGGTTTGTGATGTATCGTCGATTGGTTTATGATGTATCGTCGATTGTTTTGTGATGTATCGTCGATTGGTTTGTGATGTATCGTCGATTGCTTTATGATGTATCGTCGATTGGTTTATGATGTATCGTCGATTGGTTTATGATGTATCGTCAATTGGTTTGTGATGTATCGTCGATTGCTTTATGATGTATCGTCGATTGGTTTGTGATGTATCGTCAATTGGTTTATGATGTATCGTCGATTGGTTTGTGATGTATCGTCGATTGGTTTGTGATGTATCGTCGATTGGTTTATGATGTATCGTCGATTGCTTTATGATGTATCGTCAATTGGTTTATGATGTATCGTCGATTGGTTTGTGATGTATCGTCGATTGGTTTGTGATGTATCGTCGATTGCTTTATGATGTATCGTCGATTGGTTTGTGATGTATCGTCGATTGGTTTATGATGTATCGTCGATTGGTTTGTGATGTATCGTCGATTGGTTTGTGATGTATCGTCAAACAGTTAGTGATGTATCGTCAAACAGTTAGTGATGCATCGTCAAACAGTTAGTGATGTATCATCGATTGGTTTGTCATGTACCGTCAAATTTTAATAGTTTTTGTTGTACTTTCGAACGCGAATCGTTTTATTTTGTAACTTTCTTTGTTCTGTAACAGTGGGAGTATTTTTTATCGAAAAAATTTTATCTTGGAAAAATCGAAATAAAACTATTAGAAACACCTATTTCACTTTTTCCACCAGCTATTTAATGATGAATATATAATTTTGCACAGAGCAATATTTCTTCTTTAAGTTCTTACTCGCTATATCGACATTGATTAAATAGAAAATTACTACATAAAAATCTAAATGCTAAAAATCCTTAATTACTACTACTGCTCCAGTAACAACGAGCGCAAATATTTTTTTCTACAAAATTTGATTGCTTTTAACCTTCGTATTTGGAGTGAAGAAAAGACAATAATTGCGTTAAAAAAGCACTCTAGGGCAAAAAAGCAAATACGAGTATGTTTCCAGGAAAAACTAGTCAAACTAGAAATTAGCTAGACTCTCTGTCGAACAGGTTGACACTCCTGTCTAACAGGTAGATTCTCTTGTCTAACAGGTAGATTCTCCTGTCTAACAGGTAGACTGACACTCCTGTCTAACAGGTAGACTCTCCTGTCTAACAGGTAGACTCTCCTGTCTAACAGGTAGACTGACACTCCTGTCTAACAGGTAGACTCTCCTGTCTAACAGGTAGACTCTCCTGTCTAACAGGTAGACTCTCCTGTCTAACAGGTAGACACTCCTGTCTAACAGGTAGAATCTGCTATTTAACAGGTCGACTCTCCTGCCTAACAGGTAGACTGACACTCCTGTCTCACAGGTCGACTCTCCTGCCTAACAGGTAGACTGACACTCCTGTCTCACAGGTCGACTCTCCTGCCTAACAGGTAGACTGACACGATCCTGTCTAACAGGTAGACTCTCCTGCCTAACAGGTAGACTGACACTTCTGTCTAACAGGTAGACTGACACTCCTGTCTTAAAGGTAGACTGACACTTCTGTCTAACAGGTAGAGGCTCCTGTTTAACAGGTAGAACCTTGTGTCTAATCTGAAAATTTTACGGTATAATCTACTAATGCAATCTAACAGACAGACTCATCAGTCTAGAAGGCGGTCTTGCCTCTATAACCTGTCTAATTCGCAAAACAAATAAAAATTATATTCCCTGACCGGGAGTCGAACCCGGGCCGCCTGGGTGAGAGCCAGGAATCCTAACCGCTAGACCATCAGGGACTTATTACCTGCTGTGTCCGAACCCCGGTTTATCAGTTCGCGCGTTGAAGCAGTGAGTGAAGAAAAAGAATATAGTGACACGCGCACATTGCATTCCAACCCTAGACCTCATTGTCCTGCAGTCTTGTCTTTCACACTATACTGAAAAAATGCAGAAGCAACATAAAAAAAGCTAGAGATAGCCAACCTGCCTATGCAGTTTACAGATAAGGTTTAATTGTAGCTCGTATATAATCTGATATTCGGATATTTCTGGAATTAGGGGGGAATATGTAATACAGAGTTTCTTAATTTCGGACATTCATATTAGTGCGGAGAATCTGAAAATCTGAAACTTTTTTATTTTGTTTTAATCCACAAGTTTTAAATGTATTATTGTTCATTTTCGAAAATCGGACTCAAAGATTCACTTTCAGCTAAATAGCGCGCTGCTTTCAAAAACTGTGTACCGGCCAAGAGCTCTACTTGTTACAAAGAGTACAAAAGTACAAAGAGTACAAGAGTACAAAATTTAAAATCGTGTATACAATTTTTTTAACTAAACCTTTCCAAAAAGATACCGCATTATTCAGTGGGAAGGAGTCATTTTCATGCTATGGTTATATGTTTACTAATAATTATTAATTCAAGAATTCGGCAGTTTTTCACAATTACGAGTAGAATCAAGGTTTTCTAATAAATTCACACTTTTAGCTAAATTTTTGTTTTAATTAACAGTAGAATTACCATGCACGGGCGGTGTTTCGAATACCCACCCATTTTTCTTTCTTCTGTCTCTACCCAAATATTGAACCGATCGCCATGAGAATCCAGAACACGCCCAACAATTTTCCTCTCTATCCGTTTAAACAACTTCCAGAATCACGAAATATCGGTATCGTCGAGTCAACGACTCTCGTCGGGGTGTCTGGTGGCAAGAACCACCAATATAGGGGATAATTTTTCTGCTAATAAAATTGCATCATGTTGGCTATTGCTGTTGACTTTTTTGGATTGATTAAATTGTTAATTTTATCATTTTGACCCGGTATTTGAAATACCCCCGCGGTTATTCCATTGTTGAATGGCAATGAAAAGCTGCGAGAATTAATTAAAAAATCTTCTAATTGTTAAAATTATCTGCAAAAGCTTGTTTTGTTTTTTAACGCCAAGGAAGCAGCATTTCCTAGTACTCGTCATTGTCTTGACCTTGATCGCCTTCCACCGAGTCGATTCCAACCTCCTCGTAGTCCTTCTCCAGGGCGGCCAGGTCTTCGCGGGCCTCGCTGAACTCGCCCTCCTCCATGCCCTCGCCGACGTACCAGTGGACGAAGGCGCGCTTGGCGTACATCAGGTCGAACTTGTGGTCCAGACGCGCCCAGGCCTCGGCGATGGCTGTGGTGTTGCTCAGCATGCAGACGGCCCGTTGAACCTTGGCCAGGTCGCCTCCAGGCACGGCGGTGGGCGGCTGGTAGTTGATGCCGACTTTGAAGCCGGTCGGGCACCAGTCCACAAACTGGATCGACCTCTTTGTCTTGATGGTGGCGATGGCGGCGTTGACGTCCTTGGGGACGACGTCGCCGCGGTACAGCATGCAGCAGGCCATGTACTTGCCATTGCGCGGGTCGCACTTCACCATCTGGTTAGCCGGCTCGAAGCAGGCGTTGGTGATTTCGGCCACGGACAGCTGCTCGTGGTAGGCCTTCTCAGCGGAGATCACCGGCGCGTAGGTGACCAGAGGGAAGTGGATGCGCGGGTAGGGCACCAGGTTGGTCTGGAACTCCGTCAGGTCGACATTCAGGGCGCCGTCGAAGCGCAGGGAGGCTGTGATGGAGGACACAATCTGGCCAATCAGACGGTTCAGGTTGATGTAAGTCGGCCGTTCGATGTCCAGGTTGCGACGGCAGATATCGAAGATGGCCTCATTGTCAACCATGAAGGCGCAGTCCGAGTGTTCCAGGGTGGTGTGGGTGGTCAGGATGGAGTTGTAGGGCTCCACGACGGCCGTGGCCACCTGCGGGGCCGGGTAGACAGAGAACTCCAGCTTGGACTTCTTGCCGTAGTCCACGGACAGGCGCTCCATCAGCAGGGAGGTGAAGCCGGAGCCGGTGCCGCCACCGAAGGAGTGGAAGATCAGGAAGCCCTGCAGGCCGGTGCACTGGTCAGCCAGCTTGCGGATGCGGTCCAGCACCAGGTCGACGATCTCCTTGCCGATGGTGTAGTGGCCGCGGGCGTAGTTGTTGGCGGCATCCTCCTTGCCGGTGATGAGCTGCTCCGGGTGGAACAGCTGGCGGTAGATGCCGGTGCGCACCTCGTCGACAACGGTGGGCTCCAGGTCGACGAATACGGCGCGGGGCACGTGCTTGCCTGAGCCAGTCTCCGAGAAGAAGGTGTTGAATGAATCGTCACCGCCACCGATGGTTCTATCGGAGGGCATCTGGCCATCAGGCTGGATGCCGTGCTCCAGGCAGTAGAGCTCCCAGCAGGCGTTGCCGATCTGCACACCGGCTTGACCGACGTGAATTGAGATGCACTCGCGCTGCGATTGGGAAAGGGAAAAACAGGAAAATACCTGTAACACTTAGAACCGATAATTACATTGAATTTTAAGGTGGTTTAGAGGGGGGTCGGTGGCAGAGCGGTTATCGCGTTTGCCTCTCGCGCCAAGGTCCCTAAGTTCGATTCCACGGCGAGGCCACATTTATTTGGGGCGCAGCCGCGGAGAGAAGGCTTGGTGGCTTGTCGTGCAATTTACGCCCTTGAGGGCCAACCTCCAAGGCACAGTGAAATGTACACTGCCTGACGATGAGCAAGTCAGGGCAGATGTACACACCTGTGTGAGCGTGTGCCTGCGTACATTATCTGTGTGCGTGTGTGCTCAGGAGTCAGCGAAATGGGCAGAATTGCCTCCTCGCTGGCTGCGGGTCTAGTGTCACTAAATGATGTGCCATTGCCCGCAGCCCTCCTGCAATTATTATTATTAGTATTATTAAGGTGGTTTAGAAGGAGTTAATAATTCCACGTCCTACTTGTCAAGAAAAATCTGTTCGATTGGCCAATTTGCACTGCATAACAGGTCGATTGTTTTCCGATCGGTTCCTTTGTCTTATATTTAACAGGTTGCTACGAGAATCTAACAGGTTTTCCATTTATCTAACAGGTTTTTCTGTGTATCTAACAGGTTACTCCTAAAATCTAACAGGTTGTTCCAAATTATGTTATTACTACTTATATACTTTAATGCAATTAAATAGCATAATTGTATAATATTTTCAGTAAAATGAAGTCAATACACAAAACTTTATATTTACCATGACTGCTTTGAAACAATGTCTTAAGCGAACAGTCAATAGCCCCAGGTGATGCCAGCAAACTTGTAGACTGACACTTTTTTCGGATCTAAAGATACGAATCGTAATAGATTCGGGCCGTCAGGGTACTAAAACGATCCTGTTTTATTATAGTCAACTGCCTGCGTTGGTCAGAAAATGCCTACGTCGTCTATCCTTCTTCCCCACTTCCCTGTACGCCTTCGATCGCGTACTTTATAGTACATTCGGCTGCTTATTCGCTGTTCCAGAGAGAATGTGGGGCCAACGAGAAAAATCAATTTGTGGGGCAATTTTTTTCTCTGCTGCAGAAAGTATACCACTTGGGTGCAAGGCATACAGAAGGCATACTTCATTTGTGTTGATGTCTGACGCACCTGATGCTCTCAGTTTATCTCTTCTCTTCCCTTTACACTTTCTATCCTTCCCTCTCTTCACTCCTCTCTCCTTCCCTCTCTTCTCTCCTCTCTCCTTAGCTCTCTTCTATCCTCTCTCCTTCCCTCTCTTCTCTCCTCTCTCCTTACCTCTATTCTCTCCTCTCTCCTTAGCTCTCTTCTATCCTCTCTCCTTACCTCTCTTCTCTCCTCTCTCCTTCCCTCTCTTCACTCCTCTCTCCTTCCCTCTCTTCACTCCTCTCTCCTTCCCTCTCTTCTCTCCTCTCTCCTTCCCTCTATTCTCTCCTCTCTCCTTTTCTCTCTTCACTCCTCTCTCCTTCCCTCTCTTCTCTCCTCTCTCCTTCCCTCTCTTCACTCCTCTCTCCTTCCCTCTCTTCTCTCCTCTCTCCTTCCCTCTCTTCTCTCCTCTCTCCTTCCCTCTCTTCACTCCTCTCTCCTTCCCTCTCTTCTCTCCTCTCTCCTTCCCTCTATTCTCTCCTCTCTCCTTCCCTCTCTTCTCTCCTCTCTCCTTCCCTCTCTTCTCTCCTCTCTCCTTACCTCTATTCTCTCCTCTCTCCTTAGCTCTCTTCTATCCTCTCTCCTTACCTCTCTTCTCTCCTCTCTCCTTCCCTCTCTTCACTCCTCTCTCCTTTCCTCTCTTCACTCCTCTCTCCTTTCCTCTCTTCACTCCTCTCTCCTTCCCTCTCTTCTCTCCTCTCTCCTTCCCTCTCTTCACTCCTCTCTCCTTTCCTCTCTTCACTCCTCTCTCCTTCCCTCTCTTCACTCCTCTCTCCTTGCCTCTCTTCACTCCTCTCTCCTTCCCTCTCTTCTCTCCTCTCTCCTTCCCTCTCTTCACTCCTCTCTCCTTGCCTCTCTTCACTTCTCTTCACGCCCCATATGGTAGTGGCGCCCCATGTTTTAGTGGCATCCATGTGTAACGCCATCGAGAAGACATTTCCATAGAGTAGCCGATGCTCTATCTTCCTACTTTCAGTAGCTTATCAAAAAGCGAATTTACTTCGACTTTTTTAGCACAAAAAACTCGTTTGACTCGCTGTTTACTTAAAAACTTAACAAAAATCTATCTTAAATTCAAAATTGTTCCAATCATGAATAAATCATTACAAAAGGACAGGATGGCGCCAGCAGTACGTTTAGGTCCGATTGGAACAGAATGCAAATCTGGGAATCAGTTTTTGATTAAAGTCGAAGTAACCGCTTGGCTAGGGCCTGCCCATGATGCCAAGCAGCCTGGGGTCATATTTAAGCAACGCAAAGTGTGCTTGTGAAATATCTTTGCTTGATCTAACTAAAAAAGACGTCATTTGTATTTCGTCTACTATTAGTAGAAATGTTAGAATTTTAATGCAGTTCTTGTTTTTCGTTTGAAAACGAAACAATACTTCGTTTCGCCAGAACAAAACAAGCCAGAAACCGGTCTCGGTCTGCCAGCGCGAGGTTCGTTCCCCACTTTTAGTGTGTTACAAGGTACGTGGGTAGGTGAGGCGGTCTCCAAGTTCATGGAGTGAGGTACGTGGGTAGGTGAGGCGGTCTCCAAGTTCATGGAGTGAGGTACGTGGGTAGGTGAGGCGGTCTCCAAGTTCATGGAGTGAGGTACGTGGGTAGGTGAGGCGGTCTCCAAGTTCATGGAGTGAGGTACGTGGGTAGGTGAGGCGGTCTCCAAGTTCATGGAGTGAGGTACGTAGCCTTTGGATGTTAAAATTTACACGGCTACTATTGAGGATGGAAGAAATTGATTATTCTCTTGTTCAAAAAACGTACTGTTAAAAATATATCGGTTTTAACTCACTCCTATTACAGCTTCTTCACCAGCGAAAGCTGTCACGGGCAACAGTTTAAGACCAGCCATAGACTACGTTTACGCTAGCCGTCTTTGTTGCTACCCACCTATCGCTCCGCTCCTGCCAGAGAGAGTGTCCAAGTCGAAAATGCGACAGTTGGTGTTGGAGGCCCTCCGACGCGAGCTAGTATCCAGCTCCAGCCCGTGTCACGCCGTAAACGCGGCGTCACCTGGAAAAGACGGCGAGCAGCTCCGTGTGAGCACATCTTTTCTAGAGATGCGGCTGCTGAGAAGTCTCACAACTCTGCAGGGTCAGCTGTTTATCACACTTAAGTACTTAATAAAGAAAGTAATTAGTCACGAGACTGGCTTCAACCTCAAAGGCCTAAAACCTTATCACGCCAAGTCCATCACGTTTCGAATGCTGGACGAGACACCAGTCGAGCAATGGCAGCCAGAAAATCTTATGAGTCTGGTGAGACAGTCGCTGCAGATGCTGCTGGACGATGTGGAAAGCAACTGCACCCACGACAATACCGAGGGTCGAATTATGAACCACTTTTTTCTTCGAGACGTACACAACTACCTAAAAGGTGTTGATCGCAGCGATGGTGCGAGTATGATAGAAACATTGCGACAGACTGCAAGCACCTTGAGAACAGTGCTCGAACAACTTCCAATTTGGTTGAATAAATTCATCGAATATCTAGAACCCGTGAGTGATTCGGGAAAATTTGTATTTCATCCGTTTCTACTTCTGCCAGATTTGCGGCTGACACCTGTACCGCAGTTGCGCTTCATCGAATACCATAATATTTATGACGTCGTCAGAGAATGCTTGGTGCATCTCTCGCAAGGCTCAGATTGCAGCGTTCGTGTGTCAAGCGTCTGGGGGAATTGACTGACAAACTGCCTGACTGCGCCAGATCGGCTAGAAAGGTTATTTTAGTGCTGATCTTTCTCAAGTTTCACGATCGGGACGCCGCTGTGAAAGTTCTGATGAGCTGTCGAGAGTACAAAGTGAGTAGAGGCGTCGTGCTCCACTCGGAAATGCAGGCATCTGATGCCACCGTCGAATACGTTTGGAAGCAGCTTGAGACGAACGACTCGGCCTGGAAGTTCTGCTTTGAATTTCAGCAAAGACCCACACTGCAGTTTTTGCCGGCAGTCATAGCAAAGTGGTTTCCGATGCCAGTTCCCGGCTTTAGAAACTACTTTTATATAAACTTTGAGGCCTTTCTGCAGTGTCTACGCATTGAGCTATTGGAGGAAGGAAGCGAAATAGCGTTTGAATGGATGGTCAAGTTGACTAAAAGATTCAAGAAAGCTAAAGCCGACGAGCAGGAAATGAACGCCTGCCATGATATGATCAGCACTAAAGATGGAGAGTATAAGTTTTCTGTCTAGAAACTAATAAAATTTTAAATTACACGCGTACATGCGGTGACAATTAAAAGCTGGTGCTGAAAATCGTAGTGAACATATTCTGATATTATTTATATTCGCTTTACTTAATCTCGTATTTTAGTGCACACCTATATAGCTTCTACTCGTATATTGATCCATCCGATAAAAATAAGGAGGCAAGGGCACATCATTTGGTGACACTAGACCCGCAGCCATTAGAGCACACACGCACACAGATACTGTACACTCACAGAGGGTGTGTACATCTATCCTGACTTTCTCATCGTCAGGCAGTGTACACTCTCACTGTACCTTGGAGGTTGGCTCACTAGGGCGTAAATTGCACGACAAGCCCGCAAGCCTTCTCTCTGCGGCTGCGCCCCAAATGAATGTGGCCTCGCGCCTCGGAATCGATCGCTTAGGGGCCTTGGCGCGAGAGACAAACGCGTTAACCGCTCTGCCACCATCCATCCTTGATGGATTAACTGCCGACTCTCTTTTCAGAGTGCGAAGCATGTACGTGTCCGTGTTTCTTAATGATTTTAGTTATTTGTCTTTTTCGCATTCTGACGATTTATTACACTACATTATTACACTATACTAACGTGTTCCTGTACTCAGAAAAACACTAATATTATGTACCGTAATAAATCATTCTTAAATGTAAACTTAACCATGTATTGAATATGCATATGAGGATATGCATGTATTATGGTACTATGCAAGGCTGTGCCTAGTGTCTTTAGAAAATGTTGCTGCCTAAATGTTACAAATGAAACACTCGCATTCATATGGAAGCATTCATGGAATACTTTGATGGCAATTAAGTTGGTGACAGTACGTGACAGTACTACACAGTACGTGACAGTAGTACAAAAAAGTACTGCTGTGTAATAGGCCGAGTCTGCCAAATCCAGCCAATTGGCAAGGATCCTAAATCTAATTATTTTGTAAGCGATTGAAAAGCGCTTACATCGGTTCTCCTTTCAATCAGCGACCTTCACCTGCATTTCGACCCACCCAGCGCTCAAAAAAGACCTGAGCGAGCCAGACCGGCTGACCTGACGGCCTGGAAAGCAATGACGCAGAGACCGAGAACCTATGCACCCTATCAGCCTGCGAACTCGTGCCTAGAATGCTCGGGGCTGGTGTGTTGGGTTGGGGACCATGGCAACGCGGGGCAGAGAGAGAACTGCTTGTGTGTTATCTTTTATATCTCTCTCTCTCTGACCCCCCCCTACTGCTAAACACTGTGCCTTATCGCTTGAATATAAAATACACTGCTTCGTAGATATGCTCCTGCACTGAAGCTTTGAGATGTGAGTCTCACACTCATAATTGTTGGCCTCTGTGGTCAGTACGAGTTCAAGTCTTTCGGTTAGTGTCGGCAGAAGGTAGCAGGCAGCAAGAAAACCTGCTATATCTGGTTCCCTAGACCTTCCGGAGTCACCGCTAGACACAAGACAACGATTCCTGCTACACTGACAGAGGACTTCGTACTGGATGAAGGCCGGAGATCGAGAGGCGACGCGCAGTTTCGTACCAAGCTACCAGCCAGACACTACTCAGCAACCAGCGCAAATCACGACGATTCTTACCTAGAGCGGTCATTTGGCGAGCGATTCAATTATTGTTCAACACTGGGAAAATGCGGTTACTACTGTAGCCGCATGTAATAACCTACAAGGCACTACACAAATGTCGACTTTTTTCCCTGCCAGCCAAGTCTGAAGTTGATCAAGATGGAAGATTGTGACGAAGAAGATTGTCAAGCAGTCGTAGTTTACAATAATTGACTCTGGCCAATGAGCCAGCAACACTGACACACACGGAGACATTGATATTTCACTTTGCATGCAAAAGCATGCCCTTTGTGAAGCAGGCGACTTCACCGATTATAAAACTAGACTGCAAATACTTGTTGTGACGCCTGAGCTGCAACTAAGCAAGCCCGATGGGACTGCCACCAGTAACAGCACCCCCCTGGCCACCGTGCGATGGTCAGTTTTCGGGGAACATACATTGCCCCATGTTGATGATAATTGCTGCACACACTACTCAAGCTGTACTGCTCAGTCGAAGGGACGAGCTGGTGCAAGCCAGGACATTTTCTGCCAGTCAAGACCAACTCAGACTCCAGGACCGCATACAATCAAGAAGATCGGCACCAAACAAGCTGCCGAGCACAATGCAAGAAAAGCTGGTATGAGACTGCCAATCGCGAGAAAGACAGGACATCATCAGAACATCACGGTACCAGTGGGATCTTCGACGCCAGGAGAACTGACACGGGTGTCAGTTTTTCAAAAGGGGAAGATATGTAAGCGATTGAAAAGCGCTTACATCGGTTCTCCTTTCAATCAGCGACCTTCACCTGCATTTCGACCCACCCAGCGCTCAAAAAAGACCTGAGCGAGCCAGACCGGCTGACCTGACGGCCTGGAAAGCAATGACGCAGAGACCGAGAACCTATGCACCCTATCAGCCTGCGAACTCGTGCCTAGAATGCTCGGGGCTGGTGTGTTGGGTTGGGGACCATGGCAACGCGGGGCAGAGAGAGAACTGCTTGTGTGTTATCTTTTATATCTCTCTCTCTCTGACCCCCCCCTACTGCTAAACACTGTGCCTTATCGCTTGAATATAAAATACACTGCTTCGTAGATATGCTCCTGCACTGAAGCTTTGAGATGTGAGTCTCACACTCATAATTGTTGGCCTCTGTGGTCAGTACGAGTTCAAGTCTTTCGGTTAGTGTCGGCAGAAGGTAGCAGGCAGCAAGAAAACCTGCTATATATTTAATAAGCCGGATCCCATACCAGATCCCAATATCCCAGATACCAATTAATATCCCAGATCCCAGGCAAGCTTTCCTACTCCTCCTAATCCTCCTACTCCTTCCTAACTCCCTCCTTTCCTCCTTTCCATCACCTGTCTTCTTATGACGGAATGACGCCTTATTCTGGGGTGCCATTGCATGCAGTTTGACGTCATCTAAAAAATGAGGAACCCTTGCCCTGTTTCTAAAATTACAGCTAATTTTAGCTTAATTTCATCCTGTGCGCAGCGCATCCGATGCAAGGATTGAGTTGCATCATTCAAGACTTAAGTGAGAGAAACTTTCTCCTCTCGTTAGACCGTGTCAGTGTCACTTTTGACTCAATAGAATCGGACCATTCCAAGGAGTTGATAGATGGGATAGAATGCTTCTCAGAAAAGTTACGAGGGGTGGTTTACGCCGAAAAAGACGCTACAAAAATTTCTACTGTTTCTACATAAAAATTGTACTTGCTTCTGATCGTCATTGTGTGCAAGCAGATCGAAAGCTCTTCTTTTGATATGACTTATGTGTTTAATTGCTCAAAACTGCTGGCATCGAATTTTAATTGTAAATGAATGATATGTCGATTCGATCAAAAATAACGAAACTTTAAAACTAATGACCATGTTTGAAGAAAGTCCATTTTGTAAACTGATGTAGTGCCTTTTTGAGTGCCTCGAAAATATTACTTAGAAGTTATAACTCGTTAGTTTATTACATTATCGTGTGTGCCTACAAGTTTTTTGGTTATTTAGTGTTTATTATTAATTTCTAGCTCATGTTCGGAATCATTTCTGATTCGTTTGGCGTGGCACATATTGGCATAAAACAAACAAGCCACAAAATTCATAGTAGGCCTTTTGCAACAGAACAAGGCCTATAAATTAGGCCTATGGGTATATCATATTCATAATTCATATTATGCCTTGCCTAGGCCTATGGCATACCAGGCATACACTAGGCGGCTAGGCCTAGCCTAGAGCTTTATTAAAGGTGACATCCAATGCATGTAGACACAGGCACAGCATGATGTTGACTTAGGTCTAGTGACAGTAGAGTGCATCTAGGTTATATAAAGTAGGGGGTATCTAGAGTAAGTTGGAACATTAGGCTGTCAAAATAGCCATGTGTCAAAGTGGCTACGTAATATAATGGCCATACATAAAAACTACTTTAGTCTAGATTAGGCTATGTATAGGTCTTACCCAGAATAGGATTTGTAATGCTAGAATGTGTTCCAAAACTATTTATTCAAAATTAAAAATAAATTAAAAAATATATTAATTAGCAATGAAACAAAGTCACTTCTCTTATCAACCATCTTTCTTGCTAGGCCCCTACTATTTGTCATTAGTGCTAGGCCCTACCCATATTAGTTATACCAACCCTGAGCAAAAAATTTCAATGCACATAAAAATTTTCAGCATATATTAGATGATCCAATTTAATTTCCATTGTAGAATTGTAGAATATTCATCATTATGGCATGAGTTAAACAGTTTAATAGGCTGTAAGCATAGCTAATAGTAGAAACAATATAAAATGCCAAAATATTCTTAAAGTACTCACACATTTCTTTTCAATGTAATAAATGTTAAAGTCCTTGTTTGATTCTTTTAATATTCCTATTTTGATTGTCAAAAGTGATAATTCCCTAATTTTATGTCTTGTAATGTTTACATGGATCTACAATATCAAGGTCTATTTATAATTTTTAGCCCACTATTGCAACAAGTATTATTGCTTATTTAATTCTTCAAAACATTTTTTTCTGTGAATTTTTGCCTTTTTGTCTTTTTTACTTCTCATATCTTGTAGTCTTGGTAGTAAAGTTTGTTTGTCAACAGTTTTTTGTAACTCTAACTATAACATTGGTATTGCAAACTCTACCCAGTTAGTGACAAAACATATATATTAATAAACAAAACTAAAGGATATTAAAACAGTCTAAATAACAGAAGATCAGCTAGTGTTTTAAATACTGACAAGCACTACACCTTATATATAATTATATTAGTAATGTCATTAGCAATTCTGAAATAATTCTATGATTGTCATTTTAATTAGTTTGAAACATTTGTTTACAGAATGTCTTCTTTTATTTCTTTTAGCTGTTTTGATTTGTGAAAAGCAAAAAAATGGTTCAGACTGCTGGAAAGAAAAGAAAGTTAGCAGCTCCATCTCCCAATGCTAAGGTGAGTGGTTTTCTAAATAAAAAGAAATCATTATTTTAGGTTATTTCTTTACTTTTTTAATCCCTTGATAATCTTGCCATCACACCAGACTGCACAAGCAACCAAAGGGAAACTAAGCATCAATAAATCGCAGTCAGGTGACAACTCTGCCAGTGAGGCCATGTCATTGGTTGACACATCAAATTTAGATCAGGCCATTGTTGATTGCGTAATGCGTCGACTCCGCAGTACCGTGCGCATTCGACCACTGCCAACTCGATGTCACCTAACAGACCTGAAAGCATTGTGCCCGGCGGCTGTGGCTATTCGGCTGCCTTGGAATCGGGCGCGTTGCCGGCACAAGGGGGTCGCCTTTCTGGAGTTTGCCAGTCCCGAGGCAGCTGCCAAACATGCGCTAGCTCTCCAGGTGAGTTTGGCTTGCAACCGGCAACTGTACCTCTGTTGTTTTATTAATAAATAATGCTAAATAAAATATTGAATTTATCATAAAAGAAAATTCAATACTTTAAGATTATAATCTAGGATTCTAGATTCCGTTCTACAATTTTAGATTTTAATCTACCACTTGATATTTTTAGCTAGGATTTGGGATTCAAATCGAGACCGTCATGGGATTCAAATCTAGGATTTGGGATTCAAATCTAGGATTTGGGATTCAAATCTAGGATTTGGGATTCAAATCTAGGATTTGGGATTCAAATCTAGGATTTGGGATTCAAATCTAGGATTTGGGATTCAAATCTAGGATTTGGGATTCAAATCTAGGATTTGGGATTCAAATCTAGGATTTGGGATTCAAATCTAGGATTTGGGATTCAAATCTAGGATTTGGGATTCAAATCTAGGATTTGGGATTCAAATCTAGGATTTGGGATTCAAATCTAGGATTTGGGATTCAAATCTAGGATTTGGGATTCAAATCTAGGATTTGGGATTCAAATCTAGGATTTGGGATTCAAATCTAGGATTTGGGATTCAAATCTAGGATTTGGGATTCAAATCTAGGATTTGGGATTCAAATCTAGGATTTGGGATTCAAATCTAGGATTTGGGATTCAAATCTAGGATTTGGGATTCAGTTATAGGATCTCGATTTCAAGTCGTAAATATTTTCGATTTTTCAGATATTAGAGTTAGAAACAACAAAATGTTTCTTTTGTCATCGCATTTAGGGTAGTCGAGCTCTTGGAGGGCGCGAACTCGCGACCTCGGTGCCTCCAGTCCAAGCCGGCGACGTGTCAGCCTCGCAATACAACAGCCGCCGTGTGGTTGTATCCTCTATTGAGGGCCGCGTCACAGCCAACCAGCTGCTTGAATTAGCTCCCGGCGCTCAACGGGTTCGATTCCCAGAAGCTGGCACCAAAACTGGCCGAAGTCGCAATGCGCCAAGCGTCGCCGTGCTAACATTTGCCGAGCCGCGTCAGGCTCTGGCCGCGGTGCTGAGCTGCCAGGGCGCCGTCGTTGGATCCGGACCGACTTCCTGGATGCTGGAGAAAATTGTCAGCTCAGAGAAGCCAAAGCATTTGGTAAGTCTGTGGCTATTGTTCTATATTAGCTTCCATTCCAGGTCTCTTTAACAGACTGCGCTATTTTTCCCGTGGGGAAACACCACTGCTTACTTCACGATAGCTCCCAATCCGAATGACCGAGTTTCGTGAAACTCCACCATAGGGATAAAAATTTTCCGCTCCTTGCGATGAACTTACTTTCAAAGCCGTCGGACGTCAGCATCGTCGATATATATAGCGATTCTTGTCGAAGACCCTGGTGATATTGCTCTGTATTTGGCCTCAATAATAATAATAATAATTGCAGGAGGGCTGCGGGCAGTGGCACAGCGAGACCCGCAGCCAGCGAGGAGGCAATTCTACCCATTTCGCTGACTCCTGAGCACACACTTTCTCAGATACTTTACGCAGGCACACACTCTCACTGTGCCTTGGAGGTTGGCCCTCAAGGGCGTAAATTGCACGACAAGCCACCAAGCCTTCTCTCCGCGGCTGCGCCCCAAATAAATGTGGCCTCGCCGTGGAATCGAACTTAGGGACCTTGGTGCGAGAGGCAAACGCGATAACCGCTCTGCCACCGACCCCCTGTATTTGGCCTTATAAACTTTATCCCAGATCGATCGACGCACTCTGGTGCTGAACGGAATCAAGAAGGACACAACCGACGCCCGCCTTCTGCTTGCTCTGCCGCGCTGCAACCGATTCGAACGGCGCGAGTCTGGCGTCGCCGTCGCCTTCTACGACACCGAGGTCGATTGCGCCGCTGATCTTGCCGCCTGGCCGGCTGACGATCCTAAACTGCCGACGGTGACGTTTGGTCATAAAAAGCCGGCTTCCCTAGGCCAAAATTTTGGCCGACGAAATGCCAAGGCTATGATCAAGCCGCAATCGGCTGCTGATAAAAATAGATTAATTGTTGCCGGTTTACCGCAGGGCACTAAGAAGTCTACTCTGGTTGCTATTATCAACCAGTGCTCAAAAGACAATAGTGTCAGTTTGAGTAGCATCAACATGACTTCGAATGGACGCTTGGCGTTAATTAATTTCGACACGGCGACGGCGGCTGCCGAGGCGAGGAAGCGACTGCGTCAGGCGGCCGCGACTAGCGACGTCCTTGGCACCGGAGTCAAGCTCAGGATTGCCTACTCACTTGACCAATTGGCTGCTCGTAAGTAAAAACCTGGATTGGCTTTGGATAAACTCTTCATGCTTTCACTCGATCTTTTAGGGGAATTCTCGATCCTTTCACTTGATCTTTTAGAAGAATCCCTTGATCCTTAAATTCGATATTTTGGGGTAATCCCTTGATCCTTTCACTTGATCTAGTAGGGGAATCCCTTGATCTTTTCACTTGATCTAGTAGGGGAATCCCTTGATCTTTTCACTTGATCTAGTAGGGGAATCTGTTGATCCTTTCACTTGATCTAGTAGGGGAATCCCTTGATCCTTTCACTTGATCTAGTAGGGGAATCCCTTGATCCCTTCACTTGATCTAGTAGGGGAATCCCTTGATCCTTTCACTTGATCTAGTAGGGGAATCCCTTGATCTTTTCACTTGATCTAGTAGGGGAATCTGTTGATCCTTTCACTTGATCTAGTAGGGGAATCCCTTGATCTTTTCACTTGATCTAGTAGGGGAATCCCTTGATCCTTTCACTTGATCTAGTAGGGGAATCCCTTGATCTTTTCACTTGATCTAGTAGGGGAATCCCTTGATCCTTTCACTTGATCTAGTAGGGGAATCCCTTGATCCCTTCACTTGATCTAGTAGGGGAATCCCTTGATCCTTTCACTTGATCTAGTAGGGGAATCCCTTGATCTTTTCACTTGATCTAGTAGGGGAATCTGTTGATCCTTTCACTTGATCTAGTAGGGGAATCCCTTGATCTTTTCACTTGATCTAGTAGGGGAATCCCTTGATCCTTTCACTTGATCTAGTAGGGGAATCTGTTGATCCTTTCACTTGATCTAGTAGGGGAATCTGTTGATCTTTTCACTTGATCTAGTAGGGGAATCCCTTGATCCTTTCACTTGATCTAGTAGGGGAATCTCTTGATCCTTTCACTTGATCTAGTAGGGGAATCCCTTGATCCTTTCACTTGATCTAGTAGGGGAATCCCTTGATCTTTTCACTTGATCTAGTAGGGGAATCTGTTGATCCTTTCACTTGATCTAGTAGGGGAATCCCTTGATCTTTTCACTTGATCTAGTAGGGGAATCTCTTGATCCTTTCACTTGATCTAGTAGGGGAATCTCTTGATCCTTTCACTCGCTCTACTTATAAGTCTCTTTATTTTTCACAAATCCCGTAATTCACTTCACTCAAAACGCAGGTCGCAAAACAGCCAAGGTTCCTAATTCGTCCCGTAAACAACGGGCATCGACTAAAAAGCCTGCAGTCAGCTCCGCGGAAAATTAATAAATCTCTGAGAATCGATTTAATTGATTGTTCAATTAAAATGGTCCAATCATGCAAACAACTTAGGTGTTTAACCCAGTGAAACCCTGACGAAGTCTAAATATACTGGCCTTAACATGCTACATCTGTCTGCAGCGTGGTTTCAGCATTTCTTCTGAAATTTGTGAAAAAAATTAATCGTCATTGTTTTAAAACGTGTTTGTTATTATCTTACCCATAAAATCACTCTGAAAACAACGTGACGCTAAAGTTTGTGTTAAAAAATTCCAACCAAAATCACGCCACAATTTAAACTTCGCCACATCAGCTACCCACTCTGATGAGCACTCTGATAATACAAACTTCTTTCTAGCATCAGCATACTACTTGTTACAACTCAGTAGTATGGAACAGCTGTTTGGCAGCCTTTCTAGTCATTAATTTCAAGCAAAAAATAAAAATTACGAACTTTATAACTTAACTTACAACATGAAACACAAATTTAGGATAAAAATTTTGCTCGAACTTCAGAGTCTGTTTAAATCAGAACTCGAGGGCCAGTATGGCTTTCGATGCAATGATTTTACAACTCAAGTCAGAATTTGGTTCGCAAAATAACTATCTGAGTGAACTTTGGAAAATCATGTCAGTCCTATTTTTAGATGTCACGTCAGTTGCTATTTTTAGATCCGACATCAGTTGCTATTTTTAGATCCGACGTCAGTTGCTATTTTTAGATCCGACGTCAGTTGCTATTTTTAGATCCGACGTCAGTTGCTATTTCAGAACCTTTGTTTTAACTTGACTTGCAAAGATCTAAGGTTCGATTCATAGCAGCCAATCGTCTTGCAAAGTCCACTCGCCCAACGAGCAGTGCTCAATTCTGCTTCAGCAGTTAGCCGGTGTTTGACTTCATTCATTAGAGCGGATGTCCTTATAGCGGATGAGCATGAGCTACGAGTGAAAGGGGCTTCAAGGTAATGACAGTGCAGTGCACAGTATATACAACGCATCAGATCGATTTCGGTTTCTCAACTTCTCGCTTTCACAAAAGCGTCGTGCATGACTTCCTGCAGGATTCCAATTTCCTTTGGTAGCTTTTTAGGCAAACAGAAAAGAAGCTTCGGTTAAGCAGAGACTGTTGGCTATACATGTGAACAGGAGCTAAGGGATGGTTATTAAAACCAGCCTGTCTGTCTAGTTTTTTTTCTGAAATCTCAGGCAGCAAGGCAATTGACAGATTTTTTCTCCTGAGCTTCGATTTGTTTGCCTATAGCATGCTGGCTATTTGCTCCGGGATGACTGCAATATGATTGGCCATTATATAAAAGCCATTGTAAATCTGAGGCGACACATCATTCTTCTCGAACCAACCAGCGAAAAAGAATCATTTTCTTCTAGAAGAGATGTTGCCTTTGTTGTCTGCGATAATACTCGCAGTGTTGACAAGTAATTCGATGCTTGCTCTAGCTGAGCAATGCAACTATCAACCACCTGTTCGCTTCCACCCTATAGCAACTAGTTCATGCATCGACAGTCGATACCAGCAGGCGCTGCTGAATATTCAGTCGGCCGCAGAGTGCGCAATGACCTGCTCTAAGAATGTCAAATGCCAAGCTTGGACAGTCAGGAATGCGTCAACAGGAAGCCTTGGTAGTCCAGGTTGCATCATATTTGTCTTTGACAAATGCAGCCGATCCGTGAGGCTGTGTAATTGTACCCAGCCAAGTCCGATAACGGTGTTTGTGCGGCAACAGGCGGACCTACCTCCTGGCAAGCTCTGTCCCATAGACTATTTGTCACCTGGTGCCACACAGCCCAACCTCTGTTATCTGCGGCATCAACTGTACGGCATTGCTCCGGGTATTTGGAAAGTCGGTGAGAATAAGTGCAACTCGGAGCCGGGTCTAGTCACAATGGCCGATTTGTCGAGCGCAGACGAGCTGAGCTACGTTGCCTCGTTAGGATCCGATGGTGCGTATTTTTTCTTGTCCGGCGTTCAGAACGCTGGCAGTCCTGAACCGGGGCGAGACAATTTCACCTGGGCCAGCTGCGGCGGAGCGGTCCAGGCCGCCTTCTGGTACGAGTCTCAGCCAAATAATTTCCAACCAAATGAGAACTTCACAGCCGTGCAAAAGTCTATGATGGGAATATTCGATGTTCCTGGGGAGTCCAGCGACGTGAATGGCGTTCTGTGCAAGTGCATCTCGCCGTTTTAGTTTGTCAGATGGGTTTCTTAATTAATTTTGTTTACTGCTAAAGTTTCCGTAATTGTGGCACAGAAAGTAAGCAATTGAAATATGCGAACTCGTACTGAAATTATATTTCTATTTTTAAAACGTATAATAAAAAATTAAATTTATAATTAATAAAACTAATTACTTACAAATCAATTAAAATTAATTATAAGTATTATTATGAAAATATTATTAAAAAATAAATAAATGAACGTTTTTAAAAGCCTTACATTTTTTAAATTACAACTTTCAAGGGCTCACTGCCTTACCTGTTACCTCACTGCCTTACCTGTTACCTCACTGCCTTACCTGTTACCTCACTGCCTTACCCGTTACCTCACTGCCTTACCTGTAGCTTCACTGCCTTACCTGTTACCTCACTGCCTTACCTGTAGCTTCACTGCCTTACCTGTTACCTCACTGCCTTACCTGTTACCTCACTGCCTTACCTGTTACCTCACTGCCTTACCTGTTACCTCACTGCCTTACCTGTAGCTTCACTGCCTTACCTGTTACCTCACTGCCTTACCTGTTACCTCACTGCCTTATCTGTTACCTCACTGCCTTACCTATTACCTCACTGCCTTACCTGTTACCTCACTGCCTTACCCGTTACCTCACTGCCTTACCTGTAGCTTCACTGCCTTACCTGTTACCTCACTGCCTTACCTGTTACCTCACTGCCTTATCTGTTACCTCACTGCCTTACCTGTAGCCTCAATGGCATAGAAATTTAGATGGATGTGGCCGCATCGGTTAGTCTGGTTGATAACATCAGCAAGACGGAAGTGCTGACGGTGGCTGCGAAGCTCCCAGCTGCCAAGCTGCCGATTGGCAAACAGCCATACTACCTCGCTGCACGAGCTTCACCAATCTCTGCGACGTGGTGACAAATGCCTCGCAAGAGCCTCGCTGCCGGAGATTGGAACGCGTGATCTCTCGGACAGAAGTCAAGACCAGACCAGAACTATCTTGTTTTAAAAGGCGTGCAACAGAAAGTTTGTCCGCGTTACACGATCTATAGAATTACTTTTTTCATAGCATTTGCATTCGTGTAAACAATTTGTCTATTTACATAGCATGAATGGTCACTCTGAATTCCATATTAAGCTTGGCTAGCTGAACAAGATCTGTTTTTTTCACAATCTGCCAAAACTATTTTGTTATTAATGTTCAGCTACTATCTTAAACTATAACTGTGTTCGAGTGCTAAAAATGGCACGTAATGGCACGAAACTGACACTTTTTTTGTCTTATCAAATAACTCAGTAAAATTGGCACTTAAGAACTCATTCGCTTCTCAAGAAGCTGCTTAACTTATGAATTTAAGGAATTTTTGGTTGAGCCAAATACGAGCCAAATACGAGTGACTCGTACTTACAGTGACTCAACGTTCTGGTTAATCTAAAATATTAACAAGCGAAATACTGGTACTAACAATTTCAGTTAAACTTCTTATTGAATAAATATGCGTCAGTAACACGTGAAAAAATGTAAAAATGTATTGTTTGTTAAAATATAGATACCATCATTTTTTGTTACACTGATAAAATGTGAATTCTTATTAAAAAAACAACTTTGCATGGATGAGATCAGTGTAGATTTGTGAGCTTGCGTGACAAAATGAAACTAATTACATAGTGAAATACTTGGTTATTACAATGTTTAATAAAAATAATAGTTGATTACACCTGTCCGATTGGGCCAGATGTGCACAGCCGACAGCACAGCCGCAGCCATTGCGCGGCGCATCTGAAGGCTGCGTACAACTGTTCAGTCCATGGACTGGAAGGGGGCGCTACACCCACCCTCAATTACCCCCAGCTGATGCTGGTACCCATTTAACAGCTTGCTTAAGACACAAATTGTTCCAATGGAGTCGGGAATCGAACCCCCGACCTTTAAGTCATAAGTCCGACCTTATCATCAACTTAAAAGAAGGGGGGTTGAACGTCAGAACAGATGGTTGAACTCAAACTAGAGTCCAAGAGTTCGATTACGCGGCGAAGCCACATTCATTCGGGGCTTGTCGAGCAATGTACGCCCTTGAGGGTGAAAGTGTACACTGCCTGTCGATAAGACAGATAGGGGCAGATGTACACACCTTGTGTGCGTGTGTGCAAAGTGTGTGTAATAAGTCAATTAAAATGCTTGGAAATCCTTAACGGCGTACCGTGTACGTATTTTTAAAGTCAGAAAAATTTTAGTGAGGCTTCTATTTAATAAACAGTTTAGTTCTCCATCACCTGGAAGGCCCACAGTTGGACGCAGTTAATTTTAAATTCAGATTCGTCAATCAAAGCCGGCGAGCCGAATGTTTGACACGAGCGCGAGCAGCCTGTCAGCAGGTCGCTTCGCAGAGTCAGAGCTCCGTCGCCGATGGACAGACCGCCGCACGAGCTGTTGATAAACATGGCATTGGCGCCAGTGGCTGAGTAGACTCTGAAATCCAAGTCTGCATCTTAGTTTCGTCGGCTGCGACAGCGGAACACGAGAGTCTCACCAGTGCCATAGCAACCAGATAGAGACGGCGGCCGCACCGGGCAGGGCAGGAAGGCGCCCAACAATGTGTCGTCAGGTAGGGAAACCAGCAGCAGACAGCAGGTGGCGGGGTCCAATTTAGAATTTATTGAAATTTCGTACAGGGTGCGCAGAGAATGGCCGTGACGATTGGTGCTAAATAGCAAGCACAGGTCGTGACCTTCAGCTCGCGGTGGCAGCACTTCAACAATGCGACCTAGGCGAGCATTAGTCAATAGGAGATTGTCGCTGATGAAGCCATGTTCGCTGGACTGCGGAGGAACGAGAAGGCGGGGCAGCGGGAGACTGGATCGACCTGGCTGAATTGGCTGAGCATTTTCGGCATCCAGGAATGTCCAGCCGAGAGTCTGGGCGTCTTCAATGGACATCGGTCGGGACAAAAATGTCCAAGCTTTAAAAATCGACGCGACCACACTAGGAGACGACTGTGATTCCATTGGTACCTTAACCTTACTAAAAAGAGCTTCCTGATTGTCGTGTTTAGTAATAACCCACTCATCCAGCGTCTGTTTTTCGTTTTCATTCAACAGAAATGGACACTTTGGCTGCTTCTGCGTTTGCTGATTCTAAAAATTAACAGAGATTGACAGGTTAGCAGACGTTAACAGGTCTGCCACTAGCACTAAGTACAGTACAGTAGAGTGTCTTTAAATAAATCAAGACCCACCTGCACTGCACACTCCGGATGGTTAGCGATCCATTCGCAGGCTGCATCAGAGGCTGGAAGTTTGATTATCATTCCCGGCACCAGTGGCTGATCAAAGCCGACGCGACCATTGACTGAGCGCAAACAGCTGGCACTGGTGTGGAAGCGGACAGCCAGACTGCACAGTGTGTCATGATCCTGCACCTGTTGCGGAAAATGTAATGAAAGATACGCTTTTAGATTGTCTTTTCATGATGATATTAATTCGTTATTTTTTATAATCAAAAAATATTTTTACCACATATTGAACAACTGGTGTGTCGGCAGCTGATACTGTTCTTATCTTTGTAATATTCATGCTGATTTACAAAATTGTGTTTAAATTTCACCTGAATGTTTAATGATCTGAAATAAGTAAGTGAGCTGAGGTATGACTTGTATTTTTATGAACTAAATTAAAAATAATATTATTTGACTTTTTAGGTATTAATGGAAGGAAAAAGCAATCAACTACAGTAGATTTATATAATATATGAATATTTTCATTTTTTATACACATTTATGATTTATCCTCTAAAAAGAGAAGTAGAAGCAAGCCTAATAAGTAATAACGACCTAAAAGTTATTAGTAAAACAATACTTTATCGTCGCTAATATTAAGCAATAGTATTATAAAAGCTACCATTAGGTATTCCTCAAAAAGTAAAGCAAAAAGCCTGAAACAAGAAATTTTAATAAAATAAAACCTGTATATACAGTACTAGTAAACACGCAGGAAATCTACTCTTAAAACTGATAATTTTAATATGTGAAAACTTCTGGAATGGCTATGTGTTTTCGCGTAACACTCCGAAAAAAGTATTTACAATAAGTCGTAATAAACATTAACGAAAAGGCTTTAACATAAAACCAATTTTCTTAAATAACGAAAACTGATAATTAAAAACACAAAACAAAAGATGCTTTTTGAAACCTTAAGTGAAGGCAAATACAAGAAATATAATAGACCTATTTATTGGTACTGAGTAAAAGTAAACATGAAACAACAACAGCTGAGCTGCTACACAAAACACATGATCTTGTATTGTAAATTTCCACGAACTTTGGCAAGTCAAAAAATATTGCCATTGGAAGTTTCGTCACTTAAAACAAAATTAAAACACTATGTGCAGCAATTGCTTGTAAACTAATTATACTTTTTATTGATTTTTTGTTTAATTTAAAAAATTTTATATTGTATTTTAAGATATTAAGTTTTTTCGTCAAATTTCAGATCTGACGAAATTTCTGCAGTGTTTTCGTAGTAGGCCCACACTTTATCGTCTGCTTGCAGAATTATCCCATAATTAGGAAACGTAAACACAAGCACAGGCTTTGAGACCTAATATAATTAATATAAAATTGTCCTCATGGTGCGTGTTTATACATTCGAATACCACGTTTATTACCGATTTTTAGGAAGAGGTCACGTGATATTATATTTGAGTTAATTTTACGAGCACCTATTCACCAATCCTGAGTGGCGCCCCTTGCCCCAATCTGTTAGCTCCCACAAAACCTTAATAGTGCTCCCCAAATCCATGATATGGCATGATTAATCTATTAATATTTGGCTGGCCAACGCAGTAATATTTGATTCATTATTCATTATTAATTCATCATTATTCATTATTCAATATAATAAATGCCAAAAATGCAATATGCAATGAAAAAATAAAAGCCAACTACTTTTTTGTTACATCAAACTGGAAGCAAACTTGCGTAGAGAGCTTTATAAAGTTTTTCTTTCATCTCCTTGTATTTCTGGCATGCACAGGTACACTGTTAGAAGGTCTGTTGATTTTTTAATTACCATGTCGTACTATAGTGGTGTAAAAAACTACATGGAGGAAATTGAAGGCAAATGTAAAAAAAATTAGGCGAAACGCTACAATTCAAGTAGCATCTGTCTAATTTAGATTTTATCACCTTATTTAAATCGAGAACCGATACAGGTTTTTAATCTGTGCGTGTCCTGGAGGAAAAAATGTGAAAAAAAATCCGGGTAAAACTTTCACGACAAAGGTAACTAATTCTGTTGATATTGTGATAGTAGCATCACCTGGGATTGTACTGGACACCTAACAAAGCAAAAATAATTTTATAGCCACTTTAGAAAAAATCTAAGTAACAAACAAAGCAAAATAATCTTTCTAAACACTAACTGAAGGTGTAAAAGAGGGAAAGCAAAAATGTAGTAAAATATATACTTTTATTAAAATTCAAAACGCTTTGAATACGATTTAAACATTAACAAATTACAAGTACAATTACTTTCGCAGCTGCTTATCTTTCAGTTAAAATAAGGAAGATTATTTAAAAGTATACTTCTTGAGCTTCAAAACTTGTGTGTCGTTTCAGTTGTGCTAGTGACGTTTGTTTTAAACAGCAATTATTCACGAGTTACACATGTAAAGGGAAAAACATGCATGTTATTTTATTCAAAGACATAAAATTTTAGTAGGCCCTATACAAATAAAAAGTATAATTAGCTTAAATTATTTACTTCGAAAGAATAGTTTAAATTGTCGAAGTCTCTCAATAAAATAATTTTTCTAATAGTGAACCGCTCTCCAATTGGAAGCATTTTCTTTGATCAAATTATTTTGATGCCTAAAAATTCCAGGAAAGTGAAAATTCGCTTTTAGTTTTTTTAGGTGGTGGCTTTTCTAATCGAAGAGCTATTCAATATTCTTTCGCAATAGAGGTTGTAGCCTAGTGGTTAGGGCGTCGGACTCACAACTTGAAGGTCGGGGGTTCGATTCCCGACTCCCCTGAACAATTTGTGTCCTTTAACAAGACACTTAACTCTGCATTGCTTCAGTTCACCCAGCTGTTAAATGGGTACCAGCATCAGCTGGGATAATTGAAGGTGGGTGTGGCGTCCCCCCAGTCCATGGACTGAACAGCTGTACGCAGCCTTCAGATGCGCCGCGCATTAGCTGCGGCTGTGCTGTCGGCTGCACATCTGACCCAATTGGGGCAGGTGTAATCAATTATTATTATTATTATTAGTAATGGAGCAGTAATACACACCGTTTTATTATATAGTCTGTCGAAAAAAGCCGGCAATTAAACTTGTTGCCGATTTCTCGTGTCTATATAGCTTGCCTTAATTCAAAACAATGGCAATTGTTCCTTCTTGCACATCAACGGCGCCAACTTGATGGGAGAGCTGACGGCTGTGTGCTGCAGTCGCAGATTGTCGCGAATATAATTCTTGACCCGGCCGCTTCGCACAATGGGATTCGGGTGGGGGCCGCTGACCGGAGGCAGGGATCTGCCAGCTGGCGGCTGATATTCGGGAATTTCGCCAACGATGATGTAGGTCCACTCCATGTCGTCAGTCTGTGAAAGCGATTGTTGGATTATATACGGAATATATTGCTTTATCTAGACAGCTATCAAGCGATTTGCTGTTTTATTTTACTTCTAATATTTTTTGTACTTATACCTAATTGAACTCGTACTTTAAATTAGGAGATTGTACTTTTAACTCAGAGGGGGGAATTCCCCCCACAACCCCCCACTGAAATTTTTTGGCAGCGCCTGAATGCTAACAGCGATGGGTGGTGACTGATTGGTTGACAGACTAGGGCTAGGCGATGGTGTCCTGTGATTGAGCTGCACCTAATATTTAGGCTTGATCAGTGAAATTGGAGAAACTCGCGTCAGGGTGTCCATAGTGGCCTAGTTCCACCTCTTGCAGCCCTTGAAGGTCCAGCAAATCTGTTTAGATAAAGGTCGGTGACCACCGAAGACGGAGATGATGCAGGCACATTCGGGTGACCTGTTGATAAATTTTGAAGGCCTGGCAAGGCCGCACCGAGGCGCAGTGCTAATTCGTGTATTGGGGTCGGTGTATGAATTACACGAGCGTTTATGGGAAAAATCTGACTTTCGGTCAGAACCATTGAATTAATACCTCGATGGCCTGAAGAACTGGCGACTTGATTCTTGTTTCAGAAGATGCGCAACAAAAAGTTGGCCCGTGTTCTAGAGGTTTCGTGTGCTTGCGTTGCTCCGTTGCAAAAGATTGTTGGGGGGGTTACCCCCTCCGTTGTTCTACTGTTCAAATGCTTTTTTACGCTCATAATTAATTCAGTATAGATAGGCTTACATGAATGATCAACCGCACGCGCTTCGGCTTGCCGTAGTACGACGGCAGGAATGTCACGGTGAATGGCAGGCCGTCGGTGCCGTGCGGCGGCAGCTCGCCGGTCTGCGGCTCAACGCGGAAGTCGCCAGAGTCGTGACTGTCTTCAAAGTACGCGTGGAACTTCACTGAATGTCTGGATGGAACAGAAATGATTCGTTTGTTGGAATGTGAAGCGCGATCTACAGGTGCAAATCTATACCTGCCTAGAAAAAATCTCTGAAATTCGTCGCAACTATGAATGATGCATTACAATATTTTGTAGTATTTTACGATTATAACGTGTGCATTTCTACTAATATATCATAGCAGGAATTAATGCAGACAGCATTAAGCTTAGACAATGTGATATGTTATAATTGTTATAAAAAAGCACATATCGCAACCATTTTGGGCCAGATGTGCAGCCGACAGCACAGACGCTATTGCGCGGTGCATCTGAAGGCTGCGTACAACTGTTAAGTCCATGTTCAGCTATTTCTGGAGTCAAGAATCGAAACCCCGACCTTTAATTCGAAGGTCTGACGCTCTTATCACTAAGCTAAACCCTTATTGAGTTAAAAGACTGAAAATCTACGTGAAATTGTGTCCTACGCAGACAAACATTTTTTCAGCTAGGAGTTAAACAAGTTATCGATAAACTTCATAAGCTAATAATGAGAACTCACAGCTCCTTGCTGGTGAGTCTGAACATCACTTTGTTTGGCTTGTCCAAACCGGCCGCGTGAATCGTTATGACGTCATCAGGCTCCGGATCGGTGCTCTCAACTGTCAACGGATAGCGCCAGAATCCGCCGGCATTCGATTTGATAACCAGGTGAGTCTTCACCCTGAACGTCTTGTAAGGCTGCAGGCGAAGGGCAAAGGTGAGCACCACCATCCCGGTTCTGGAGTCGCGCACCTGACGCAGCAGCTCCAGCTTGACGCTTTGAGCAAGCAGGCCAGCGAGGCTGTCGTCTAAAGACACCAGGCCATAGGTGAACGGCTCGGGAACTTCGACGGCCTCCTCAACTCCGGCTGGAAGGGACGGTGGGCCGCCAGCCGGGGTTCGAGTTCTGGCTCGGATAAGCGCCTGAAATTTTTACAGAAAAGTTTTCAAATTAGGCAGCATCGTATAAAAAATTGTTTTTTAATGGTCTCTAGTTAGTAGCGGCGTCATCTGCTCACCTGCGGCGCTCCAGGCGTCGGTGCCACACCAGCCAGCCACACCTCTAGCCTGTCCTCGGCCACGGTTCTCGCCGGACACGTCACCAAGGGCGCCGGCACCTCGGGCCGGTCGGCTTTGCTCTCCGGGACGCCGACCACACGGAAGCGCCAACGGATCTCCGCGATTCCGCCGCTGTCTGATCGCGGCAGAGCTTTCGGCTCATCCGGACAATAGTGCCAGCCTTTGCCGTCGCGACGGCGCATGATGACGACGCACACAGCCTCGTGCTGCTGCATGTTCTCCGGTGCGAAGCTGATGGGAATGTCCAGTCGGGCCTTGGGTTCCAGGCGAATCTTTCGACTGTGCTTCAGTAGCAGGCAGAACGGCGAATCCTCTAGCTCCTTGATGCCCTCCATGATTGATTTGCCGCTGTCAGTCAGCAGGATGTCGCATATTACAGGAACATCGAGTGGATTGTGGAACGGTATAATCAAGGTGGAATTGCTGCCAGCGGGTGCAGTGATGGCTACGGGATTCTGAGCTGACGGCATCAGGCCTGAGCCATTCACCTCAAAGATCCACTCTTTAAGTTCGTCTGCAAAGAAGACAGATGTCAAGGATAATTTAGAAATTTTATAGCTAAAATGCTTCAGTCTATCAATTATATTTACAAAAAACTATTTTTTAGTATAATAGACTTGCATTTTCGACCCCCTCTCCCCTCTATCGACATTAAAGTATCCGTTAAGCTTTAAAATATGAATTATGAATTATGAATAAGTAAGTTCCAGCTAGGAGAGTCCGAAAATAAGCGCATTTTCGATTTTCAAAACTCACCTGAGTGAAAGGTGATACGGCAGGCGTGCTCAGCGAAGCCCAAATCAGAAGGGGTGAAGCGCAGGTTGAGTGTAACGGCTCCGCGAGCAGGTATGCGGACCTCGCTTTCGGTAATTTCCAAGCCGAAATTATTAGTGTTGGACAGCTGCGGTCTGAGTACGATTGGAGCCGAGCTAGGATTCTCCAGCGTCAGTTCCTGGCAGATGTGCTGTCCAAGCTCGCACTCCATCGGTTCAAGGACCGTCAGCGGTGGCGGCGTCGCGTGCAGGTTCAACTCGTACCAGAATTCGCCTACGTCGCTGTTGAAGAAGATCACCGAGCCGATGGTATCTTCAACAAGAGCTGGCGAGAAGCTTAGGCGATAGGTCGCCTCCTAATGATCGAGTTTTCATAAGAAATGATTTTAGCAGCTGTTGAATTCAAATAAAGGTTTCGATATTTAGTCTTCAGTACAGTGCGTGACCCACCTCAGCTGGTGCCAGGCGCAGAATCTTGCCTCCTCTGAGTGACTCTCCATGAATTTCGGCGTCCAGCTGGATCTCGCGATCCGGCAGCGGGTTTCTCACCGCAAACTCCACCTCGCAGGTGCGATAGCAGGGGCAAGTTACCTCTAGGCGACCCATTGGTTCTCCGGGTGCCACGTTTAGCTCCATACTGTACCAAACACGGTGCTCCGTGCTCGGATTATCATCAATCGGTGGCATCACCTCGCCATCTGAGTCGTAGTCAACCAGTCGATCTTTATCAGCCACGAATGCGATCACACCTGATCAAGTGATGTAATATTCAGAGAATTAAACCTGAGCTCGCGGAACGAGCTTACAAACAACGTCTAAATTTAATTCATTACCAAATCGTGTTTACTTATCAATTAGCGAGGGAAAACGAAAATAAATAAAAGTGCAAAGAAAGAATCGACAATCGATGGGAAATATTTACAAACTGTCAAAGATGCGGCAATTTGGTAAGTTTCATATTTAGCCAAAACTCAGCATTGGGATGGTTAAATACGCGGGTTCCATTTAATTAGCAAATTTGCTGTGGAGTAGTTTTATTTCAGCTCCACCCAAGCGGACCGGCCAAAGCACGTTCTGTAGTCCTCCCTGTCCCTGGCTTTATTATACTCCTGCTCAAACGATGACGTTCAGGCTACGAATATCAGGCTGAAGTAACCAAGCGTGGGTAAAACAAACAAAAGGAACGCCACTGGCCCAATTCTGGATCGGAAATTAATAAATGTCAGCGGAGCAGCAATAAAAATATAGGACGGTCATGAGCAGCTCTGCTGACGGTCAAATCCAGTTCTAATCCATTTCAGAGACATGCAGAACTTCTACAAAGTAAATCCAGCCTCGGTTACTGCGAAATGGAAACTAAAGGCCGACAATGCTAACGACATTAAAGACTTCGTCAATGAGAAGCAGTGGCCGCTGCTAATCAAATGCCTGCTGTCGGACGATGCCGCGGCACTGCGCCGATTCTCTGAGAGGCTTGACACCAACTGGTGCAAGTTTGTGTTGAGCTGGGACACCAATTGGAAGCTGCGCAAATGCGGCCAAGAATTTCAGCGCCACCAGCTAAGAGCCTTCGGACCCATGAAGGATCATCCCTACCCAACCAACGTGTTCCTCATGGCCATCATGTTCAACGCCAAGCGGTGCTGCAAGTTCATTAAGCAGTCGGCGCAAGGTCTCGACCTTGCCGAAGTCACTGAGTATGGCTTCAACGGCTATCACGTGCTGTTCCTGGGACTGCACGTTCTATGGCCGGAAGAGGCGCACGAGTACTTTAATGAACAGATTGACTACATGCGCTTCTACCTGACTGATCTATTTACCTCAGACCAGGTGGCTCGGATGTCCCACTCGCCGAACTGTCTGGCCTTGCGACCGCTCGACTGGGGCATCTTTCGCGGTCACGTCCGCGTAGTTGAGAAGCTCATGTACATGTCGCATACCTTGGATAGCAAGGCCATCGTGGCAGGAGTCATGGAGCACGTCCAGATTGACCTGTCGTTCTCTGTGAGCACATCTCTCAAACGCAACCTCACCGGTCTAGCCATCATGTCGGACCTGTACGGCGAAACTAATCTAGCCAATCTGAAAGCACTTGGTATATTTAGACGCCCGTTATTGATTGGTCCCTGGATTGACGCGGTGTTTTGGCGTAACACCTGGCTTCTGATTGTTTATTTCGTCGAGCGTCTGGTGCATTGCGCGCTGTCACTAATTTTCTTCAACTACGAGGTTGGCAACAGCATCATCGAAAAGTGCAAAAGCGGCACCGGGGCTGACTCAGCATTACCAGCAGGATTTCTCATCACAATCGGCTACAGTCTGTTTGCCAGCCTGTGGCAAACAATATCAAGCGTGCTCGGCGAGAGGCGGAAGCAATGCTACCGCCAGTCCAAGGGCTATCAGAGCTTTCGAAGGGTTGGCATCAGAGACGCACTGCGGTGGCAACTGCCCTACCTGATATCGGCGGCGAACGCTGTTACAATAATCTACCTGGCGATAAGCCCCCACTTGGCCTGCAGTACCCTGGGCACAGACCATCTTCGCAGCATCATCGGCTGCCTCATGCTTATATACGTCCTAGCCAACATTCTCTCCGTACTCCTCCTTAGCCGCCTGATCATGTTCATGTCCAAGTTTATCAACAGTTTCTATAAGAGCTTCTCGATGTTTGCCAACTTTTTGCTTTGCTACATTCTGCTGCTGTGCATCTTCGCTAGACTATTTCAGGCCTCCGGTCGATTCGTCTCCCCCATCGACTCGTCCTCGACGATCAGTTCCAGCTGCAATGGCTCGCAGTCTGATCAGCGATACCTGAACTTTGCCGAATCGTTCTACCAATCGTTCCTACTGACTCTGAATGTGGTCAACACGGGCACATTCTCGCCGCTGCCGGATCGAGTGGACCTTCTTGTGACCCACTTTGTCTTCATCCTTCTGGTGCCCACCCTGTTCATCAACTTTGTCACCGGCTTGTTGTCGTCCGTGGTCAGCGACACAATGGATCACGACGTTGAAGCACTGTACCTTTTGAAGCTGAACTTTGGCGAATTTGCTGAGACCACTTATTTCTGGCTCTACCGACTCATCGACCGGATCAGGGGTAGCGAGTCGAAACTAGTCATTTCGCTCTGCATGCCGCTGCATTTGGATAGCAAGTCAATGTTTGACATCAAAGAGACTCTGTAGAATGCTGAATTATTTTAGAAGACATTGTAGCCTGGAGTTTAGAGCGTCGGGCTCACGACCCGAAGGTCGAGGGTTCGATTCCTGAGTCCACTCGAGCATAGCATAGCATGGCATAGCATAGTTAAATGGGTGTCAGCATCAACTGGGGTAAATTAGGGTGGGTGTGGCAACCTCCACTCACCAGGGTGCCACACCTTGGGGGGTCGGTGGCAGAGTGGTTATCGCGTTTGCCTCTCGCACCACGGTCCCTAAGTTCGATTCCACGGCGAGGCCACATTTATTTGGAGCGCAGCCGCGGAGAGAAGGCTTGAGGGCGTGTCGTGCAATTTACGCCCTTGAGGGCCAACCTCCAAGGCACAGTGAGAGTGTACACTGCCTGACGATGAGAAAGTCAGGGCAGATGTACACACCTGTGTGAGCGTGTGCCTGCGTACGGTATCTGTGTGCGTGTTTGCTGAGGAGTCAGCGAAATGGGCAGAATTGCCTCCTCGCTGGCTGCGGGTCTAGTGTCACTAAACGATGTGCCATTGCCCGCAGCCCTCCTGCAATTATTATTATTTGTGGTACCCTCCCTCAGTCCATGGATTGAACATGAATAAAGTATCTGCTACCTCTGCCTAGTTCTTATGCCTCATTTTTACCTTCTCTATTCCATTTAGCTCGTATATGTCGTGGTCTTTATGTTAAATCACGCGACAGAAAAACAAATAAACTAAACTTACCGTCAAATTTGCCTCGCTTATTAGGGGCAATAATCGCCGTGTATTCCACCTGCCTGCCAGGTAGCACTGTCACCTCCTTCTTGCCGCCAACAAACGACAAATTACTCTCCACCTGGTAGAGCAGCTTCCGCTTGGAGTTGTTCGGAACCAACACCACCCGGGTGATCGTCTCGCCAACTTGGCAGTCAAATAGCAGATGGTCCAAGGCCAGCGGCTTCCGACCGATGCCACCCAGAGTGTAGCAATGTTCAGTTCCATCGTCGAGGTTAGTCAGCAACAGACGGCCAGACGTCTCACCCTCGTGCGTCGGCCTGAAGGTCAGCGGATAGCTGGTGGTCTTGTACGCTTTGGCCAGGAGATAGTCGGGGCCGTGAAAGTTGACTCCGTGCATCTCAGCCTTAAGTCGCCAGTCGTCCTTGGTCTGGTTGATGACCGGGATGTTCTGCAGGATGGCCTGGTTGACTGGACTCTCGAATTGAAGCTCGGCTGAGAAGCCCTCCGGTATGACGATGCACTCCACCCTGAATAGGCGCACATCGTCGTTGGCCTTCAGGATGATGGTGACTGGATACACGCCAGGACGCTTGGGACGAAATTCCAACGGCAAGTCGAATGTTGTGACCGATGGATCTGCAAATTATTGACGTGGTTTTAGCTCGCGTTCGATGCTTGAAATGTTTTTGTTTAAACGTTGAACAGAAATCGAATTAGTTAATAGAGAGGCAGAGCGCGTTTGCCTCTCGCACCAAGGTCCCTGAGCTGGATTCTGCAGCGAGGCGACATTAATTTGGGGTGCAGTCGTGGAGAGAAGGCTTGGCGACTTGTCGTTAAAACCAAGAAGTTCATTTTTGTTCTTACCTTTCTTGAGCGAGTTATCCGTGCTCTTCGGGTGCGGAATGCTGATAACGCTGGGAGCTTTGAAGTGCGGCGAATCCAACTCAACTTGAAAGTCGATTGTCTCCTTGCTGAATTGGAATTTGCGCTGGAGGAAAGAAGTTTTTTTTTCTGAGAAATTTATTTTTTACTCTCGTGTATTGCACAAAAAGAGTCAATAAATATATTTCCTTGCGAAGTAGTGGGCTAGTGGTAGAACGGTTAACGCATCTGTCTCTCGCACCAAGGTCCCTAAGCTCGATTCCGATCAGGCGAGACCTCATACATTTGGGGCGCAGCCGTGGAGAGAAGGCTTGGGGGTTTGTCGTGCAACTTACGCCCTTGAGGACCAACCTCCAAGGCCCAATGAGAGTGTACACTGCCTGGCGATGAGAAAGTCAGGGCAGATGTACACATCTTTGCGTGTGCCTGCCTACGGTATCTGTGTGCGTGTGTGCTCAGGAGTCAGCGAAATGGGCATAATTGTCTCCTCTCTGGGTGCAGGCCTAATGTCACGAAATGATTATTATGCATCTTTAAATAGCTAAAAATGCATCGGCTATAGACAAATCTAAACACACTGATCTGTATAGATCACAATGCATTCTCACCTTCTCGATAGTGCTGCTGGACTTTTCAGGTTTCTTGCCATTGACCCCGGCTGCGCTAAGCATCTCCATGGCCTTCTCAACCAGAGTGCCTGATTCTAGCGTGCCGGTGACTCGACGACGCTGCACTTCCTTGGCGCTGAGATGCTGCTGGGCCGCCTGCAGCAGGGCCTTCTCCTTGTACTCATTGCTCAGTGGAATCTTCAGCACCTCCTTGACCTCCTTGTTGGCCTCGGTGCGCCAGTACACAACGGAATGATCGTGCACAATGCTGCTCTGACCGCGACCTGCGAACGATTCGACGATAGGTACTTCGCGTTTGTGATCGGGTTGATATTGATTTTTTTTTCGCTTTGATCGGACTAAGAAAATTGTGAATTCAACTTTGAAATGAGTATTTTTTCGTGCAAAGTCAATAGTGACGACAAAAATCGCATAGTCTACTATAAGTAGCTAACGATATTTTCCTCAGAGGACGTGATTATTCGATGTAGCTATGTAGCCAGCCTTTTTAAAAGTGACTTTCATGGAGATAGTTAAAGAATATACCTCGAAATTGCATAGCATCCGAGTAGGTATCCAATGCTTCTGACAAGTTTAGAAACTAATGACCATCAATCAATCGTTAGGAGAATAAAATTTCCAAGAAATACTGTAGGTTAGAAACAAAGACTCACTGGCTGCCACAGCGCTGCTAATTCGCACGGTCTTCGATGGCGGAGCCGAGGCCGCGACCGCAGCGGTGGCGTCCTCCATCGGAATCCGAGTCGGCACCGGCAGATCCGCCACCGCGTCGACTGAGTAGACAAACTCGCCAACAATGGGATTTCTCAGAACCACTAAGCACTGCTTTCTGTCCACCTGGAAGGGCAGGAAGTTCATGTCGATTTCGGCGCTGCCCCGAGCTGCCAGACGAATCACGGGCACGTGACAGAAGAAGGACTTCATGGACACTGGCGGCTCGGACCGACTCTGAGGACCCTTGGTGTCGACACTTTTTGGCGGTGGTGGGCCCTGCTTCGTCTTTTTCTTCTCAACTTGCTTCTCTGGCTGCTGCTGCTGCTGCTGGCGCCTCTCCGCATTGCTGAACAGCAGCTGATCTGGTCCGCCTTCAACCAGCGACACGGAGAACACGGCCTCGGAGTCGAATGGGTTGACAACGCTCAGTCGCACAGGTTTCAGCTCGTAGCAATGAGACGCCACCTGAACGGTGCTGATTGGTTGAATGCCGTTCACCTGGGTGACGAGGCGGAACACCTGGGTGGTGCCCTGATGCGGACCGGACGGTCGACCAATCAGAAGCAGCACAGCTTCGGCCGGGCGCAAGAATCTTGAGCGGAACTCGACGCTGACCGGCACTCGACCTTTCGGCGGCAGCGACACCAGGTCGCCTTTGGGCAGAGAAAAATCTGCCGCATCTTTGCCAGCCAGAACCGCACGATAAGCCAGGGTCTTGGCCACCGGATTCAGCAGCGTCACCTGTCTGGAGCACGTCTGATGCAGGCCGCCAGAGAAGTCAACGCTAGCCTTGATGATGTACTGCGGCAGGGTCTGGTACAGGTGGACGCAGAGCAGCATGAGCAGTATGGGATTCGGAGCGGTCAGGTCCAAGGCTTGGACGTCGAAGTCGACGCCAACGAAACGCATCGCGTTGACAACCCGGAGCGAGTTGTGCAGGCACTGCTCGGGTGTACTGGGCGCTGTGTACATTCCGCGCAGGTGGCTGTCAACCAGGTAGGGGCAGTGAGCGCCCAGGACAGCCGCTAGGACGAGGCCGTCCAGTAGGTCGTGATCGAAGTTGATCACCCAGCGAGCTGGTGGGACCCCACCTAAGAAAATTATGGAATTATCGAATATAGAATTATTATGTCAGAATCACGTTCCCTAACAGGTATAGTTACTCCGTTTGTTCGATGAGAATACAGAACAGAACAAAAGAACTAAAGAACTTCGAAAAGAACTACTGAATATCTCGACGATGTTGGCGTCGTCGTAGGCAGTGGGTATTTGAAATACCTTCAAATTAGGTCTTTTAGCTACTGACCGATAGCACTGCTCACCCTTGTCACCGTCTGACCAAATCCTAGTCCTATAATTGTCATAGAAGTGATTCAGCCAGGCCAGAAGGATTCGCTCATTGACAGTGTAGACATTGGAGGCTAGCGGAGACAGGCTGATGTTGGGCAGCTGCATGTGCGGATCCGGCTGCCGAAGGTTTTTGAAACTGCGAGGCGTCACCTAAAGTGAGCAAAGTTTAAAAAAACTTTGGAATAATAAATACTTTTATAGAGTTTTCAGAGAAAACTCCTAAGCAAGAGGTCGGGAGTTCGAAGGTCAGTTGTAATGGGGACAATTTGTGTCCAAGAGTAAGATAATTTTTGGGGCGAATGCTTTTAGAAGTCTCCACGAAAGCTGCAGCTGTGCCCACAGTGGCTGCACATGTGACTTCACTGTTCTAGGTATCATTTCTGTTCTCTCTACATTTGTTCGTACTTTTTGTTATTCGGTGTAGCTCTCAACGCGCTCATGGGTAATCTCAAATCGTGCGGGTTGTGTAGAGTAGATCTTTTTAGTCTATTTTAAGCGTGACTTCAAAACTCGACTTCTCTACTCTGGAGGACTTAATAGCTTAGACTACTTGTAGTAGCTAGTTTTTGACAAAGAGTCTAACGCACCTTGTACAACACTAGTGTCTTGAGAATCTGCAGCAGCACATCGGTCCAAGCTCGCTTAGAGACGCACTCAAACAGCTCTTCGTCGCGTCCGGCCTCTTCAACGTCCCGAACCAGACGACCTGGCGACGGTTCCACACCGTCGTCGTCCGGGGACGAGCCACCTGTAGCGTCGGCGCCGGCGTCGCCAGCCGTGGAAGTCTTGCCCTGCAGCGCCTTCCAGCAGCGGTAGTCCTTGGGCTCCATCAAGTGCTCGGGTCGAACTGAGGCCAAGCAGCCTCCCTGGCTGCGCAGGAAGGTGAGCAGCGTGGCGTGCTGCCAGTAGATCTGCTTGACCCGCTCGGCTGCCTGACTCGGCAGGGCGGCGCTGATCGGGATGCCTGGAGCCGGTCTGCCGCACAGGTGGGTGATCATGTCGTAGAGAGTTTTAACCTCGCTTTTACCTCCGCCGGAGTCCAGGGCTGCTCCGGATTTGGCACCGCCTTTGTCGTCTTTGTTAGCAGCCGCGGCGTTTGTCTTTTTCCTGCGGCCGTCGTCCTGCTCGTCGGATTGCTGCTTCCGCGACAGGCCGCTGCGCATGCTGTTTGGCACCGTGACTGGAAACTGACCGCCGGGCCAGCCGTAGTTTGTGAACCAGCGCTGCACAATGCTAAGCATGTCTCTGTGGGAAAGGTGATGTGATTCGGAGGTTGGCCCTCAAGTGCGTAAATTGCACGAAATGCCCCAAGCCTTCTCTTCGCGGCTGCGCCTTAAATGAATTTGGCCTCGCGAGAGGCAATCGCGTTAACCGCTCTGCCACTCACCCACACCTTTTTTTATTCTTGCGCATTTTGGTGAAATACTCGTATATAAAAAACGACTCAAAACCTACCGATAGAACAGTCCCTCCCGCTCCAGGTGATAGTTCTCATCGACCAGAGCCTCAGAGCTGCTTTCAGTGAGCGGATGCTCCGGCCAGCGAGTCTTGCCAGTCTTGCCGACCATCCCGGGCAGCCTGGGCGCTGATTGTCCAGTAGCTTTGCTACTGGAGGCCGGGTTGTTCACTGCGCCTTCTCTGGGCGTGTTCGAAGCGGCGGACTCTGAGAGCGTCTCCTCGTAGGATGTGCTCGAGTCTTCAAAATTTGAGCTAGTCGCCGTTGTGCTAGGACGACTTGAAGCGGCCGCCAGGCCTGGCAGATCTTCAGCTCGACAGGCAACCATCTGCGGCTCGCCAGTCTCAGTAGCCGGCAACTGCAGAGCTGCTCGGCGGCCTTCTAATAGTTTCCCTTGCTCGGTGACAATGTGAAAATCTTCGCGATGCTTCAGCACAAACGGGTAGAGTGTCAGCAGGCAGTTGTCAGCCGTAGCTGAGATCGGCAAGCGGGCCTGATTGCCGAAGCTGTCCCGAAAGAGAATCTCTTTGCTCAGCGAAACCGGCGTGCTAGCCTGGAAGGTCAGGCGGCATCGGAGCTCCACCAGTTGCGCCGAAGACGCGTCGCTGCCGTTGGAGTCGGGATCGCGAGCTGCCGGTAGGATGTCCGGTCCGCGACCGTCCAGATACTCCAGGCTCAGCGGCTCTATCGGCGAGCCGTCGTCAGCTTCCACCTGCGGCAGCGTGAAGTCGAGACGACACGCCGCGGCGTAGTTCGCGGCCAGAACGGAGAACTGCACAGAGACGGGTGTGTGCAGGGGACACGGCGTCAGGTTTAGCGTCGGCGGAACAAATGTTATGCTTGGCCAGGTGAGCTCGCCACGCAGTGACAGGTGGTCGTAGGGAAACTGCCAGTCCTCGTTGATGACCACCGGTAGGCGAGCTTTGAACTGGCCCGGACGCTTCGGCGAGAACTGCACTGCCAGGGTGACAGTGGCTCCTGGATTCAGACGGCCCGAGAGGCGACGTCCGGCTTCGGTTCGCGTCTCGACTGGCGCAGCCTCGGTGCCTTCAACCGGCGTCAAATCGAAGTAAGCATCGCGCAGAGCTCTCTGACGATCAGGCAAATCTACAGCCCAGGAGATGGCTGCGTCACCGGTGTTTTCCAGCGTCAGAATCTGCACTCGACCGTGCGACTTCGGCTGGTGCTGCGGCGGGGTCGACGGCGACTGGGCATCGTCGCTCAACGCCTCTGGCGCCAACTGGAAGGCGAAGTCGCGTTTGGACAGACGCAGCACCGGACGCAGGGCGATGCCTTTGACGAGCTTGCGCGGCGTCTGCACCACCGGGACGTGCGGCGTCCAACCGACTCGACCGCTGCCGCTGCTGGTCGCCGAGTCGATGCGGGACATGCTTACTCCGTCCTTGATGGTGGGCGCTGGTGACGGAGGTATCTAAAATTGTATTAAATAAGTTTTATGCCGTGTTTTAAAGGTCAGTTCTTTTAATACTGCTGTCAGTAATCAAATGCACAAACCGGTGTTGCTGCAGGGCTCGGCGCTCTCGTATTGTTAATCACCACGGGCATCAGGAAGCTGTAGGACGCCACTTCGCGGGGTCGGAAGGTCAGGACAGCTTTCAGCGTCTCCTCTGGCTTCAGCGTGACCGTGTGCATGCCTGGATTAGCCAGATCCTCCGGGCTGCCCCGACCGCCAAAGTCCAACGAGAAGTCCGGATAGCGTTTGAGATCGAATTCCAGCCGCGAGTCAGTCTGGGTCCGGTTGACCAGCTCGAAGCTAATTGACTTGCTAGCTCCAACGTAGACGCCGTCAAAGTTGAACTCCTTCAACGGAATGTCGACGCAGGGCGACAGGATGGTGCCGCCCATGCGCAGCTCGAGGTCGCGCCAGCCGCGGATGGCCACGCGGGTTCCGCAGTCGAATTTGGACACGGCCGACGGTGTGAACGAAATCCGAATCTCCTTCTGGCCGCCAACCGGAACAACTCCGCTCAGCGGCTCCAGTTCCATTCCCGGCCAGGGCTTACTATTGATTACGTGGAAGTAGGCATGATTCTGCGAGTTGTTCACCAACACCGCCTTCTTCACCGTGGTCATGTTGAGCGGCACGGAGCCGAACATGACTCGACGGTTGACAAACTGGACATTGGTGGGGCCGAATTTGGCGATGCACTTCAAGTTCAAGTCATTTCCACCCTCCACGTGCAGTCGGAAGTAGCCTTCGTCTGGCGCGTTGAACGACGGGCGGAACACGACCTCGCAGTCGATGTCTTTGAACGCTTCGACAACACCGGCGCGCGGTCGGATCGAGAAGGCGGTGTGCTGACGCTCCTTTAGCACCGGCTCCCAGCTGAACTCGGCAGGATGGTTGAGCCGGTTGTACAGAGTGATGACGCCGCGGATGCCAGCCTCTGCCGGCTGGCCTTCGCAGGGCACAACTTCCAGAACGCGCGTGCTGAGTTCCAGCTGCACCGGGACCACCTCAGCCAGGGCAATCACGTGATTGCGGTAGTTGCCGTTGATCACATAGCTGACATTGCGCTGGAAGCGACCCTGCAGGGCAGACTCGAAGATCAGCGGCACCAAGGCTTTGGACTTTGGCGGAACCACTTGGCTCAACGGGCTGGAGTGACGCAACTCGCGACAGTCGATTTCAACCACCAGGTGGATGCTGGTGTCCAGGTTGTTCAGCACCGTCAGCTCCCTAGTGACGACTGAGCGAAGACAGACAACGCCAAAGTCGATGGTGCCCGGAGTGATGACCACCTGGTGCAGCTCCTGCGGTCTGAGCAGCATTCGGCATTCCTCCTTCTCCTTCTGGCTCATCGGCACCGCACTGAGACCGTCCTTGGCTGTCTGGTTTGCCGCGGTCTCCTTGACATCCTGGATCTCCTTGGTGCTCAGCAGCTGGTAGAGCTTGTTCGGTGGCTCCGGAGCTGTCGTTGCGAGAGTTGTTTTGAAGTAATTCAACATGGCTGCACACGCTATACTCCGAGGCATTAGTAAACTTGGTAAAATCCAATGAAATAGTGAACAGTAAAAATGGGTCTGGCTAGTGACTAGTTTAACGTGAGAAAAAATAAATTTGCGTCTCGAGTTGATTGGGTGAAGGAAGTCTGTGGAATAAACAAATAAAACTGTGAACTGAACGACTGTCGACACCGGTCAAAAAAAGAAATATAGGATAGGAAAGATGTGCTTTGTTAGGGTCAGATTCGTGACGCAAATAATTAACGAAATAATTAATGGCCTGCGTTTTCCTAATGCAATTGGCCAATTTTTTACAACTAACCTGCCCTGACTGGGTGATAATAGGTAAACTTGGCGTTTGCTGAAATTTAAATATTAATAGTACAAGTTGGTTACAAAAGTAACATGTGGAATGTTGTAACATCAGTCACAGTCGTGACTGAAGTGCGATTAACTTTCAATCGGCGCCAGGTTTTTTAACACCTTGCACACACACCTAATTATCCCGTAAACGCATCTGATTAGCTGAAAACACATCTGATTACATTTTAGACCCCTGATTATCCAATAAGCACTTAATTATCAAGTAAACACACCTGAACATTGGATAAACACACCTGAAAACTGGATTTGCACACCTGACTACCGGATAAACACACCTGAATCCCGGATAAGCACATATAAATACCAGATAAACACATAGAAATACCAGATAAACACATAGAAATACTAGATAAACACACAGCTAACTTAATAAACACACATGTATATTCGATAAACACACCTGAATACCGGATAAACACACCAGCTAACCTAATAAACACACCAGCTAACCTAATAAACACACCAGCTAACCTAATAAACACACCTGACTACCGGGTAAACACACATAAATACAGGATAAACACATCCGTCTTCCGGATAAACACCTACTTACCTAACAAACGCATAAGATTGTTCAGTAAACCACAATGCAACAAACATGATTAATCAATTAATCAATCAATAAAATTAGTAAACTCACGCGGCGTATCCGGCCTAAGGTCTTCCACGCCGAGTTTGACAGGTCGCATGCCCATGGCTGGTATCATGCCCATATCGCGAACATTTTCGTATTTCTTTAGCTTTCTGTCTCGCTGAGACACAATCAAATTCTCGGTGCGCCTTCGCTGACTGTCCGCGTAGCCCTGCTTGTGTCGGCGAACCTTTTCAACTTCGTCATCCTCGTAGGCGTAGTCGGGATCGACAAAACTATGTCGCTTCATTCTGGTGAACAGCGTGCTGGAGAGGGCATAGTCAGTAAGATGCAATTGATCAGTCAACAAGACATTCAATAAGATTTTAAGGCTTACAGTGGTTCTGGGGTAGATAGAGTGGTTCTGGGGTAGATAGAGTGGTTCTGGGGTAGATAGAGTGGTTCTGGAAAAGATAGAGTGGTTCTGGGGTAGATAGAGTGGTTCTGGGGTAGATAGAGTGGTTCTGGAAAAGATAGAGTGGTTCTGAGGTAGATAGAGTGGTTCTGGGGTAGATAGAGTGGTTCTGGGGTAGATAGAGTGGTTCTGGAAAAGATAGAGTGGTTCTGAGGTAGATAGAATGTTTATGGGATAGATGGGCAATACAGAAGGGTTACTCTGAGCTCACCAATAATCCACATGCCGCTCGGACGGTCTTATACTGGCTGCCCTATCGTTGGGAAACGCTATTCTAGAATTTCCGATAGCAACTGCGGCATCAGCCGATAGAGAGGCCGCGTGCCGATGCAGACGAGCTTCGGTGTGAGCAACGAGAGCGGCTAGTGGCGGCCGAACTGGCCTGTCGTGCAGCTCGTTGAATTTGGTCTCAGCACAGAGGCCAACCTCGTTGGCCACCAGGGGATTGATGCCGGGGTTAAACCTACCCGGCGGCTGCGTGACAAACACGCGACAGGAACCCGACAGTCGCATGAATACCTGCGGGAGACGGGCGGTTGGCCAACTTTAGTTTGAGAGATGAGAGTTGAGACACAACAGAGACTAGAGAGAGATATGAGATGAGACACAACAGAGACTAGAGAGATGTAAGATGAGACACCACAGAGACTAGGGAGAGATGAGAGTGAGACACCACAGAGACTAGGGAGAGATGAGAGTGAGACACCACAGAGACTAGGGAGAGATGAGAGTGCGTGTCACTCACCGAGTGAATGACGTCGAGTTTTCGAGTCAGCGGATCTCGTCTATCGTCGGCCACCTCGCCCAAGATGCAGATCTCCAGCTGGACGTCGAAATCGCCGAATTGTCTAGGGCAGAAAGTCACGCTGACGGGCAGTTCCCGTCCCGGTTCAATCTGGCCCCGCTCCGGGCTGGCGTTGAAGTGGGCAATTTTGCGGAATGCGAACATAACTGGCAGGCCGTCCTCTGTTTGGTTGGCCAATGTGAATGCCGCATCGGATGGAGTGTTCAGCTGCACGGGGCCGAAGTCAAGCTCCGGCTTAGGCGACACGTGCAGCATGATGGGCAGTGCGGTGCCTGTCAGGGCCACCTCTAGCTGAGTTCTGTGCGAGTCTGGCGATGCAGAATCTAGAAATTTCACATTTTTAGTTTGATTTCTGTCGGTACTTCAGGAAGGTTTCAGTAGCAGTTTTCTTTGGTACTTCAGGGAAGTTTTAGGTGGGTGTTTTCTGAGTTCTTCAGGGAGGTTTCAGGTGGGTGTTTTCTCGGTACTTCAGGGAGGTTTCAGGTGCCTGTTTTCTCGGTACTTCAGGAAGGTTTCAGTTGGCTGTTTTCTTCGGTACTTCAGGAAGGTTTCAGGTGCCCGTTTTCTTCGGTACTTCAGGAAGGTTTCAGGTGGGTGTTTTCCAGGTACTTCAGGGAGATTTCAGGTGGCTGTTTTCTTTTGTACTTCAGGGAGGTTTCAGTTGGCTGTTTTTGGTACTTCAGGGAGTATAAATTGTTTTTTGTCCATTTTAACTTCCAAAATCATCCAGAGACTCAATGGAAGCACTCACCAGTTTGGGTGCCAACCAGTTGAATGTACATGAACAGTGCAAACTCCTGCTTTGGCGGACTGTCCTCCGTTGTGTGAAATGATCTCTTAGATTTGTACCATCTCGGGCTGAACCTAAAGCATACTAGAGCCTTCTGGTAGGGCGCTATCGTGCCCTGGTTTGGTATCATGCAGACCAAAGAGGTCAGGGGATTGGTACACTCCTTGGCCTCAGATAAGTTCGACGACTTGTTTACTGGACCCTGTGAATGGAGATTGGGATTTGTACTGTCTAACAGGTTGATGAGCGACTGTCTAACAGGTTGATGAGCGACTGTCTAACAGGTTGATGAGCGACTGTCTAACAGGTTGATGAGCGACTGTCTAACAGGTTGATGAGCGACTGTCTAACAGGTTGATGAGCGACTGTCTAACAGGTTGATGAGCGACTGTCTAACAGGTTGATGAGCGACTGTCTAACAGGTTGATGAGCGACTGTCTAACAGGTTGATGAGCGACTGTGTCTAACAGGTTATTGAGCGACTGTCTAACAGGTTAAAGTTAGCGCTTGGAAGATGCCGCATCTACAAAAGTATTTCGATAAAAAGGTTCAGAACATGGTCTCACCGACTCCTGTCCGATGGCATTTTCCTCCAGTATTGACACGAAGCTCACTGGCTCTGGCGCATTGTTGAACAGCACGGCAGCTTCGGTTTTGTCTGTGCCATAGAACGCGGAGCCGAATTGTACGCACGGCATCGGCTCGCCAGTGGCCGGGTTCAGTAGCTCCAATTGGCGTTCGACAATGTCGCCGAAAACAGCGATTTTCTGCGGCTCAGGCCGGCCTTGCAGCACGGCGGTGACTACTTCGTGGAATTCGCCGGGATCTTTGGTGATGTAGTCGAACTGTTTTGCGAATAGGTATTATGAATGCGTTTATAATTGATTACACTGCCCCAATTGGGCCAGATGTGCAGCCGACAGCACAGCCGCAGCTATTGTGCGTCGCTTCTGAAGGCTGCGTACGGCTGTTCAGTCCATGGACTGGGGGGACGCGCACCCACCCTCAATTGCCCCAGCTAATGCTGGTACTCATTTAACAGCTGGGTGAACTAAATCAATGTGTAGTTAAGTGTCTTAAAGATCACAGATTGTTTTAGTGGAATAGGAAATCGAACCCCCGGCCTTCTAGTCCCAAGTCCGGTGGTCTAACCGCTACGCTACAACCACCTACTTGGCCATGAGTACATTTATTTAAATGTATGATCTGACTCACCCGAACCGGCAGCACAGACTTCGGCGGAATCGATCCGTGCGGCGGCAGTATGGACAATGGCCGATCGCCGTTGTATTCAAAACGAAATTCGCCAGGTTTTGAGCCGCGATTGTATAGCTTCACGTTGGTTGTGACCACTTTGTTGGCTACAACAACAACTCCAAAGCTGACACTGTCGGAGATTTCCAGAACTGGCTGACGCGGCATACCTTGAACTGGTACCTGCAATAGTACCGATTTAATGACAAAATACATTTCTTGATAGTGATTGTTTACTTGGAATTCCATCATCTTAGTTGTCACTGTTTGTCTTTGACTTTTTTAAATCAATCGCATATAAAATAAACTAAATGACGTCAAATTTACCTGTACAACTTCGCCATCAACGGTAACAATTAGACGGTCACTCTGGGTGTTCTCATCAGTTGGCGTGTACTCGACGTAGGCCGAGTGGTCCAAGCCTGAGGCGACATTCTTATCGTGCTCCTTAACTTTCAGAGTGAAAATCTAAAATGAATAAATTAAAATAAATAAGTAACATAATATAAACATCGTCCGAATATTAATAAGAACACAATTACTAACATCAAAAATGAGTTTATGATAGTTCTAACCAGAGTAATATGTCTCTCATTAATTACTTATAGTAAACATGAGCATGTGTTTGAGATGGCAACAGCTTTTTATAAATAAAAGCCTATATACATATGTTTATGTATCTTTATTATCTCTAGTAAATGACAAGCATCACAAATCTTATTCAGAAAGATAATGAATCCAATTTTCATTAGAGCATCACTACATAGTATTTAGAACTGAAAACATGCATATAGCTAACGAATGAGCTACATTAGAAAATTGTTATGATGAAAAATCAATCGACATGTCAATAAGAAAGAAACAAAAAGGTTTTTTTAATTCTTTTAAAAAATATAGAGCACTTAGATTGCATAGAATTACAAAAAATATAACTTTAACAATCTAAGCCAAAATTCTTGGCATCCTTACTTTATTCTGTGGGGCGTAGAATCGAATTGTCCTCGTCTTTTCGCTAATATTTTTCACTGAAACAAGGCATTTCTGAGAAACACCAACATCGCAGTCGAAAAACTGGATTATCCCAGGGTTTATTCTCACACCCTGGATGTCAACAGCCATCTCAATTTAAATGGAAGACAGTCATGCGTATACAAGTGCACACGGTAGAAAAAATTTAAATGGAACCCAATGCAGTTAAAAAGGCAATCATTTGCAGGGATACGTAGCAACTAAAAGATATAGCATAAATAGGTACAAATAATATTTAAAAGCTAAACAAAATCATATTATGACATACGCTTATATTTATATTCTTTTTTAGTCTTTTTGTAGTAAAAAATTTGTTATACGCATTTTAACGTTTACCAATTTATTTTAAATAAAAGAGTCGTCGTAACTCTGTTCATAGAAAACTAAAAGTACATTTATTGATTACACTCCCTTAGCTGAAGCACTCGTAAATAATCGCAGTCTTTTTATATTCATCGACGTTGAAATTTATTTTTAACTAACAAATTGATAAACTGGTAAATTGCATATGGCTTACACTAGGCTAAGTATTAAAGTTTTTGTCAAAGTTACTGGGTTCCGGTACGGCGGTACCTAGTAAAATGGGCGATTTCTTAGTTTCCCGCGTTAAATTATTTTGTAAGCCTAGTGTTTCAGCACCGTAGCACTATCGACACGAAAGACTAGCCAAATTAATAAGCTTCTGCTTATCTTAAATTATACCTAGAACCTAGAAGCCATCGACATTGACTTATGACGTTGTATACATAGTAGGGCCTAAAGCTTAATTTCCAAAATCTATCTATCATAGAGTAGATGTAGCAAAAGCGTAGCTGTAGTATTTATACATCAGTTTTCAATCTTTATTGTTCTTATTCAATATTCACCTTTGTCACTACAGTCATAGATAGACACCTTACACTGCTTGGTTACACATTGAGTCATTAAATTTATCATTTAATAAGCACATATGTGACCAGTCTTGATGGTGAACCATCTTGTCTTCTGTGCCTATAAGCAATAGGCCTATTACTAAATACACACTGCATAATTTTGAATTTATATCAAAACATAAAACTGCTTTGATAGGATTTGCTTTTTTGTTGGTTATCACTAGGCTTATAGCCTATAGCCTGGCAGACTGCCAAGTCATACTATACCATGCCATGCTATATTACTTAATTAGCCTTTATACTATAATAATAGCTATTGGTTATTGTAGTTTTTTATTTTATTAGGACCTGTAAGCCAGTCTTTTATTCCAAATCATATTATTATTATTATTATATATATTAGCATAGCTATATAGGCCTATAGGATATATAGAAATATGTATATATATTTATATATTATTAAAATTGTTTAAATAGTTTTAATAAAATAGCAGCACCAGTGACACCACCTCTACATTTTTTTTATTTATTTAATACATAAACTGTAGTTATGCATGTATAGATAAGGTACACAGGCTCTTTTGCAGTTTTGCACATTCCATTTTTATATGTAAAGTGTATGGTAACAAAGTGGAATAAAGTGATTACAATTTTTTAAATGATGCTAAACTCAACACGACATCAGATTTCAATGAAGGCTATTGCTAATAACTTGATTGATGTCTATTATTATATTCTTCAAATTTGTAGGCCCACTTGAAAGCCAAGCTCCATGCCATACATGAAACATCAAAACCCTTTAATTGGCTTGACAAATTTATTTTAATAATAATAAAAAATCACTTAATATGTGAAATTTTAAGATTGCCAGTACTTTCTTTTAGCATTAGTACAGTATAAGCTTATATCTTCCTAATTATACTATATCATGTTATAAAATGTGTCCATGTATTTTAGTTCCTTATTACATTCTATGTAAGCAGTGCACAAAAATAAATCAAGCTATATTCTTCACTTTGGATCATGTGGATTATACCAGAAATTTTTTAAATAATTTTTTTAGCTAAAATTTCTTTTGTATAGTTTGTGTAGAAGTCAGTATCAGTTTTCTGGTGTAAACTGGGCATAGTTTGAGTTAACTGAATGTTGCTATAACTAGTTGGAGTAAAATGCTAATTCTTAATAAAAAAGACAAATGACCTATTCGACCAAGGCTTATAAAAGATAAAATGCATCATTGCAGGCCACCGAATTTGCGCTAAGCTGGTTGCAACTGACAGACACTACCTATTATTATTTAGACCTTGTCACTTTAATTAGCGATACACACAGGCGATGGGTTCGACAAACTCTTTGCTAACTATCGGTCGAGGTAATCCACATAGCAACTACACAGCTGCTAAGCGTAGCGCCTCATCAGCTAACGCAGGTAAGCAACAAAAGAAACAGCAACAACAGCAATCTACACCAACGACTAACGGTTCAACTAGTCTAGCTAGATCGAAAAGTTGCAGCAATGCCAATTTCGGAAAGCAGCCACCCACCCAGAAGCAGCAGGAGGCGACAGAAGCAGCGAATGGTTCAACCAACGGCACCCAATGGCACAAAGTATCCAATGGCAACTACGCAGCAGAGCCTAAGCAGACTCCTGCTTCTTCTGCGACATCTTTGCAAAAGCAGACTATAGTGCAGCAGCAGCAGCCGCCGCCAATAGATGGCGGTTTAGTTGGCTTAAACAATCTAGGAAACACCTGCTATATGAATAGCATTCTGCAGTGTTTAAGTCACACTGAGCCTCTGTTACGTCATTTTGTATTAGATAGGCGACAGACGACTGATAAGATTGGCGGCTCTAGCAATAGCGGTTTGGCTAAGGCCTACTGCAATCTGATGCAAAGAATGTGGTCTGCTTCTAGCAGCACCGGTGGCACCTCCAGTACAAGTCCTAGCGAACTGAAGCAATGCGTGGCGCAATACGCGCCTAGATTTCGCGGTTACAGTCAGCAGGATGCTCAGGAATTCCTGCGCTACCTATTAGAAGGCCTGCACGAGGATTTGAATCTGGTTACCGTGCGACCGAAATTGGAACCGATTGACTACGAACGATTAGACTTATTGCCGTGAGTCTTTACCATAGAAGGTTTTAGGTTCGAATCCCAACTTACAGATATTAACTAATAAGTTTGACTGACAGCTTCGAATTAGGTGTTTGCTTAAGTGGGATGCATTGAATGACAGGTGGGAATTAGGGATTAGCTAAGGTGATGCACTGAAGGATAGGTGTGAATTAGGGATTAGCTAAGGGGATGCACTGAAGGACAGGTGGGAATTAGGGATTAGCTGAGGGGATGCACTGAAGGACAGGTGTGAATTAGGGATTAGCTAAGGGGATGCACTGAAGGACAGGTGGGAATTAGGGATTAGCTGAGGGGATGCACTGAAGGACAGGTGGGAATTAGGGATTAGCTGAGGGTATGCACTGAAGGACAGGTGGGAATTAGGGATTAGCTAAGGGGATGCACTGAAGGACAGGTGGGAATTAGTGATTAGCTGAGGGTAACAGGTGTTAACTACTTTGTGAATCCAAGGGTATTTATCCCATCCCTTATTAACACTCCTCCCAGAGACGACGACAAAGCCGAAGAATTGTGGCAGCGCTACCTTATACAGGAGAACAGCGCCGTTGTTGACGCCTTCGTAGGCCAACTAAAATCTACCCTGGAGTGTTGCCATTGTTCGCACAAATCCGTCACATTTGATCCTTTCTGGGATTTGGCTCTGCCCATACCAGGGGTGAGTTGAGGTTTTTTCTTTTCTTTTTACATTTTTTACTTTTAAAAACCATTGAAGTCTACTGTCAGTAGAGTAGTGCGAGTATATAGCTAGATTGCTTTGCGAAATTTAATTAACAGAAGACGCGCACCACACTGGAGGCCTGCCTTAGACTGTTCACCTCCCAGGAGGCTCTGGACGGCAACGAGCGGCCAACCTGCGATCGCTGCCGATGCCGCAGAAAATGCGTCAAGCGTTTCTACTTGTATCGCCTGCCAAGCATCCTAGTTATTCATCTGATGCGATTCTCCGGCGAGAGATTCAAGACTAAACTAAACACGCTAGTTGAATACCCGATGGAGCTGAATGTTGCCGAATTTCTTGACAAGAGTGAGTCCTACTGATTTGCTACCTTTTGGGCTGGTTGATTCGCTGTTATTTGACCTTTAGGCCCCATTCAGCATCTCCTTCAGGTCCCATTCTTCAGGCTTCTTTAGCCTCTCCTTCAGGCCACATTCAGCCCTTTCTTCAGGCCATAAACAGCCTTTCTTCTGGCCACTTCAGTCCTTTCTTATGGCCACATCAGCCCTTTCTTCAGGCCACATTCAGCCCTTTCTTCAGGCCAAATTCAGCCCTTTCTTCAGGCCACATTCAGCCCTTTCTTCAGGCCACATTCAGCCCTACCTTCAGGCCACTTCAGTCCTTTCTTCAGGCCACATTAAGCCCTTTTTTGAGGCCACATTCAGCCCTTTCTTCAGGCCACATTCAGCCCTTTCTTCAGGCCACATTCAGCCCTACCTTCAGGCCACATTCAGCCCTACCTTCAGGCCCCATTAAGCCCTTTCTTCAGGCCACATTCAGCCCTTTCTTCAGGCCCCATTAAGCCCTTTCTTCAGGCCACATTCAGCCCTTTCTTCAGGCCACATTCAGCCCTTTCTTCAGGCCACATTCAGCCCTTTCTTCAGGCCACATTCAGCCCTACCTTCAGTTATTTTCCAGGCCATTGATTATACAGTCCCAAATTATTGTTCTCCTTTTTAAAAGAGTGCCGACTGCGCCAGACGCCGCAGTATCGACTGTACGCAGTCAGCGAGCATTCGGGCACACCGTACGGCGGTCACTACACGGCCGCCGTTCGTCACGCCGGCAGCGGCCAGTGGCTAAGATACAATGACACCAAGGTTTTAGAGGCTTCTATGCCGTCCATTGTCAGCACTGAGGGCTACGTATTGTTCTATTCGCGTGTGGATTCGTCAAGTGCTGCTGCTGATGCTGCTGCCGCTGATGCTTCATCTACTCAAGAGAGTGATAGCGATGCCGATGAAGATAAGCCCAATGTGAAAGAAGATGATGATTTGGCGACACCAGCGGCTAACAGTAAAGCGGCATTGTGAGCCTGACTATTGTCCTACCTCGTATTGAAATAACATTAAAAAAATCACTTTTCTTGACATTTTTGTTTTAATCGCCGACTAAAAAGTTTTCATTTTTTAATTTGTAAAATTTTAAATGCGGCGCCATTTTGTAACTTTGTTAATCCCGAGTTTGTTAGTAAAATTAGTAAATTTAAAACTAAATTAACAGTTGTTTTTTTGTTTGCATGCAGCATATTTTGTTTATATTTTTATGGATATAAGCTTTGTTGTTCTACTAATTTGATGTCTAGCTGACACCTATAGATATATATATATATCAGTTACTGCTTCTGACGCTTAAAATCATACATCTATCTTAACTCTCTTCTCATATTTTCATTTTATCGCCTTCACTTTCTCATCCAGTTGTTTACTATATAATTATTCCCTATTCTCTCCCCCGTCTTATCTCTACCCTATCTCTCTCGTCTCCACTCGTCTTATCTCCTCTTATGTCTCAGCTCTCCTCTGTCTCATGTCTCCCCCGTCTGATCTCTCCCGTGTCTCATCTCTCCCGTGTCTCATCTCTCCCGTGTCTCATCTCTCCTGTCTCATCTCTCCTGTCTTATCTCTTCTGTGTCTTATCTTTTCTGTGTCTCATCTCTCCCGTGTCTTATATCTCCCATGTCTCATCTCTCCTGTCTTATCTCTCCCGTGTCTTATATCTCTCATGTCTCATCTCTCCCGTGTCTTATCTCTCCCGTGTCTTATATCTCCCATGTCTCATCTCTCCTGTCTCATCTCTCCCGTGTCTCATCTCTCCCATGTCTCATCTCTCCCGTGTCTTGTATCTCCCATGTCTCATCTCTCCCATGTCTCATCTCTCCCATGTCTCATCTCTCCTGTCTCATCTCTCCTGTGTTTCATCTCTCCCGTGTCTCATCTCTCCTGTCTTATCTCTCCCGTGTCTTATATCTCTCATGTCTCATCTCTCCCGTGTCTTATCTCTCCCGTGTCTTATATCTCCCATGTCTCATCTCTCCTGTCTCATCTCTCCCGTGTCTTGTATCTCCCATGTCTCATCTCTCCCATGTCTCATCTCTCCCGTGTCTTGTATCTCCCATGTCTCATCTCTCCCATGTCTCATCTCTCCCATGTCTCATCTCTCCCGTGTCTTGTATCTCCCATGTCTCATCTCTCTCCTGTCTCATCTCTCCCGTGTCTTGTATCTCCCATGTCTCATCTCTCCCGTGTCTCATCTCTCCCATGACTCATCTCTCCCGTGTCTTGTATCTCCCATGTCTCATCTCTCCCGTGTCTCATCTCTCCCGTGTCTCATCTCTCCCATGTCTCATCTCTCCCGTGTCTCATCTCTCTCCCCTAGACATAATTAGACAATCTTATATAGTTGACCAGTTCTATAGGAAGAAATATTCACGATGATGTGAGAAGAACTTATTATATTTATTTAATCTAGGCAAAGGCAATTGCTATTTTCTGTTTAAAGTTTTGCTTCTATCTGCAGCTATCCTTGCCTAATCCAAGAAAATATTTGTTGGCTTGCTTCTGCTATCTTTTGCCGATGATTTTGGTGTGTTTTTACCTGCAATAATAAATAAATTTGTTTATTTAATTGTTAATGTTTTTGTATTTGTTTATCTCGTTATTTTGTTAGAGTTTTGTCAAAGAAATGATAGGTCGAATTGGTTTTTTAATTTTACATAAAATATATATTTGTGCTTATTTTAATGACCTCTACGTGTACATATTCATGTAGAATAAAAATGTTTTGTAGCACGCAAAATGCAATCTGCTTTGTTCTGAATTTTGAATTTTCTGGTTTTAACATCATGAACTCGATCTAGCTCGTATTTACCATTTACATGAATTTATATAGTTCTGCTGTATTCCTTCTTATTTGCCTACTCTACTACTTATAAGAACTGCCAGTAGTACCATCAGCCCGATATTGCAGATAGAAATCATTTTTTAAACTAAACCCTTCTCCCCTACACTTTGAAAAGCTGAAAGTATATTACATTTTAAATATATATGAGACTTTAAATATTTATTGAACTCTAAATTTGCCCTCAACTGAAATTCTTACTGCGTCTTGATTTGAGTGCAATTAAAGAGTTTTTTGTCTTCTGCCACCCACTGATTCTTCAGGTGTCTTCTGTCACTCACCCACTGATTCTTCAGGTGTCTTCTGTCACTCACCCACTGATTCTTCAGTTGTCTTCTGTCACTCACCCACTGATTCTTCAGGTGTCTTCTGTCACTCACCCACTGATTCTTCAGGTGTCTTCTGTCACTCACCCACTGATTCTTCAGGTGTCTTCTGTCACTCACCCACTGATTCTTCAGGTGTCTTCTGTCACTCACCCACTGATTCTTCAGTTGTCTTCTGTCACTCACCCACTGATTCTTCAGGTGTCTTCTGTCACTCACCCACTGATTCTTCAGGTGTCTTCTGTCACTCACCCACTGATTCTTCAGGTGTCTTCTGTCACTCACCCACTGATTCTTCAGGTGTCTTCTGTCACTCACCCACTGATTCTTCAGTTGTCTTCTGTCACCCACCGATTCTTCAGGTGTCTTCTGTCACTCACCCACTGATTCTTCAGGTGTCTTCTGTCACCCACTGATTCTTCAGGTGTCTTCTGTCACCCACCCACTGATTCTTCAGGTGTCTTCTGTCACTCACCCACTGATTCTTCAGGTGTCTTCTGTCACCCACTGATTCTTCAGGTGTCTTCTGTCACCCACCCACTGATTCTTCAGTTGTCTTCTGTCACCCACCCACTGATTCTTCAGGTGTCTTCTGTCACCCACCCACTGATTCTTCAGGTGTCTTCTGTCACCCACCCACTGATTCTTCAGTTGTCTTCTGTCACCCACCGATTCTTCAGGTGTCTTCTGTCACTCACCCACTGATTCTTCAGGTGTCTTCTGTCACCCACCCACTGATTCTTCAGGTGTCTTCTGTCACCCACCCACTGATTCTTCAGGTGTCTTCTGTCACCCACCCACTGATTCTTCAGGTGTCTTCTGTCACCCACCCACTGATTCTTCAGGTGTCTTCTGCCACCCACTGATTCTTCAGGTGTCTTCTGCCACCCACCCACTGATTCTTCAGGTGTCTTCTGTCACTCACCCACTGATTCTTCAGGTGTCTTCTGCCACCCACCCACTGATTCTTCAGGTATCTTCCGTCACCCACCCACTGATTCTTCAGGTATCTTCTGTCACCCACCCACTGATTCTTCAGGTGTCATTTACAGCTCGTTTAGCTCATTCTCATGTAGTTTGTAGACAAATAAGTAGACGAAAATATGTTCTTGTAAACAAAATAGTTAGATTTGACAGAAGATATCAAGCATGCCATCAGATGAAATGTGTATTTTAGATATTTAGAAATTATAAACTCCAATGCGATACTTCCGGCACTTCCCACGACAAAATCACAGACACACACAACAATACAAATGAGTTCATTATTTTTTGCGAACAAATATTAAACCATTCTGACGACGAGGAAAGCTAAATGCGTGGATAAAAAAAGATCAATTTTTTGTTTGATTTGTTATAAAATTAGTAAGTTATTCTGCCCTGCTCATGATAAGTAGTATGTAAAGAATTCAAAGGATGTGTGAAACAATTTAAGAAAATTATGTCGTACACGTATTGCTAACAAATGTCAGATTTTAAAGAAATGCTTCAACAATTTTTTGTTTTACTTTCAGTCGGAACAAAGCGAGTTAATCATTTTATTTTTTTTGTTTGAAGTTAATAAACTGCAGTACATATAGAAAAATACAATTTATTTACATACACTGCTTTCACGAACAAAGAAGCAATCAGTTTTCAATTTTCAAGTACTCAAAACATGATCAATAATACAAAATGTACTTTTAATAGATGTACTAACAGGCAAATAAATTATAAAAACGTTCTAAGAATTGCATTTTAATCTAATTTCAATTAGATTTTAACAAAATAGTTTTATTTTAGGAAAGGAATGCGAAAAAAATTTCTCTACGTGGTAAATTCTCCATGGTATAACTAGTTGTCTTGGCGCAATGCCTTTCTCAATCTGAAAGGTACATTCTGTGCACTTTTAATCCAGCGAATATCCTTATAACCTTGTGGTTGTAGTCTTGTGGTTAGAGCGTCTGACTCACGACTTAAAGGTCGGGGGTTCGATTCCCGACTCCATTGGAAAAATTTGTGTCCTTTAGCAAGACACTTCACTCAGCAATGCTTCAGTTCACCCAGCTGTTAAATGGGTACCAGCATCAACTGGGGTAATTGAGGGTGGGTGTGGCGTCCCCCCAGTCCATGGACTGAACAGCTGTACGCAGCCTTCAGATGCGCCGCGCAATAGCTGCGGCTCTGCTGTCGGCTGCACATCTGCAGCCCAACTGGGCTAGCTGTAATTTCTATTATTCTATGGCATTGTGTGCATTACTGCTTAGAAACCAGAAAACCGGATGAAGAATACCGGGCCAGCTCAGCTTCCCTAGACAAACTGCTCCTGCTCCAAATCGGAGTCCCGTTCATCGTCTGACAGGTTCTCATCCGTCCGATCGATAATTGGTAGCTGAGCTTCATCGTCATCGTCCCGGCTGCAGTCGGCCTGCAAAACAATGCGCGACATGCCGGCGTCTATTGACATCTTTTTACCGGCGAGGGTCCCGACGCTACCCAGCAGACTGCCTAGACTGCTGCGGTTGTTAACTCCGCTGGGACCCGTCACCGTCACGATTGGCGGCGGTGGCGGCGGCGGTGGCTGCGGCTGCGGCTCCAATAGGGCCGTTGTAACCGTAGTTGTTCCAGCGGTGGCGGCGGTGGCAGCCAGTGTCGGCGTCGGGGACGGCGACGGTCCAGCGGCTCGGCTCCCGCCACTAGCTCCTCGGTTCTTTTTAATTAGACCGTTGAGTATTTTATCGTCGGTGGCCGCCTTGTTGTCGTAGCTGCGCTGTTGAATGTAGCGCTTGTTGCCTCCCTGGCCGTAGCGACCACCGCCTTGGCTAGCCAAGCTGCTGTTCAAATCCTTGGTCATGATCTTCAGATATTTGTTCTCCTTCATTTGGTTCTGCATGTACTTGTAGTAGGTGTTGAAATTGTTGCCAATGATGGGTATGGCTAGGCCGGTGACGATGCAGCCTGCGGATGGGTTTTTGGTGCGTTTTTCTGCGTTTTTACTTTTAAATTAAGGATGTGACCATTGTACTTTTAAGTCCAATTCGTGTACTAATTACCGACAAGTGTACTATAAATAACCTATTTTCAAAAAGTACTAATAGCAGGTGCACAAATGGTTAACTCAAATAACATCTACAATTTAAGCGGACAAGTTTCACAAAGACCAAATAAGAGACATTTTATTTCTTTTTTTTACAAATTTAAATTCTTTATCATCTTTAGGGCTTTTTTAGTTGTAAACAATACAGCCAACAGTGCATAACCCCACCTTTTAGTGCCAACCCCCTTTCGCAACACCAACCTCACTCCTCAGAGCCAACCTCACTCCCCAGAGCCAACCTCACTTCACTGTGCCAACTAATGTGCTGCGCTAACCCCCCGCCGAAACACCAACCTCACTCTTAGGAGCAAACCTCACTCCTCGGAGCCAACCTCACTCTTTGGAGCCAATCTCACTCCTCGGAGCCAACCTCACTCCACTGTGCCAACCAATTTGCTGCGCTAACCCCCGACGAAACACCAACCTCACTCTTAGGAGCAAACCTCACTCCACTGTGCCAAACTCATTTTGCTGCGCTAACCCCCGCCGAAACACCAACCTCACTCCTCGGAGCCAACCTCACTCCTCGGAGCCAACCTCAATCCTCGGAGCTAACCTCACTCCACTGTGCCAAATTAAATTTGTAGCGCCCCACTCCGAACAACAACCTCACTCCACTGTACCAACCCCAATTCAAAGTGCCAACCCCCTATGCAACACCTATCTCACTCTCGAAGCCAACATCAATTATGAACAAAATGTACAAAAAACAATCGCCAATCCCTACTGCCAAATCAGTAGTACAATTTCCAAACTTGCAACTAAGAAACGATGTCTACCAAATAATCGATCGCGCCCTAAAAAAACTATAATTAACCAGTTGGGGATCAGCATGGCGAGCAGTTTCACTTCTATCCGGTAGGCAAAGACCTACAAAGTTGTGTAATCAATCCGCAACGAAGGCAAGAGTTGCCAATCCGAAAAATATTTTTGCCGATAAGAAGCTCTAATGAAATCCCCCCAAGCCTGGATACGGGATGAGGAAGGGGAGTTCCGTAAAAGCTTTTCTTGACGCCCCATAGGATTTTTTATCGCTTATCGACTATATAGGGAAAGCTGATGGGAGACCCATCCCTGTCGCTACAGGCTCGGTTGCCAGCCAGTGCTAAGAGGGAATGAAACGGGATCCGTTGAGCTTGACTAATAAAAAACTTGCCTTACTCGCCTTAAAAACAACGACGAGTCATAAACCATTTGGCCTTGTGCGGGCATGGAATTTTGTGTCGTGTAATTGTTATAAAATTTTCTCTTCCAGATGTTTGTCTTTAACCTCTGCTTGCACGTTTATTTTATTTTCACATTACGAGCACACTACTAGCTAGTTCAGTTGCAAATGTGAAAAATTTTTGCACAGGCAACAAAATCATAAACCCCTCTCGCCAGTACTAACCCAATTTGTAGCGCCAACGACACTCTGCTACACCAATTTCACTCCACAACACAAAACTCACTTCTCAACACCAACCTCACTCCCCAACACCAACCTCACTCCGCAGCGTCAACCTTACTCCGCAACACCAACCTCACTCCGCAGCGCCAAATTCACTCCGCAACACCAACCTCACTCCGCAACACCAACCTCACTCCCCAACACCAACCTCACTCCCCAACACCAACCTCACTCCGCAGCGTCAACCTTACTCCGCAACACCAACCTCACTCCCCAACACCAACCTCACTCCGCAGCGTCAACCTTACTCCGCAACACCAAACTCACTCCGCAGCGCCAAATTCACTCCGCAACACCAACCTCACTCCGCAACACCAACCTCACTCCGCAACGCCAACCTCACTTAAAAGTTTAAGGCATCATTTGAAAAAAAAATAATATGCAAATAAAAAGTTAACATTAAAGATGATGAGACACTGATCTTTTACAAGTAATTAACTGATACAAGAACAAATATTGACCACTGTCTGATAACTTTTTGGCAAACTACGAGCAGCTAGTCCTCTCATGTGTCAACCAATGCCAAAGCTAATTAATCTGCCTCAGGCGATAGACATCCGACATAGCAAAGTCGGTAGTGTAGAAAAATAATGATTTCCAGTCGCTTTGATTTCACTCTTCAGTGTCACTTAAGCACCAATGAACAAAATAACTTTAGACACAGGGCGTAATTTAGAATGTCAATGAATTGTAAATGGCGCAAATCAGAAAATGTGAAAAGAACATTGCTCGACTAATAAGTACAATTACCCAAAAAATAACGATATTTCCGAATAAGAGCTTAAGTTAGGGTAGCATACAAACGGGTAGACATTAGGAGAGTGAACAAGAAAATATTTATAAGAGTGAGAATGGGTAGAAGGATGGTTAGAAAGGGTAGAATTGGGTGGGTGAGAAAGGGTAGAATCGGGAGGGTGAGAAAGGGTAGAATCGGGAGAGGCGAGAAAAGGGTAGAATCGGGAGGGTGAGAAAAGGGAAGAATCGGGAGGGTGAGAAAAGGGTAGAATCAGGAGAGTGAGAAAGGGTACAATCGGGAGGGTGAGAAAAGGGTAGAATCGGGAGAGTGAGAAAAGTGTAGAGTCACGAGGGTGAGAAAGGGTAGAATCGGGAGGGTGAGAAAGGGTAGAATCGGGAGAGTGAGAAAAGTGTATAATCGGGAGGGTGAGAAAAGGGTAGAATCGGGAGAGTGAGAAAGGGTAGAATCGGGAGAGTGAGAAAGGGTACAATCGGGAGGGTGAGAAAAGGGTAGAATCGGGAGGGTGAGAAAAGTGTATAATCGGGAGGGTGAGAAAAGGGTAGAATCGGGAGGGTGAGAAAAGGGTAGAATCAGAGGGTGAGAAAAGGGAAGAATCGGGAGAGTGAGAAAAATATAGAATCGGAGGGTGAGAAAGGGTAGAATCGGGAGAGTGAGAAAGGGTAGAATCGGGAGGGTGAGAAAGGGTAGAATCGGGAGGGTGAGAAAGGGTAGAATCGGGAGAGTGAGAAAAGTGTATAATCGGGAGGGTGAGAAAAGGGTAGAATCGGGAGGGTGAGAAAAGGGAAGAATCGGGAGGGTGAGAAAAGGGAAGAATCGGGAGGGTGAGAAAAGGGTAGAATCGGGAGAGTGAGAAAGGGTACAATCGGGAGGGTGAGAAAAGGGTAGAATCGGGAGAGTGAGAAAAGTGTAGAGTCACGAGGGTGAGAAAGGGTAGAATCAGGAGGGTGAGAAAGGGTAGAATCGGGAGAGTGAGAAAAGTGTATAATCGGGAGGGTGAGAAAAGGGTAGAATCGGGGGAGTGAGAAAGGGTAGAATCGGGAGAGTGAGAAAGGGTACAATCGGGAGGGTGAGAAAAGGGTAGAATCGGGAGGGTGAGAAAGGGTAGAATCGGGAGGGTGAGAAAAGGGTAGAATCGGGAGGGTGAGAGAAGGGTAGAATCGGGAGGGTGAGAGAAGGGTAGAATCAGAGGGTGAGAAAAGGGAAGAATCGGGAGATTGAGAAAAATATAGAATCGGAGGGTGAGAAAGGGTAGAATCGGGAGAGTGAGAAAGGGTAGAATCGGGAGGGTGAGAAAGGGTAGAATCGGGAGGGTGAGAAAGGGTAGAGTCGGGAGGGTGAAAAAAGGGTAGAATCTGGAGGGTGAGAAAGGGTAGAATCGGGAGGGTGAGAAAAGGGTAGAATCGGGAGGGTGAGAGAAGGGTAGAATCAGAGGGTGAGAAAAGGGAAGAATCGGGAGAGTGAGAAAAATATAGAATCGGAGGGTGAGAAAGGGTAGAATCGGGAGAGTGAGAAAGGGTAGAATCGGGAGGGTGAGAAAGGGTAGAATCGGGAGGGTGAGAAAGGGTAGAATCGGGAGAGTGAGAAAGGGTAGAATCGGGAGGGTGAGAAAGGGTAGAATCGGGAGGGTGAGAAAGGGTAGAATCGGGAGAGTGAGAAAAGTGTAGAATCGGGAGGGTGAGAAAAGGGAAGAATCGGGAGGGTGAGAAAGGGGTAGAATCGGGAGGGTGAGAAAGGGTAGAATCGGGAGGGTGAGAAAGGGGTAGAATCGGGAGGGTGAGAAAGGGTAGAATCAGGAGGGTGAGAAAGGGTAGAATCGGGAGAGTGAGAGAAGTGTAGAATCGGGAGGGTGAGAAAAGGGAAGAATCGGGAGGGTGAGAAAGGGGTAGAATCGGGAGGGTGAGAAAGGGTAGAATTGGGAGGGTGAGAAAGGGGTAGAATCGGAGGGTGAGAAAGGGTAGTATTGGCAGAAGAAGCAGGTAGAATGGTCTAAATATGACAAAAGAATCCGGTTTAGTTTTGCATCATTTAAATCATGCCAGCATGAACGCAAAGGCATGAGCACGGATACTTCTAGGAGCAAAGATGAGGCACGCTTTGGCTTGAGTTTGAAGAGAATATAGTAAGTAATACACGGCCGTCTGAAAAGACGGACGGTCGGTCAGTTTGGAGTGGGGCGAGCAGAGGCAGCCTCAGACACGCATCCCCGATGTCAAATCCTGTCCCTCTTATGCTTCTTGCCTCTCCAACTCCTATGCAGGGTATATAAATCCCCAATGTTGGGACGGTGAACAGCTTGTTAGCCTGACTGACACTCGTGAAGTCGTGCTAGTTAAAACGTATATATAAATATATATGTAGTTATTAGGGTGTTTGTTAGACCGATAAAATCTATAAGGTCATGCTTGGCTAGCTTTGGTTCCTTATTTCGTGGCAGAGTCGATTTTTTCGCAAATATTGTAGAAAACTTTTCAATATTCGAGCCGTAGGTGACACAAACTGACAGTTGTGATAGGTGTAGCTATACTTGAGGCGTAGACTGGGTTATTTATTGGATTGATGATTTCGAATGAAGTGAGAAATTATTCCTGATGGGAGCATAGAGCTTGGGATTTATAATCGAGAGGTCAGGAGTTCGAAAACCAGGTGAAATTGGTTCCAGTTCCAAAGTACCCCGAGCTCGATTCCGCGGCGACGCCGCATTCATTTGGGGCGCAGCCGCGGAGAGAAGGCTTTGGAGGGCTTGTCGTGCAACTTACTTTTAACTTTTAAGGCACAGTGAGAGTGTACACTGCCTGACTGTGTGAGTATGTGCTCAGGAGTTTACGGAATGCCTCCTCGAAAATCTGCGTGTTTACTGTGCCCACAACCCTCCTGGAAATATTATATTATTGTCAGCGATTGCACCTTACAAATCTGGCTTGTGATCTCCAGTACCAAGTCAAGTGAGTGCGCAGGTAGTTATATAGTCCTACCTATTCACGGGCACAATTGATTTATTTTCATGAGGGCTAATTAAAAAATAGAAGAATTCAAAACTTTACTTTCACCTCAACTATTAAACGAAATCTTCTTTCGATTTCCCTTTTAATTTCGTCATTGAGCTGAGAAGGAAATTGAGACTGAGCTTTCAGCCTCGGAAACGGAAGTCTCCAAATTTTGAGTAGAGAGACGTAGAGAGAGAGAGAGAGGAGAGAGAGCGAGGCAGTTCTGCTGGCAAGGCTAGGATAAATAGCCGAGGGGTTCTCACAGCAGGAGATCTGCAATCTCAGACATTTCAGTTGGAAGGAAGCTGCAGAGATGAGGGGTCTGGATTGAGTAGGAGAAAAAGCTTGAATCCCCTTGGCAATACTCAGCGCTGAGGATAAGAAAAATGTAGTTAAGGTTAGAAAGAAGGGCATCGGACCTTCCCGTGCCTAGCTCGTTACAACGTGCCTTAAAAGTTTAGATCCATTGCTCAATGTTCCTACAAATCTATAAAAAGTTTAGTTTAGCAGTAGTTAAGAGTACTGTCTTAAAGTCCTATTATACAATTGAAACTGAAGTAAAAAAGCAACTGACTTCATAAAAAATCTAAGTAGTCCCACACCTTACTCACCATAGCAAACCCCACCCCGCCAAGCCAAACCCACTCCGCAGAACCAACCACACTCCGCCGAGCCAACGCCACTCCGCCGAGCCAACCCCACTCCGCCGAGCCAACCCCACTCCGCCGAGCCAACCCACTCCGCAGAACCAACCAAACTCCGCCGGGCCAACCCCACTCCGCCGAGCCAACCCCACTCCGCCGAGCCAACCCCACTCCGCAGAACCAACCACACTTCGCCGGGCCAACTCCACTCCGCTGCATCCACCTCACTCCCAAACTAATCAAAAAGGCGAAAAACTCACCGGACACTGCGGCAATCGATCCGACAATAAATCCTGGCCCACCCTTCGGCACAATGTCGCCGTAGCCCACAGTGGTCAGGGTGACAATGCTCCACCAGAATGCGTGCGGGATATCGCTGAAGGTGTCCACCTGCTTGTACTCTGCCATGTACACCATTGAGCTGAACAGAAACATTCCGTTCATCAGCAAGAAGCCCAGCAGAACCAGCTCCGGTATGGACTTCTTCACCGTCAGCATCAGCACTCGAAGACCGCGACTGATTTTGCTGATTTTGAAGACGCGCAAAATTCTCAACGCCTGCGACATTGACAGGACGTTGAGCCACCACAGGCTGACTACGGGCGGCTCTCCAGCTTCAGCGGCCTCCGCCCACCGCTGCAACTCGTCAGCGTCTGGCCTATAATAGTAGAAGAAGAACAAAGACACGTAGATCCAGTAGGAGCCCAAGATGATGATGTCCATGATGGAGATTGGCGACTTCAAAAACTTGGTCTTGTCCGGCGCCACCACTAGTTTGGTGAAGAACTCGAAGGTGAAGACAGCGTTCAGGGTGATGTCGACAATGACTAGGCCCTGCATCGGCTCGGTCTCGCAGTCCTTGCGCACCTTGGAGTTTGTTGATCGCAGCTGGTCACGGCAGATACCAGTTGTGCTATTGTTCCAGAGCACCTTGCTGCTGGGTGAACGGAATGCCAGGTGTGTCTGCAGACAGTAGCACATCACGCTGCAGATCATTAGCAGCAGCAGTAGCATGGCCCAGAGCTGGTTGGGGTGAGCAAATTAAAAGGAAGTGGCATTAAACTGACTGTACGAATACATACTTACATACTAAAGTCAAGGACCACTAGTAGTAGAAGGACGGGAAACTTCGTTTCTTAGAAAAATATTTGAAGGCTGGTTTCGCGAAAAAAAATACACTACAGAGATAGGAAATTTACATTCTTTTCACATTTAAATGGTTACAGAATGTTTTAAATTTTTGTACATGACGATTTAATTGTCATACGGTTTTCTTTACTTATCACTGACAACGTTTTACAGTTTTTTATAGCTATTTATTCTTAATGAGTCAAACTTAAGACTTTTTAGTTGTAGTTTTTTGACTAGAATTTATAAGGATAACTCATGCATTTTCATTATTTAGCTAAATGAAGCTTGTAGATTTTGTAAAGTAGTTCATTTTTTAAATAAAAAACTAAATTAATAAATAACAAATTAAGAATATAATAATAAAATAAAAATAGCTTTCTAATAAAGCTAGGAAGAAAAAGCAAATACTAATTAATTAATTAATTATTACTTTATTGGTAGAGGAAAACCATATTTCAAGCTAATTTTACGTCTGTAGTTTATTAAATTTCAGACTTATGATAGGTTATTTAGTAAATAAAACCTTATTTGAGGATCAAATTGTAATGTACAAAAATTCGTAACATTAGTCAAGTGTTATGAAGTGTCAAGTCCAATCAAAAACGGTCACCACTGTACTAAATGTGAAGAAAAGATAATTTCCTATCTCCTCAGTGTATTTGTTTTTCACGAAAACATGCCTTCGTGAAAAAAAGCAATTTTTTTCTAAGAAAATTCCCCTCCTCCTTCTACTGTGTTGCTTGACTATAGTATGAGAATGAGAATATTAGCTTGCTAGCTGTTCAGTCCATGGACTGGGCAAGGAGTGGGCCCAGACCTACTAAATTTTTAATCCATACAATACTGGCACCCAGTGGCGGCGCAGGACCTCCAGCTGGGGGGGGGCGGTGGTTGGGTGGTCACCCCCCTGAGGTCTCAGGTGACCACCCCCATGCCCCATGGGGTGACCACACTTTTGAAAAAATATGGTAAAGTACCAATTTTTTTTAACTGGGTGGTCACCCCCTGAGGGTGGTGAGGGGTGGTCACCCGGGGGCAGCCCGCCCACCCGCCCCCCCTGCGCCGACACTGCTGGCACCCGTGTTTCTATCCAATCTTTCTCAATGAGATTCTGTGATTCCATCTCTACCAAGCTAAATTCTCCAGAGTGGAATTCAAGGGGGTTAAAAAGCCAAAATGATAATCAATATAGTACAATTTGTCCGGGAAAAAAACAGCACTAAAAGCCAAGAGTAATAATGATTTAACATCGATTGCTAATTCTTCTTTAGAACATTATCTTCTCCGAGAATCTATACCCCTGTGGTCGCTAGAAATAAATACTTTTTAGATTCCTCGAGCATTAGTGCATCGATCTTAGGCATTAGCTACAATTTATCCCAACAGAGTATAGTATAGATTTCGTTTGAGATGCTATCACTTCATCCTTTCATTTAGCTAAATCAAGAACATTCGAAACATTTTAGTGCAGATATTTTTAACAAGATCAATATTTGTGAGATTTCTAGCGGAAAAATTCTTTTTATACTGTCCTTTTTTAAAAGTTCTCCGAATGAGGAGTTCGGCTTCAACAATGTCTTCAATTGTTGACTTTGTCCAGTCGGGTGTCTCCGTGAGAAAAAGAGGCCCCGGTTATTGAAAGTGCACTTGCTCACCCCATACAAATAATACACACTATTGGCTATGCTGGACTCTCATGAGGCCATGCCTGAAGCGTGAGGTTTAATTAACATCCTTCTATCTCACACAGCAGGGAGCAGGCGAGCTGATAGATGAGCAGGCCTCGCAGACTCTCCATCCCCTACTACTCACTCGCTCGAACTCAAAGCAACTTAAGAAGCTTTGAAAGTGCCAGCTCTGAATTTTAGATTTTCTCTTCTTTGCTCTCAACTTATCGATCGGGTCTTGGTGACTGCCGTATGAATTTTAGTTGAGCCAGACCATCTCACAATGTCTATGAGTTTGTATGCCGTCATTAGATCCGACTGCAAGCATCGAAACTGATTGAGTGAGCTTCAAGTACTCGCAATCCGGATTTCTAAGAATAGACTACAAGAGTTGGGAGATATCGGTGGTGCGACTGCAAGGTCAGGAGTTCGATTCTCAGCCCAGGGTGACAAATTGAGTTCTTGAGCAAGAGTATTTCATTCCATTTAATTCTAGATTTTTATTTTTATGAAACAACGATTTTCGTCGGTGATTAACAAAGTACTTCAGCGAGTGTTTTTACCTGTAATCCATTTAATAAGATTCCTTTTTAATAAAAAACGTAGCTTATAGTATCACTAACGCAAAATAATTAGCTAACAATGTGCTTTAATTCTTTTAAGAGATGCCTCTCTTTAACTCCAGCATCGTGTTTCTCAAAGCCGTTGCGAATGCCAGTCAGATTTGAAGTAAGTGAACTGAAAAACACAGAAAATGAGTTTCTGCTAATCCAGCAACTGTACTCCAGAGAGTTCGGGACAAAAATACCCCTTTTAAGTCCCCAAAGTGAAACCTAATTGAAATTCTCCTTTAGTTTTTGTTTCTGCATTTAGTCAAGGAAGGAAAAAAGACGTCCCAAGCTGAAAACTGCGAATTTATAAAGGACTATTCTCAATTCAATAGCTGTTTTGAGCATATTTGTGTGTGTGTCTGTGTCTGAGCCGTTCTCAAACAAGAGAAGCCTAAATTGGCATGCACTGCCTTGCTTCAACAAGAAGACGGGTAAAAAGCATGTCCGGGTGGATTCCCACAGCCAGTTTATCCCCGGATCGCGCTATAGTCTACCCATTCGGGCCCACTCAAGGGATTTAAGCCGACCAAGCATGAAATGCGGATTTGGAATATCTCAACAGCTTTGTCGATAGATGCAGAAAATTCATAACATATGCATACATAGATCAGATCCCAATTCCTCAGATCCCAATTCCTCTGATCCCGATTCCTCAGATCCCAATTCTTCAGATCCTAAGTCCTCAGATCCCAATTCCTCAGATCCCAATTCCTCAGATCCCAATTCCTCAGATCCCAATTCCTCAGATCCCAATTCCTCAGATCCCAATTCCTCAGATCCCAATTCCTCAGATCCCAATTCCTCAGATCCCAATTCCTCAGATCCCAATTCCTCAGATCCCAATTCCTCAGATCCCCATTCCTCAGATCCCAATTCCTCAGATCCCAATTCCTCAGATCCCAATTCCTCAGATCCCAATTCCTCAGATCCCAATTCCTCAGATCCCAATTCCTCACATCCCTATTCCTCAGATACAGTTCTCAAACATCCCAAATCATTTAATCTGAACTCTTCAGATCCCAATTCCTCAGATCCCAATTCCTCAGATCCCGATTCCTCAGATACAGTTCTCAAACATCCCAAATCATTTAATCTGAACTCTTCAGATCCCAATTCCTCAGATCCCAATTCCTCAGATCCCAATTCCTCAGATCCCAATTCCTCAGATCCCAATTCCTCAGATCCCAATTCCTCAGATCCCAATTCCTCAGTTCCCAATTCCTCAGATCCCAATTCCTCAGATCCCAATTCCTCAGATCCCAATTCCTCAGATCCCAATTCCTCAGATCCCAATTCCTCATATCCCAATTCCTCAGATCCCAATTCCTCATATCCCAATTCCTCAGATACCAATTCCTCAGATCCCGATTCCTCAGATCCCAATTCCTCAGATCCCAATTCCTCAGATCCCAATTCCTCAGATCCCAATTCCTCAGATCCCAATTCCTCAGATCCCAATTCCTCAGATCCCAATTCCTCAGATCCCAATTCCTCAGATCCCAATTCCTCAGATCCCAATTCCTCAGATCCCTATTCCTCAGATCCCAATTCCTCAGATCCCAATTCCTCAGATCCCAATTCCTCAGATCCCAATTCCTCAGATCCCAATTCCTCAGATCCCAATTCCTCAGATCCCAATTCCTCAGATCCCAATTCCTCAGATCCCAATTCCTCAGATCCCAATTCCTCAGATCCCGATTCCTCAGATCCCAATTCCTCAGATCCCAATTCCTCAGATCCCAATTCCTCATATCCCAATTCCTCAGATACCGATTCCTCAGATCCCGATTCCTCAGATCCCGATTCCTCAGATACAGTTCTCAAACATCCCAAATCATTTAATCTGAACTCTTCAGATCCCAATTCCTCAGATCCCAATTCCTCAGATCCCAATTCCTCAGATCCCAATTCCTCAGATCCCAATTCCTCAGATCCCAATTCCTCAGTTCCCAATTCCTTAGATCCCAATTCCTCAGATCCCAATTCCTCAGATCCCAATTCCTCAGATCCCAATTCCTTAGATCCCAATTCCTCAGATCCCAATTCCTCAGATCCCAATTCCTCAGTTCCCAATTCCTCAGATCCCAATTCCTCAGATCCCAATTCCTCAGATCCCAATTCCTCAGATCCCAATTCCTCAGATCCCAATTCCTCAGATCCCAATTCCTCATATCCCAATTCCTCAGATCCCAATTCCTCATATCCCAATTCCTCAGATACCAATTCCTCAGATCCCGATTCCTCAGATCCCAATTCCTCAGATCCCAATTCCTCAGATCCCAATTCCTCAGATCCCAATTCCTCAGATCCCAATTCCTCAGATCCCAATTCCTCAGATCCCAATTCCTCAGATCCCAATTCCTCAGATCCCAATTCCTCAGATCCCAATTCCTCAGATCCCTATTCCTCAGATCCCAATTCCTCAGATCCCAATTCCTCAGATCCCAATTCCTCAGATCCCAATTCCTCAGATCCCAATTCCTCAGATCCCAATTCCTCAGATCCCAATTCCTCAGATCCCAATTCCTCAGATCCCAATTCCTCAGATCCCAATTCCTCAGATCCCGATTCCTCAGATCCCAATTCCTCAGATCCCAATTCCTCAGATCCCAATTCCTCATATCCCAATTCCTCAGATACCGATTCCTCAGATCCCGATTCCTCAGATCCCGATTCCTCAGATCCCAATTCCTCAGATCCCAATTCCTCAGATCCCAATTCCTCAGATCCCAATTCCTCAGATCCTAATTCCTCAGATCCTAATTCCTCAGATCCCAATTCCTCAGATCCCAATTCCTCAGATCCCTATTCCTCAGATCCTAATTCCTCAGATCCTAATTCCTCAGATCCCAATTCCTCAGATCCCAATTCCTCAGATCCTAATTCCTCAGATCCCTATTCCTCAGATCCCAATTCCTCAGATCCCGATTCCTCAGATACAGTTCTCAAACATCCCAAATCATTTAATCTGAACTCTTGAGATCCCAATTCCTAAAAAATTCTTGCCTGATTTATAACGTCGATTCCTCTCATCCCAGTTTCTCTAAGTCGATCATTTCTTAGACAGAATTCTTCAAATCCCATATTATTCAGATTTTCATTACTGAAATGGTTGTTGATCTCTTTTTTATCTATTAAAATAATTGAGTCCCTGATGTCATAAAAGTACCATAAACACTTGACACCGCATTAGTTAAGGAATCAGACAGAGAAAAACGCGGACCACACCCTTAAAATGAACAACAAGCTCTTCACTTGCCAGACTCAAAGAACAACTGCAGATTCTGAAGCGAGGAAAAAACGCTGAGAAGAGCTGATAAGAACAGACTCAAGCATGCGATTCTAGGGACAGGCAATACACGCTGTTTATGCCTGCTATGGCTTCTTTCTTAGTTTCAGGGATAATCAACAAAGAGTCCGTAGCAGGGGGGTCAGTAAACTCCGCCCCGCGGGCCAGATTCGGCTCTCGAAGCTCCCAAATCCGGCCCGATGCCACTTCCGACACCTACAGTATCCTGTCTCATCTCTCCCGTGTCTCATCTCTCCCGTGTATCATCTCTCCTGTGTATCATCTCTCCCGTGTCTCATCTCTCCCATGTCTCATCTCTCCTGTGTCTCATCTCTCTTGTGTCTCAATTCTCCCGTGTCTCATCTCTCCCGTGTCTCATCTCTCCTGTGTTTCATCTCTCCCGTGTCTCATCTCTCCTGTGTCTCATCTCTATTGTGTCTCATCTCTCCTGTGTCTCATCTCTCTTGTGTCTCATCTCTCCCGTGTCTCATCTCTCCCGTGTCTCATCTCTCCTGTGTCTCATCTCTCCCGTGTCTCATCTCTATTGTGTCTTATCTCTCTTGTGTCTTATCTCTCTTGTGTCTCATCTCTCCCGTGTCTCATCTCTCCCGTGTCTCATCTCTCCTGTGTCTCATCTCTCCCGTGTCTCATCTCTCCTGTGTCTCATCTCTCTTGTGTCTTATCTCTCTTGTGTCTTATCTCTCTTGTGTCTCAATTCTCCCGTGTCTCATCTCTCCCGTGTCTTATCTCTCCCCTGTCTCATCTCTCCCGTGTCTCATCTCTCCGCTGTCTCATCTCTCCCGTGTCTCATCTCTCCCGTGTCTCATCTCTCCCGTGTCTCATCTCTCCCGTGTCTTATCTCTCCCCTGTCTCATCTCTCCGCTGTCTCATCTCTCCCGTGTCTCATCTCTCCCGTGTCTCATCTCTCCCGTGTTTCATCTCTCCCGTGTCTCATCTCTCCCGTGTCTCATCTCTCCCGTGTCTCATCTCTCCCGTGTTTCATCTCTCCCGTGTCTCATCTATCCCGTGTCTCAATTTTCCCGTGTCTCATCTCCCCCTGTAATCTATTCTCTGTCTCATCTAACCGCTATCTCATATTTCTACAGCCAATGCGGCACGCAGTCGTATTTTAGGTTCTCTATTTGGCCCGCACGCTAATAAGTTTGCCGACCCCTTGTCTATAGTGTCGAAAACACAGTATTATAGACGACTGAAGCTCTACAGACACAACTGACACGGACTTCTGCTGATAAGGCTATAAGAATCCCAGGGAACTAATCCCCTCCTGAAATTTTATTTATAAAAAATCCCATCTTTGGCAAGCAATGCGACCTGACAGACAGGTGACAGATTGGATACGGAGACTATGCTCAAACTGAGCAGGCGAGACTAGCAGAGGCGGATGAAGAAATATGCAGGAGACTTCTGGGTGGGATTATTTTATCGGCAAAATCATATCTCTCTCAGTGACAAGTCTGAGATTTTTATCTAAAATCTATACTGGCTAGTACTCAACTAGCTTTGACGAGAACTCATTTTGAAGGTCTCGACACACCTACAAAACTCTCAGGGGAGATGCGCAATAAAGGTGAGAAAAGTTTGAGATGACTTTAGATCCTACCCTATTTACTTCGTAGACTACAAGATAAAAAAGTCTCGATCCTCAATTCTCATTAGTTTCTCATCCTAGATTCTAATCCTAGATTCTCATCCTAGATTCTCATCTCATCCTAGATTCTCATCCTAGATTCTCATCCTATATCCTCATCCTAAATTCTCATCCTAGATTCTCATCCTAGATTCTGATTCTAGATTCTCATCCTAGATTCTCATCCTAGATTCTCATCCTATATCCTCATCCTAAATTCTCATCCTAGATTCTCATCCTAGATTCTCATCCTAGATTCTCATCCTAGATTCTCATCCTAGATTCTCATCCTAGATTCTCATCCTAGATTCTCATCCAAGATTCTCATCCTAGATTCTCATCCTAGATTCTCATCCAAGATTCTCATCCTAGATCCTCATCCTAGATTCTCATCCTAGATTCTCATCCTAGATTCTCATCCAAGATTCTCATCCTAGATTCTCATCCTAGATTCTCATTCTAGATTCTCATCCTAGATTCTCATCCTAGATTCTCATCCTATATCCTCATCCTAGATTCTCATCCTAGATTCTCATCCTAGATTCTCATCCTATATCCTCATCCTAGATTCTCATCCTAGATTCTCATCCTAGATTCTCATCCTAGATTCTCATCCTAGATTCTCATCCTAGATTCTCATCCTAGATTCTCATCCTAGATTCTCATCCTAGATTCTCATCCTAGATTCTCATCCTAGATTCTCATCCTAGATTCTCATCCTAGATTCTCATCCTAGATTCTCATCCTAGATTCTCATCCTAGATTCTCATCCTAGATTCTCATCCTAGATTCTCATCCTAGATTCTCATCCTAGATTCTCATCCTAGATTCTCATCCTAGATTCTCATCCTAGATTCTCATCCTAGATTCTCATCCTAGATTCTCATCCTAGATTTGCACATATAATTTCGCCAGAGACAAATGCTGTTTGTGTTATCCAAAAAGAAATAGTGTTCCACTTCCACTTTAAATTTCCTGACTGCGGCAAACAGGAAAATATAGTGTAGCAAAGGATTTTAGATCTGTGCTGAGACCGGACCTTAATTAGCATGACTGACGGCAACTGTTAATGACAAGCAGAATGAGTACATGTCGCAACATTCATTATTGTATCTGTTCTCCACTTTGCTGAAATTAACTAAAAAAGCCAATAAGAACTACCTCAGACAGTTCATTTGAGATTTGTGGGCAGGCTTTGATTAAAGCAATGAGAGAGTCGGGATTTTGTGATCGAAATATTGGATATGAATAGTTTGTTTGTACGCTTTATTATCAATCTCAATTTTAGTACAACTCCATCTCAAATAAGAGTACACCACTATATCAAAGATGAGTACACCTCTATATCAAAGATGAGTACACCACTATATCAAAGATGAGTACACCTCTATATCAAAGATGAGTACACCACTTTATCAGAGATGAGTACACCACTTTATCAGAGATGAGTACACCACTTTATCAGAGATGAGTACACCACTATATCAGAGATGAGTACACCACTTTATCAGAGATGAGTACACCACTTTATCAGAGATGAGTACACCACTTTATCAGAGATTTGTACACCACTTTATCAGAGATTAGTACACCACTTTATCAGAGATGAGTACACCACTATATCAAAGATGAGTACACCTCTATATCAAAGATGAGTACACCACTATATCAAAGATGAGTACACCACTTTATCAGAGATTTGTACACCACTTTATCAGAGATTTGTACACCACTTTATCAGAGATTTGTACACCACTTTATCAGAGATTTGTACACCACTTTATCAGAGATGAGTACACCACTTTATCAGAGATGAGTACACCACTATATCAGAGATGAGTACACCACTTTATCAGAGATGAGTACACCACTTTATCAGAGATGAGTACACCACTTTATCAGAGATTTGTACACCACTTTATCAGAGATTAGTACACCACTTTATCAGAGATGAGTACACCACTTTATCAGAGAAGAGTACACCACTTTATCAGAGATGAGTACACCACTTTATCAGAGATGAGTACACCACTATATCAAAGATGAGTACACCACTTTATCAGAGATGAGTACACCACTTTATCAGAGATGTGTACACCACTTTATCAGAGATTTGTACACCACTTTATCAGAGATGAGTACACCACTTTATCAGAGATGAGTACACCACTTTATCAGAGAAGAGTACACCACTTTATCAGAGAAGAGTACACCACTTTATCAGAGATGAGTACACCACTTTATCAGAGATGAGTACACCACTATATCAAAGATGAGTACACCACTTTATCAGAGATGAGTACACCACTTTATCAGAGATGTGTACACCACTTTATCAGAGATTTGTACACCACTTTATCAGAGATGAGTACACCACTTTATCAGAGATGAGTACACCACTTTATCAGAGAAGAGTACACCACTTTATCAGAGAAGAGTACACCACTTTATCAGAGATGAGTACACCACTTTATCAGAGATGAGTACACCACTTTATCAGAGATGAGTACACCACTTTATAGTTGATGAGTACATGACTATTTTATTCCATCTGGTAATCTGACAAAAATGTAGAGAAAATATGTTTGAAGCCAAACGGCGCGAAAAAATGAAAACCGGAATAAGCCGCGGTTAAATCCGACCCTTCTGGCCACTCCACAGGGGAGAACAGAACTAGAAACTGGGGTAACTGATGGGGAAGCAAGACAAATATTGAGGAAGCGATGAAAATATTATTGGGGTTAGAAAAGCGATTCGGCTAGTCGTAAGTCTTCTTCAACTACCGTACTGTGCTCCCAAACCACCTCAACCGGTGTTCCGTCTGTGTGTCGGCATACAGCAGCCAGCTTCCGCCCATATACCAAAGTCCGTGATTCGTCAATCGCGGTTAGATCCAACGTCAAATAAATAATAATCAGCAATTTCTCCCAGGCGCTCCGGATGAAAGTTATTCCCTATACTCACTCTGTCTCCCTCTCCATAACTGCCCTTATCCAAGTCCTTTTTCAGTCTCTCTTCCCGGCGGGGGGTCAATTCTTGCCCGCCAATTTCTCATCCTCGTCTGTGTAGGGGTTGGGGGGCTCCTGACTTCCTCTTTTCAGCTTGGTTTCTTTTGCCGTGGAAATTTCCATTTCTCCAGGCATCAATGATGGTGCTATGGAGCTGCATGCTTACTCACTTTCACATTTACTTTTAGCTATAGGATTTGTTTTGTTCGATGGTGGAACTTATTTTCATATAATTTTTCTTCATCATCGTCAAGTTGCGCTTTCAATACGGAGAGATGTGTAGGCTGCTTCTAGCAATGGACTCAATCATTGAGCATAGCGGCGGAATGTTGAGTTATGCAAATGAGCGATCTCGCTGCCTGTTTGCGAATCTGATGATGAGCAATGAGCTGCACGAGTTGAGACCACATGAGACAGCAGTCTGTTTCGATCCGGATAGGACTCAATTTGGGAACGATATGCTCAGCGTGTTTTGAGTTCAGTATATATTACATGTATATTATAGCTATTAAAAGTCAACAGATTTCTGGGAGTTAGCTCGACGGTTTTTTCATTTCTTAATGCCTTCCAAGACATAAAATGCATCTCTTGTTTGTAGACAGTGGTTCCGTCTTTGGACTTTTGAAGACGTCATTTGGGCTAGAAACTTAATTCCTGAGTGTGTCAGTTCATTAAGCTTTAAATTGAGTACTAAGCATCAGCTGGGGTAGAAATTTACCAGCCTCCCTTGTCCACGGACTGAATAGTTGTACATAGGCTATGGTTGTACACAGTCTATGGTTGTACATAGTCTATGGTTGTACATAGTCTATGGTTGTACACAGTCTATGGTTGTACATAGTCTTTGGTTGTACATAGTCTATGGTTGTACACAGTCTATGGTTGTACACAGTCTATGGTTGTACACAGTCTATGGTTGTACACAGTCTATGGTTGTACACAGTCTATGGTTGTACACAGTCTATGGTTGTACATTGTGTTCTTTTCATCAAGTGCTCTAGATTTTCATGGCGATTAGATGAATATTTTGGGAGATCCATGAGAAAGAGAAATGTGGTCATTTGAAATACCACCGTTGGTGATACTCACCTTCGCTGGCAGTGAAGAAGTTGGGTAGTCCAGGAACAGCCACATCCGGTATCTCAGCCGCCTGAAGCCTCTACTGCATCGAACTAGTGACTGCATCGGCTCGATGTCCTCGAAGCAGTCCTTGAACAGGGTGTTCTTGGTGCGTTTCTCTTCGTCGAATCTCATGTAGTGCGGCAGGCAGCAGGGCCCGATGCTCGCCTCGTGGATGCCCCAGAAGATGAGCTCCTTGCGCACGAAAGGACCGCAGATATTGGTCGGCAAGTGCAGCTCGCCAGTGCGATAGAAATCTAGAATAAACCGAAACACTTCCGGGTCCCGGTCGAAATAATAGGCGTCCTTTTGCATCTCGTCAGCGGCGATTTGGTTGTAGAGTCGGGTGTTTGGAAATCTGTAGAGGGTGGCGCGTCTAGTGACAAAGTGAGCGCCTCCGACTGTGATGGTCACAGTGTCAGCCGGGTTCACTGCCATGACTTTTGGATGAACAAAATCTAAAAATTTGTGAAATCTTTGAAAATGCTTCTGTGACTCTAGGACTGAATTGTGCTCAGAAATGATTCCTGAACAACGCTTAACCTCAAGCTACTGAACGGGGGGGATATTGTGAGACTGGCTTCTTGAATCTGGGAACTATTGGATGAGAAAAGGGGGTCAGGGAAGCCCCAGTTACAGGATTGGACAAGACCTACTCACGCACTCTACACTGGCGGGGTACATTAGCCAAGCCGTGTAGACTTTAATTGCATCCAACTGCCTGTTTAAACATATGCTTTTAGCCTTGGGACAATTTTATTATTATTATCATTCATAGGATTAGCGTGGGTATACACTCTTCTATACTTATATATGTATATACTTTCGATTCCTATACTCATACAAGAGTTTAAAGATTCTGAAAGTCCTATAACCCATAGCTCATTGTACGAGTACAATCTACTATAGGCATCATTGATCCACATTGTATTGAATGCCGCTAACTACGAGTATATGGCAGTCAGAAAACTCTCAACTAACCTCCTGTACACACACTAGAGAGACGTGGGCGCACACAAAGGCTGGGCAGTGTCGCCTACTCTCCCGTCATTATGATCTTAAGAGTTCAGAAGACTTCTCAATTTAGACTGTACTCAAATTTCAGTGTAGAACTCAGAAATATTTCTCTTCTTTTCTACTGCCTTTTTTGCATTACTGTTTTTTAAGTCGTCGATGAAGCCTTTGACCTTGGGTCTGAAGCCTTGACTTCCTTGATAGTAAAGCTATGGCTTTACCCATTGTCTGATCTTCACGTTTTTTCTGTTCCATGCGTCAATCTTTTTTCCCGGGTGCATCTCGTTTTTATCTCGGTACAGTTGCTTGCCATGAATATCATTTGTCATACAATGATGCGTTTGATGCATTTTGACGACATTGTTTTGAACTCATTTATTTCAATCAACTAGTATTCTTATAGCATTTTATAGCGTTTGTCCTTTCGAGTTGGCCATAGACAGCAGTCGCAGAAAGCTCAGTGTGTAATGTAAAATACGATTGCTTATTTAATCGTAAAAATTGTACTATTCTGAGCCGGGAATGTGTTGTCTATGGTAATTTTTAGTTAGATTATTTGACAAAAACTACTCGTAGGATATTATATCATATAATCTCCTCGAAATAAGGAACATTGAAGTGAACTTTGAAATCGGCTTTTACGTTTTGCCACCACTGACTGACTGGCTGCTTTGTGACTGTATCCTTGTGAGACATTTTTTGTCTATGGTCGGAATCAAATGGTCTAAAGTTTAGACTCATCTCTCCCCTGTCTTATCTCTCCCGTGTCTTATCTCTCTCGTGTATCATCTTTCTGTGTCTCATCTCTCCCGTGTTTAATCTCTCCCGTGTCTCATCTCTCCCGTGTCTCATCTCTCCCGTGTCTTATCTCTCCCGTGTCTAATCTCTCCTGTTTCTCATCTCTCCCGTGTCTTATCTCTCACGTGTCTAATCTCTCCTGTTTCTCATCTCTCCCCTGTCTTATCTCTCCCGTGTCTCAGCTCTCTCGTGTATCATCTTTCTGTGTCTTATCTCTCCCGTGTTTAATCTCTCCCGTGTCTTATCTCTCCCGTGTCTCATCTCTCCCGTGTCTAATCTCTCCTGTTTCTCATCTCTCCCGTGTCTCATCTCTCCTCTATCTCATATTTATAGTCAATGCGGCCCGCTGTCGTCTTTTAGGTTCTCTCTTTGGCCCGCCAGCAAATAAGTTTGCCTACCCCTGGTCTAAACCTATATGTCTATCAATCAGATGGGATGCCCCCGAAAATAAGCAATATAATTCCATACGCTCGTATATGATAAACGCCGTTTAATTCATCATAGTCTATGGTTAGAATGTCCGAGGCTGCGTTTAATGGTCTCGAGGCGAGAGTAGCGCCTCAACGTAGCGCATTAACCACAGAATGTGAATTAGACGGCGTTTATCCCTATACTAAAATTCAAAACTATCTATATATATATATATATTACTTAAAAGCCCGCTGTCGCCAACTAGACCGCACAAATGCTATAGTAGTCGTACTTTTAGACTTTTTGTACTTTTGATTCCGCCAGCCTATATAGACTCCAGACTTAACAAAAAACTGCAAGCAAAACAAACAGCTGCTAATGGACTCCCATCAGTGACATGTGGGATCTTAATCCTAAAAGACAATACTGAGAAGAAATCTAAAAATATAAATCATATCTAATCGACAGGATGTGGGCCGGATTTAATTGTGGCACAGTGGCAGTTTATAAGTTTCCCAAATTTAATCCCAGATAGGAGATAGGAGAAAAAAGTTGTCAGGGATTGGAAGGCCACTGTCACTCTACTTTTCATCCTTATCTCTCCCTCTGTCACTCTACTTCTCATCCATTCTCTTCCACTGTCACTCTGCTTCTCATCCTTTCTCTCCCTCTGTCACTCTGCTTCTCATCCTTTCTCTCCCTCTGTCACTCTGCTTCTCATCCTTTCTCTCCCTCTGTCACTCTGCTTCTCATCCTTTCTCTCCCTCTGTCACTCTGCTTCTCATCCTTTCTCTCCCTCTGTCACTCTGCTTCTCATCCTTTCTCTCCCTCTGTCACTCTGCTTCTCATCCTTTCTCTCCCTCTGTCACTCTGCTTCTCATCTGTCAACTAATCTCAGCCCACTTCTAATTATATTCTATTTCTACAGAAAAAGAGATCTGAAATCAAGAAATTTCGTCATTAAAGCGTGCTCCAGGCGAAACAGCACTTTCATTAGGACGTTTGTCCAATTCTTTCTCGATTGAATAATTTATTAAAAGTGGAGCCATCAAATTTCAAGTCTATAGGGACGATAGGAGCATATGAAATCGGAAATTCTATCTAAAGCCAGATGGTCCTTATGATATTTTTGATTAAAAACAAATATAATTCACAAGAATTGAAATTTATCCATGTCTGTAGTCAACATGCACTGCACTTAAAGAAATCATTAATGCTATTGGATAACAGCAATTCTAGCGGTATCAGTTAAACTAATCATTCTCATGTCTCTTATCACACTGACTCATTCTTATGTCTCTTATCACACAGACTCAATCGCATGTCTCTTATCACACTGACTAAATCTCATGTCTCTTATCACACTGACTCAATCTCATGTCTCTTATCACACTGACTCAATCTCATGTCTCTTATCACACTGACTCATTCTCATGTCTCTTATCACACTGACTCATTCTCATGTCTCTTATCACACTGACTCATTCTCATGTCTCTTATCACACTGACTCATTCTCATGTCTCTTATCACACTGACTCATTCTTATGTCTCTTATCACACTGACTCATTCTCATGTCTCTTATCACACTGACTCATTCTCATGTCTCTTATCACACTGACTCATTCTTATGTCTCTTATCACACTGACTCATTCTCATGTCTCTTATCACACTGACTCATTCTCATGTCTCTTATCACACTGACTCATTCTCATGTCTCTTATCACACTGACTCATTCTCATGTCTCTTATCACACTGACTCATTCTCATGTCTCTTATCACACTGACTCATTCTCATGTCTCTTATCACACTGACTCATTCTCATGTCTCTTATCACACTGACTAAATCTCATGTCTCTTATCACACTGACTCATTCTCATGTCTCTTATCACACTGACTCATTCTTATGTCTCTTATCACACTGACTCATTCTCATGTCTCTTATCACACTGACTCATTCTTATGTCTCTTATCACACTGACTCATTCTCATGTCTCTTATCACACTGACTCATTCTCATGTCTCTTATCACACTGACTCATTCTTATGTCTCTTATCACACTGACTCATTCTTATGTCTCTTATCACACTGACTCATTCTCATGTCTCTTATCACACTGACTCATTCTCATGTCTCTTATCACACTGACTCATTCTCATGTCTCTTATCACACTGACTCATTCTCATGTCTCTTATCACACTGACTCATTCTCATGTCTCTTATCACACTGACTCATTCTCATGTCTCTTATCACACTGACTCATTCTCATGCCTCTTATCACACTGACTCATTCTCATGTCTCTTATCTCACTGACTCATTCTCATGTCTCTTATCACACTGACTCATTCTCATGTCTCTTATCACACTGACTCATTCTCATGTCTCTTATCACACTGACTCATTCTCATGTCTCTTATCACACTGACTCATTCTTATGTCTCTTATCACACTGACTCATTCTCATGTCTCTTATCACACTGACTCATTCTCATGTCTCTTATCACACTGACTCATTCTCATGTCTCTTATCACACTGACTCATTCTCATGTCTCTTATCACACTGACTCATTCTTATGTCTCTTATCTCACTGACTCATTCTCATGTCTCTTATCACACTGACTCAATCTCATGTCTCTTATCACACTGACTCATTCTTATGTCTCTTATCACACTGACTCAATCTCATGTCTCTTATCACACTGACTCAATCTCATGTCTCTGATCACACTGACTCATTCTCATGTCTCTTATCACACTGACTCATTCTCATGTCTCTGATCACACTGACTCATTCTCATGTCTCTTATCACACTGACTCAATCTCATGTCTCTTATCTCACTGACTCCTTCTCATGTCTCTGATCACACTGACTCATTCTTATGTCTCTTATCACACTGACTCAATCGCATGTCTCTTATCACACTGACTCATTCTCATGTCTCTTATCACACTGACTCAATCTCATGTCTCTTATCACACTGACTCATTCTCATGTCTCTTATCACACTGACTCAATCTCATGTCTCTTATCACACTGACTCAATCTCATGTCTCTTATCACACTGACTCAATCTCATGTCTCTTATCACACTGACTAAATCTCATGTCTCTTATCACACTGACTCATTCTTATGTCTCTTATCACACTGACTCAATCTCATGTCTCTGATCACACTGACTCATTCTCATGTCTCTTATCACACTGACTCATTCTCATGTCTCTTATCACACTGACTCATTCTCATGTCTCTTATCACACTGACTCAATCTCATGTCTCTTATCACACTGACTCAATCTCATGTCTCTTATCACACTGACTCATTCTCATGTCTCTTATCACACTGACTCATTCTCATGTCTCTTATCACACTGACTCATTCTTATGTCTCTTATCACACTGACTCATTCTCATGTCTCTTATCACACTGACTCATTCTCATGTCTCTTATCACACTGACTCATTCTTATGTCTCTTATCACACTGACTCATTCTCATGTCTCTTATCACACTGACTCATTCTCATGTCTCTTATCACACTGACTCATTCTCATGTCTCTTATCACACTGACTCATTCTCATGTCTCTTATCACACTGACTCAATCTCATGTCTCTTATCACACTGACTCATTCTCATGTCTCTTATCACACTGACTCATTCTCATGTCTCTTATCACACTGACTCAATCGCATGTCTCTTATCTCACTGACTCAATCTCATGTCTCTTATCACACTGACTCAATCTCATGTCTCTTATCACACTGACTCATTCTCATGTCTCTTATCACACTGACTCATTCTCATGTCTCTTATCTCACTGACTCATTCTCATGTCTCTTATCACACTGACTCATTCTCATGTCTCTTATCTCACTGACTCATTCTCATGTCTCTTATCACACTGACTCAATCTCATGTCTCTTATCACACTGACTCATTCTCATGTCTCTTATCACACTGACTCATTCTCATGTCTCTTATCACACTGACTCATTCTCATGTCTCTTATCACACTGACTAAATCTCATGTCTCTTATCACACTGACTCATTCTTATGTCTCTTATCACACTGACTCAATCTCATGTCTCTTATCTCACTGACTCAATCTCATGTCTCTTATCACACTGACTCAATCTCATGTCTCTTATCACACTGACTCAATCTCATGTCTCTGATCACACTGACTCATTCTCATGTCTCTTATCACACTGACTCATTCTCATGTCTCTGATCACACTGACTCATTCTCATGTCTCTTATCACACTGACTCAATCTCATGTCTCTTATCTCACTGACTCCTTCTCATGTCTCTGATCACACTGACTCATTCTTATGTCTCTTATCACACTGACTCAATCGCATGTCTCTTATCACACTGACTCATTCTCATGTCTCTTATCACACTGACTCAATCTCATGTCTCTTATCACACTGACTCATTCTCATGTCTCTTATCACACTGACTCAATCTCATGTCTCTTATCACACTGACTCAATCTCATGTCTCTTATCACACTGACTCAATCTCATGTCTCTTATCACACTGACTAAATCTCATGTCTCTTATCACACTGACTCATTCTTATGTCTCTTATCACACTGACTCAATCTCATGTCTCTGATCACACTGACTCATTCTCATGTCTCTTATCACACTGACTCATTCTCATGTCTCTTATCACACTGACTCATTCTCATGTCTCTTATCACACTGACTCAATCTCATGTCTCTTATCACACTGACTCAATCTCATGTCTCTTATCACACTGACTCATTCTCATGTCTCTTATCACACTGACTCATTCTCATGTCTCTTATCACACTGACTCATTCTTATGTCTCTTATCACACTGACTCATTCTCATGTCTCTTATCACACTGACTCATTCTCATGTCTCTTATCACACTGACTCATTCTTATGTCTCTTATCACACTGACTCATTCTCATGTCTCTTATCACACTGACTCATTCTCATGTCTCTTATCACACTGACTCATTCTCATGTCTCTTATCACACTGACTCATTCTCATGTCTCTTATCACACTGACTCAATCTCATGTCTCTTATCACACTGACTCATTCTCATGTCTCTTATCACACTGACTCATTCTCATGTCTCTTATCACACTGACTCAATCGCATGTCTCTTATCTCACTGACTCAATCTCATGTCTCTTATCACACTGACTCAATCTCATGTCTCTTATCACACTGACTCATTCTCATGTCTCTTATCACACTGACTCATTCTCATGTCTCTTATCTCACTGACTCATTCTCATGTCTCTTATCACACTGACTCATTCTCATGTCTCTTATCTCACTGACTCATTCTCATGTCTCTTATCACACTGACTCAATCTCATGTCTCTTATCACACTGACTCATTCTCATGTCTCTTATCACACTGACTCATTCTCATGTCTCTTATCACACTGACTCATTCTCATGTCTCTTATCACACTGACTAAATCTCATGTCTCTTATCACACTGACTCATTCTTATGTCTCTTATCACACTGACTCAATCTCATGTCTCTTATCTCACTGACTCAATCTCATGTCTCTTATCACACTGACTCAATCTCATGTCTCTTATCACACTGACTCATTCTCATGTCTCTTATCACACTGACTCAATCTCATGTCTCTTATCACACTGACTCAATCTCATGTCTCTTATCTCACTGACTCATTCTCATGTCTCTTATCACACTGACTCATTCTTATGTCTCTTATCACACTGACTCATTCTCATGTCTCTTATCACACTGACTCATTCTCATGTCTCTTATCACACTGACTAAATCTCATGTCTCTTATCACACTGACTCATTCTTATGTCTCCTATCACACTGACTCATTCTTATGTCTCTTATCACACTGACTCATTCTCATGTCTCTTATCACACTGACTCATTCTCATGTCTCTTATCACACTGACTCATTCTCATGTCTCTTATCACACTGACTCATTCTCATGTCTCTTATCACACTGACTCATTCTCATGTCTCTTATCACACTGACTCATTCTCATGTCTCTTATCACACTGACTCATTCTTATGTCTCTTATCACACTGACTCATTCTTATGTCTCTTATCACACTGACTCATTCTCATGTCTCTTATCACACTGACTCATTCTCATGTCTCTTATCACACTGACTCATTCTTATGTCTCTTATCACACTGACTCATTCTCATGTCTCTTATCACACTGACTCATTCTCATGTCTCTTATCACACTGACTCATTCTTATGTCTCTTATCACACTGACTCATTCTCATGTCTCTTATCACACTGACTCATTCTCATGTCTCTTATCACACTGACTCATTCTCATGTCTCTTATCACACTGACTCATTCTCATGTCTCTTATCACACTGACTCATTCTCATGTCTCTTATCTCACTGACTCATTCTCATGTCTCTTATCACACTGACTCATTCTCATGTCTCTTATCACACTGACTCATTCTCATGTCTCTTATCACACTGACTCAATCGCATGTCTCTTATCTCACTGACTCAATCTCATGTCTCTTATCACACTGACTCAATCTCATGTCTCTTATCACACTGACTCATTCTCATGTCTCTTATCACACTGACTCATTCTCATGTCTCTTATCTCACTGACTCATTCTCATGTCTCTTATCACACTGACTCATTCTCATGTCTCTTATCTCACTGACTCATTCTCATGTCTCTTATCACACTGACTCAATCTCATGTCTCTTATCACACTGACTCAATCTCATGTCTCTTATCACACTGACTCAATCTCATGTCTCTTATCACACTGACTAAATCTCATGTCTCTTATCACACTGACTCATTCTTATGTCTCTTATCACACTGACTCATTCTTATGTCTCTGATCACACTGACTCATTCTCATGTCTCTTATCACACTGACTCATTCTCATGTCTCTTATCACACTGACTCATTCTCATGTCTCTTATCACACTGACTCAATCTCATGTCTCTTATCACACTGACTCAATCTCATGTCTCTTATCACACTGACTCATTCTCATGTCTCTTATCACACTGACTCATTCTCATGTCTCTTATCACACTGACTCATTCTTATGTCTCTTATCACACTGACTCATTCTCATGTCTCTTATCACACTGACTCATTCTCATGTCTCTTATCACACTGACTCATTCTTATGTCTCTTATCACACTGACTCATTCTCATGTCTCTTATCACACTGACTCATTCTCATGTCTCTTATCACACTGACTCATTCTCATGTCTCTTATCACACTGACTCATTCTCATGTCTCTTATCACACTGACTCATTCTCATGTCTCTTATCTCACTGACTCATTCTCATGTCTCTTATCACACAGACTCATTCTCATGTCTCTTATCACACTGACTCATTCTCATGTCTCTTATCACACTGACTCAATCGCATGTCTCTTATCTCACTGACTCAATCTCATGTCTCTTATCACACTGACTCAATCTCATGTCTCTTATCACACTGACTCATTCTCATGTCTCTTATCACACTGACTCATTCTCATGTCTCTTATCTCACTGACTCATTCTCATGTCTCTTATCACACTGACTCATTCTCATGTCTCTTATCTCACTGACTCATTCTCATGTCTCTTATCACACTGACTCAATCTCATGTCTCTTATCACACTGACTCATTCTCATGAGTCTTATCACACTGACTCATTCTCATGTCTCTTATCACACTGACTCATTCTCATGTCTCTTATCACACTGACTAAATCTCATGTCTCTTATCACACTGACTCATTCTTATGTCTCTTATCACACTGACTCAATCTCATGTCTCTTATCTCACTGACTCAATCTCATGTCTCTTATCACACTGACTCAATCTCATGTCTCTTATCACACTGACTCATTCTCATGTCTCTTATCTCACTGACTCATTCTCATGTCTCTTATCACACTGACTCATTCTCATGTCTCTTATCACACTGACTCAATCTCATGTCTCTTATCACACTGACTCATTCTCATGTCTCTTATCACACTGACTCATTCTCATGTCTCTTATCACACTGACTCAATCTCATGTCTCTTATCTCACTGACTCATTCTCATGTCTCTTATCACACTGACTCATTCTTATGTCTCTTATCACACTGACTCATTCTTATGTCTCTTATCACACTGACTCATTCTCATGTCTCTTATCACACTGACTCAATCTCATGTCTCTTATCACACTGACTCATTCTTATGTCTCTTATCACACTGACTCAATCTCATGTCTCTTATCACACTGACTCATTCTCATGTCTCTTATCACACTGACTCATTCTTATGTCTCTTATCACACTGACTCAATCTCATGTCTCTTATCACACTGACTCATTCTCATGTCTCTTATCACACTGACTCATTCTCATGTCTCTTATTACACTGACTCATTCTCATGTCTCTTATCTCACTGACTCATTCTCATGTCTCTTATCACACTGACTCATTCTCATGTCTCTTATCACACTGACTCAATCTCATGTCTCTTATCACACTGACTCATTCTTATGTCTCTTATCACACTGACTCATTCTTATGTCTCTTATCACACTGACTCATTCTTATGTCTCTTATCACACTGACTCATTCTCATGTCTCTTATCACACTGACTCATTCTCATGTCTCTTATCACACTGACTCATTCTTATGTCTCTTATCACACTGACTCATTCTTATGTCTCTTATCACACTGACTCATTCTTATGTCTCTTATCACACTGACTCATTCTCATGTCTCTTATCACACTGACTCATTCTCACGTCTCTTATCACACTGACTCAATCTCATGTCTCTTATCACACTGACTCATTCTCATGTTTCTTATCACACTGACTCATTCTCATGTCTCTTATCACACTGACTCATTCTTATGTCTCTTATCACACTGTCTCAATCTCATGTCTCTTATCACACTGACTCAATCTCACGTCTCTTATCACACTGACTCAATCTCATGTCTCTTATCACACTGACTCAATCTTATGTCTCTTATCACACTGACTCATTCTCATGTCTCTTATCACACTGACTCATTCTTATGTCTCTTATCACACTGTCTCAATCTCATGTCTCTTATCACACTGACTCAATCTCACGTCTCTTATCACACTGACTCAATCTCATGTCTCTTATCACACTGACTCAATCTTATGTCTCTTATCACACTGACTCATTCTCATGTCTCTTATCACACTGACTCAATCTCATGTCTCTTATCACACTGACTCAATCTCATGTCTCTTATCACACTGACTCATTCTCACGTCTCATATCAGGCTGTCTTTGGATGTTTTTGAAATCTATAATTTTACGATATTTTCAAAGAAAATACCTCGTACAGCATTAATTCCCTGCTAGCGCTATAACTGGTGGTTAAATAGTGGTTAAAACACAGACAGTGTTCTATCTCAATTTCCTTTTTCCTAAAAGTTGTAGTCTTCGAATCTAAAATCCGATTCGAACCATGTAGAGTACTCCAGTGGTTTTCTGGCCTGATCGTTGGCAAAGATTCAATCAGAAACTGTGTTATACTCGACCCTGGCATGCCAATGTAGTTCGTTGTTCACCTCGTCACCCGGAAGGGAACTCATGCTCAAACTTTATTAAGGAAATGTCCATTTTAGCTCCACGCTAGCTTGGTCAGTACGTATCTCCTTACATTTTTTTATTTTGCAACGACCTTTTTTTCTACGAAACGGAATTATCTGCAGATAATTTTCCAGTCTTAGATCTAGTCTTTTATTTGATTTAAACTAGTTCGGTATTTTAGTATGAGGTGCATGTGAGAATGTTCTAATTTTATTTCTTCATTTGCAGGGGTGAGTGGCAGAACGGTCCAACGCGTTTGCCTCTCGCCCCAAGGTCCCTGAGCTCGATTCCGCGGCGAGGCCACATTTATTTTGGGCGCAGCCGCGGGAGAAGGCTTGGGGCTTGTCGTGCAATTTACGCCCTATAGTGAGAGTGTGCACTGCCTGACGATGAGAAAGTCAGGGCAGATGTACACACCTGTGTGAGTGAGTGTGTGCTTGCGTTTGTGCTCAGGAGTCAGCGGAATGGGCAGAATAGGCTGCAGGTCTAGTGTCACCAAATGATGCGCCATTGCCTCCTGCAAATATTAATCAATTATTACGTGATTTTTATTAAAAAGCACTTGAATGCGATTAGACCATAGATTATAGAAATTCTACAAGAAAAAAGGCAAAATAACAACCATTTGGAGCCTCTAAACAATAGAAACAAATTACGTTAAAATACGCATTTTATAATATTCTACTACAAGTAGGATGTTACGAAGTTGAAAATAAAGAAATAAGTGCATGAGAGATATATGCGCAAGACACTGAAAATTATTTGAATTCTTTATTGTAACCTCAACAAAAAATGTAGTCAAGGAAAGTTATCGTCATCCATCAGTCATTTTTTGCCAAATTAGCTTGGCAGTACTTTTACAGAATCGGCATATTGTTTGCAGAATATTCCGAGCAAGATCTGAATGGTTGAGTGAAGTGGCATGTGAATTCTGTAGAATTAAACTCCAATGGAGACACCAGCTATATGTGCTTCTGTAACACTAAACCCCACTCCATTCCACCTAGCAGGTGTGTCATCTTTTGTCTAGCAGGTGACAAGTTCAGTCAAACGGCTGAGCAGTTTTTCTACACGCTAGGACAATGCTTGAGTGTTAAGGACACTGCCTAACAGAGGCTTATTTCAGGCTTGTCTAACAGGTGAGAGGCTTCTCTAACAGGTGTGAGGCTTCTCTAATAGGTGCGAGGCTTCTCTAACAGGTGTGAGGCTTCTCTAACAGGTGAGAGGCTTCTCTAACAGGTGTGAGGCTTCTCTAATAGGTGCGAGGCTTCTCTAACAGGTGTGAGGCTTCTCTAACAGGTGCGAGGCTTCTCCAACAGGTGAGAGGCTTGTCTAACAAGTGTGAGGCTTGTCTAGCAGGTGAGAGGCTTCTCTAACAGGTGCGAGGCTTCTCTAACAGGTGTGAGGCTTCTCTAACAGGTGTGAGGCTTCTCTAACAGGTGCGAGGCTTCTCCAACAGGTGAGAGGCTTGTCTAACAGGTGAGAGGCTTGTCTAGCAGGTGAGAGGCTTGTCTAACAGGTGTGAGGCTTCTCTAACAGGTGTGAGGCTTGTCTAGCAGGTGAGAGGCTTGTCTAACAGGTGTGAGGCTTCTCTAACAGGTGCGAGGCTTCTCCAACAGGTGAGAGGCTTGTCTAACAGGTGAGAGGCTTGTCTAACAGGTGAGAGGCTTGTCTAACAAGTGAGAAGCTTGTCTAACAGGTAAGAGGCTTGTCTAACAGCTGAAGCCAGTGTCTAACTGGCAAATCCTGTTTCTGACGGGTGAAGCCAGTCTAAACGGTGAAGTTTGTTGTTAACAGGTGAAGCTAGTGCCTTATAGTGTCTAAAGGTGAAGGACAAAAATGTCTCAAGACAAAGTAGAGCTGTAAAGCTAAAATAAAGCTCAGCATGAATCTACCAGCCCCATTAAGCAACGGCAATCAACGACAGAAAATAATTTCCCTTAGACAAATAAGCAGAGAGGCCAGAAAATCACAAAAAGTGACAATAAAGAAGCAAGCAAGCATTTGTTTGATATCTGTAGCATGAATGCCACTTTTGAGGATTTCATGCTACATTTTAGGCTGCCTGTACGGAATCCTAGGCAAGCAGGCTATTGTGAGGAGCATTTCCCTTTTTTGTCTTTCACAATAGAAACGCTTATTGAATGGCAACAGGGCGTTCCACCCGTCTGGCTCCCCATCCTGTGAGATGAGGGACTTAAGAACGAGCCTGACTGCACAGAGATTGAATGGAAAGCGTGGAATGATGGGGTGGGGATAGCCTGTAGTCCGCTCAAGTCGACGCTGATTGGTTAGACGAATCCAGCCAATGAAACGCTTCCTCGACTGAAGCGCACACTTTGTTGCTCGGATTTGGACTAAACTACAGACGGGTTAGGATTAGTGGGGCCGACTTAAAAATTGCTGACTTTATCCTATCAGGGAGACATGGCAGAGACAGACAAATAGGACTCCAGGTGAGTGGCGTTATCCAGCAAACCGACCGACGTCATGTCTGGCGACAAGCAGCAGGCATCAGCGAGCTCAACAAAGGCAGCTTGGGCGCCGTTGCGCAAGCGACTGGCCGTTATTCGCACCGTTCGAATCTTCTCCAAGGAGCCCTCGTCCAGCACGACTGCCTCCACAGGCGGTGCGAAGGAGGAGCCTGCGCCAAGTACGTCAGGCCGGAGCCGGAGCCAACTGTTGCAGCATCAGCATCATCATCATCATCACTTCCGCGACGATGGTGGAGTCTACTGCGGCGGCGCCGACGGTGTTGGCACAGCGGACGAAGCCGACGAGGAGCAGTCGTCGCTGATGGTGAGCGCATGGACCTCTCACACATGCAAGGTCCCTGAACTCGATTCCGCGGCGAGGCCACATTCATGTGGGGCGCAGCCACGGAGAGAAGGCTTGGGGCTTTTCTGGCAATTTACGCCCTTGAGGGCCAACCTCCAAGGCGCAGGGAGATTGTCCACTGCCTGAAGATGAGAAAGGGAGAAAGTGTGTGCTCAGGACTCAGCGAAATGGGCAGAATTGCATCCTCGCTGGCTGCGGGTTTAGTGCCACCAAATTATCGTCACTGCCAACATCCCTTCTAAAATATTATTTATTATCATTACACAAAATAATAATAACTGATTACACTTGTCCCAATCAAGCCTGGTGTGCAGCCGACAGCACAGCCGCAGCTATCGCTCGGCGCATCTGAAGGCTGCCCAGTCTAAGCACTAGGCTAAGACTCCCTGTCTTAGCTCTCTGTTTAACTCAGTTTCTGTGTCAAAGAAAAGAACGCTGTTGATTTATCAAAGAGGGTCACGTGCTTCTGTTGGTGGTTGGCTTTCGGTTCTTAAGGATTTTTCACGTGCGTTTCGAAAATAACAAAATCTGAATTAAAACTGTGAACTAAAGCAACGGCGAAAGACCTCAATTGACCTCCAATGTCAAGAGTTCGAATCTTCTAGACTTGGATACAACATCCTCAAAAGTAATCAAAATCATATTTACCAAACGGAGACAGAAATAAAATTAATTTCTATGTACTGTACCAATAATACAGACGGATAGAAATACAGATATAGAGATAGTCAACTGCCGGCTTTAAAGTGTACACTGCTGGTTTTAAAAAACACCGATAATAAAGACATACAGGCATTTCACCTTTGGATTGTCATAAAATGATCATTATTTTAAGTATACGCTAAGTAAATGATGTTCTAAGACATCTGCGAGTAGGTTGTTTTTTTCCAATCACTGATAATTAGCATCAACAATTTGCACCTATTTTACGCCATAAATTAATGGTTTTTCACTAACGCGTTATCTACACGCGTAGATAAGAAGTGATAATTGGTCTTACCTGGGCTGGACAAATTTTAAAAGTCAAAATTTATTATTCAAACTTTAAAATCGAAGTTATAGTTCGCAATTAGTCAAGGTATCAATGCAGTTGAGAATTCTCTATCATTTAGCATAAACAGAATTTAAGAGAACATTTCTGAATAAAATTTAAAAATAAAAATAATGATTTTAAATCTCAGCCAGGCTCTCACGCCCGCAACTCCCCAAGATGTCCGGAAATTAAAGTGTGATGAGGGTCTCGCCTCTCAGTTTTCACAAGATGAAATTTCTAGGGCAACGCCAAGGAAATTGAAATCCTGCCTTCTTTGATAATCTACCTCCAGTTTAAAGTCCGAGATGCCTAGACAGTCCTATAGCGGCAGGGGCGGCATCAGAGCTGCATGGGAAGAAGCTGAATACAATGTCCCATCAGCAAAATTTGTTAGCAATCGATGTTTTTTAGCCCAGGGTGGTGAAGGCGGAGCTGCTTGTCCCCTGCCGCCTTCTTTGGGCCGCGGGGTGGCAACGAGGGTGCACTTTTGTATTCCCAAGGATGGAATTATCAGAATAGGATACGGGGGTGGCAAGAACAGACATGGGATCTATGGACATCGACTGCAGCTGAGGAACCCACAGACAGCGGGTAGAGAGGCCTTGGATGTTTTCTAACAACATATAGGGGGGAAAAATCAAAGATCGTGACGATATTGAATTTGAATAACTCAGTAACAAAATATAGCAATGCTCAGATGCAACAACTGGGGCAGACAGAGTTCAGAGTTTTAGAGAAGAAAATGCAGACAGTGGGTGAAACTGAAAGAACAAAGAGAGAGACTGGCAGACAGAGGACAAAAAGGAAGACAGAGAAAGACAGAATTACAGAATGACAGAATGACAGACTGAAAGAATGACAGACTGAAAGAATGACAGAATGACAGAATGACAGAATGACAGACTGACAGAATGACAGAATGACGGACTGACAGAATTACAGAATGACAGACTGACAGAATAACAGAATGACAGAATGACAGACTGAAAGAATGAAAGAATGACAGAATGACAAAATGACAGACTGAAAGAATGACAGAATGACAGACTGACAGAATGACAGAATGACAGAATGACAGACTGAAAGAATGACAGACTGAAAGAATGACAGAATGACAGAATGACAGAATGACAGACTGACAGAATGACAGAATGACGGACTGACAGAATTACAGAATGACAGACTGACAGAATAACAGAATGACAGAATGACAGACTGAAAGAATGAAAGAATGACAGAATGACAAAATGACAGACTGAAAGAATGACAGAATGACAGACTGACAGAATTACAGAATGACAGAATGACAGACTGAAAGAATGACAGACTGAAAGAATGACAGAATGACAGAATGACAGAATGACAGACTGACAGAATGACAGAATGACGGACTGACAGAATTACAGAATGACAGACTGACAGAATAACAGAATGACAGAATGACAGACTGAAAGAATGAAAGAATGACAGACTGACAGAATAACAGACTGAAAGAATGACAGAATGACAGAATGACAGAATGACAGAATGACAGAATGACAGACTAAAAGAATGGCAGAATGACAGAATAACAGACTGAAAGAATGACAGAATGACAGAATGACAAAATGACAGAATAACAGAATGACAGAATAACAGAATGACAGAATGACAGAATGACAGAATAACAGACTGAAAGAATGACAGAATGACAGAATGACAGACTGACAGAATGACAGAATAACAGACTGACAGAATAACAGAATGACAGAATGACAGAATGACAGACTGAAAGAATGACAGAATGACAGACTGACAGAATAACAGAATGACAGACTGAAAGAATGACAGAATAACAGAATGACAGAATGACAGACTAAAAGAATGGCAGAATGACAGAATGACAGAATGACAGAATGACAGACTGACAGAATAACAGAATGACAGACTGAAAGAATGACAGAATGACGGAATGATGGACTGACGGAATGATGGACTGAAAGACGGAAAGACACAGACACGGAAAATCTAACATTTTCAGTAGAATGCGATGGAGATTTTTCGTCAGAGAATTTCAATGAATTTCAACTGCGGTACTTACTCGCATTTCTATTGCAGTTTTTAACTCAATAGACGAATGAAATGCTTGCTCTGGAGCATTGGTTTAGGCAGAGAGTTTTCAGTCAAATCCGGATAAGTAGCTCACAAAAACACGCTGTGTATTTTGTACCGTAATGGGTTTGAAAAAATCAAATTTTGAATCTCTTTAAAAAAAAAATGCAACTAGTCGGTGACTCGGTAATTGTTGTGGAAGCAGAATTTTTTTAAGTTGGCTTTCATAGTTACTAGGAGCCGATCTGCTAGTTGATGCTCCAAAAAACTTTTGAATAGCATGCAATGAAGAAGAGCTGGGCTGACTAGCAGATAGACGGGCAGACAGACAGACAGACAGGCAGACAGACAGACAGACAGACAGACAGACAGACAGACGGACAGACAGACAGACAGACAGACAGACAGACAGACAGACAGACAGACAGACAGACAGACAGACGGACAGACAGACAGACAGACAGGCAGATAGATAGGCAGACAGATAGGCAGACAGACAGACAGACAGACAGACAGACAGACATACAGATAGGCAGATAGATAGGCAAATAGATGGGCTGATAGATAGGCAGACAGACAGGTGACAGACAGGTGACAGAAACAGGCTGCAAAAGATCTGTGGGAAGGATATTTAAAGCTGATATTAAACTGAAAGAAAAAAGTTTCAAAGCAAGATGCAAGTGTTACAATTAAATTAAGGGATACTTTTATTTCCAATGCGAAAGGTTGAGAAAGTAAAAAACAACACTGTCTGTCAAGTAAAAGCAATAATCTGTCATGATTCTGCACACGTACAGTCTTCACTTTGCTCAATACGAAAGCAAACAGAAATTTATTCTTTTTTTGGACAGTCAGCCAGTTGGCTTCCTTCTCGCTATATCGGCAGTCTGCACACACAGTTGAATGGACCTAGGAGTCTTTGGTTCGCGTCCTCCTCAGCTGTCACTCAATAATTTACGCGGTCCAGGGCGTGCACAAAAAAACTGAGCTCACTAATCACTCCGGCCTGGGTGGACTCAATTCATGAACTTCCTCTATTCTCAGTCCCAGAATAAGACAGCAAAGTGTGAGTAGCACAGCCATGATGGTCGAGATGAGGATGAGGACTTGCTGTGCTTGATTAACTCGCTCACCGGGTCAACGGGATGATGGAGGCTGCAAAGTGAATAATGGAGCTGCTAATATCACTCTCTGATCCGTCATGTCACCCACCTACACCTCCCTCTCTGATCCGTCATGTCACCCACCTACATCTCCCTCTCTGATCCGTCATCTCACCCACCTACACCTCCCTCTCTGATCCGTCATGTCACCCACCTACATCTCCCTCTCTGATCCGTCATCTCACCCACCTACACCTCCCTCTCTGATCCGTCATCTCACCCACCTACATCTCCCTCTCTGATCCGTCATCTCACCCACCTACACCTCCCTCTCTGATCCGTCATCTCACCCACCTACATCTCCCTCTCTGATCCGTCATCTCACCCACCTACACCTCCCTCTCTGATCCGTCATCTCACCCAACTACACCTCCCTCTCTGATCCGTCATCTCACCCACCTACATCTCCCTCTCTGATCAGTCATCTCACCCACCTACACCTCCCTCTCTGATCCGTCATCTCACCCACCTACACCTCCCTCTCTGATCCGTCATCTCACCCACCTACACCTCCCTCTCTGATCCGTCATCTCACCCACCTACACCTCCCTCTCTGATCCGTCATCTCACCCAGCTACATCTCCCTCTCTGATCCGTCATCTCACCCACCTACACCTCCTTCTCTGATCCGTCATCTCACCCACCTACATCTCCCTCTCTGATCCGTCATCTCACCCACCTACACCTCCCTCTCTGATCCGTCATCTCACCCACCTACACCTCCCTCTCTGATCCGTCATCTCACCCACCTACACCTCCCTCTCTGATCCGTCATCTCACCCACCTACACCTCCCTCTCTGATCCGTCATCTCACCCACCTACACCTCCCTCTCTGATCCGTCATCTCACCCACCTACACCTCCCTCTCTGATCCGTCATCTCACCCACCTACATCTCCCTCTCTGATCCGTCATCTCACCCACCTACACCTCCCTCTCTGATCCGTCATCTCACCCACCTACAACTCCCTCTCTGATCCGTCATCTCATCCACCTACATCTCCCTCTCTGATCCGTCATCTCACCCACCTACACCTCCCTCTCTGATCCGTCATCTCACCCACCTACACCTCCCTCTCTGATCCGTCATCTCACCCACCTACACCTCCCTCTCTGATCCGTCATCTCACCCACCTACAACTCCCTCTCTGATCCGTCATCTCACCCACCTACATCTCCCTCTCTGATCCGTCATCTCACCCACCTACACCTCCCTCTCTGATCCGTCATCTCACCCACCTACACCTCACTCTCTGATCCGTCATCTCACCCAGCTACATCTCCCTCTCTGATCCGTCATCTCACCCACCTACATCTCCCTCTCTGATCCGTCATCTCACCCACCTACATCTCCCTCTCTGATCCGTCATCTCACCCACCTACACCTCCCTCTCTGATCCGTCATCTCACCCACCTACACCTCCCTCTCTGATCCGTCATCTCACCCACCTACACCTCCCTCTCTGATCCGTCATCTCACCCACCTACACCTCCCTCTCTGATCCGTCATCTCACCCACCTACACCTCCCTCTCTGATCCGTCATCTCACCCACCTACACCTCCCTCTCTGATCCGTCATCTCACCCACCTACATCTCCCTCTCTGATCCGTCATCTCACCCACCTACACCTCCCTCTCTGATCCGTCATCTCACCCACCTACAACTCCCTCTCTGATCCGTCATCTCATCCACCTACATCTCCCTCTCTGATCCGTCATCTCACCCACCTACACCTCCCTCTCTGATCCGTCATCTCACCCACCTACACCTCCCTCTCTGATCCGTCATCTCACCCACCTACACCTCCCTCTCTGATCCGTCATCTCACCCACCTACAACTCCCTCTCTGATCCGTCATCTCACCCACCTACATCTCCCTCTCTGATCCGTCATCTCACCCACCTACACCTCCCTCTCTGATCCGTCATCTCACCCACCTACACCTCCCTCTCTGATCCGTCATCTCACCCACCTACATCTCCCTCTCTGATCCGTCATCTCACCCACCTACATCTCCCTCTCTGATCCGTCATCTCACCCACCTACACCTCACTCTCTGATCCGTCATCTCACCCAGCTACATCTCCCTCTCTGATCCGTCATCTCACCCACCTACACCTCCTTCTCTGATCCGTCATCTCACCCACCTACATCTCCCTCTCTGATCCGTCATCTCACCCACCTACACCTCCCTCTCTGATCCGTCATCTCACCCACCTACACCTCCCTCTCTGATCCGTCATCTCACCCACCTACACCTCCCTCTCTGATCCGTCATCTCACCCACCTACACCTCCCTCTCTGATCCGTCATCTCACCCACCTACACCTCCCTCTCTGATCCGTCATCTCACCCACCTACATCTCCCTCTCTGATCCGTCATCTCACCCACCTACACCTCCCTCTCTGATCCGTCATCTCACCCACCTACAACTCCCTCTCTGATCCGTCATCTCATCCACCTACATCTCCCTCTCTGATCCGTCATCTCACCCACCTACACCTCCCTCTCTGATCCGTCATCTCACCCACCTACACCTCCCTCTCTGATCCGTCATCTCACCCACCTACACCTCCCTCTCTGATCCGTCATCTCACCCACCTACAACTCCCTCTCTGATCCGTCATCTCACCCACCTACATCTCCCTCTCTGATCCGTCATCTCACCCACCTACACCTCCCTCTCTGATCCGTCATCTCACCCACCTACACCTCCCTCTCTGATCCGTCATCTCACCCACCTACATCTCCCTCTCTGATCCGTCATCTCACCCACCTACACCTCCCTCTCTGATCCGTCATCTCACCCACCTACACCTCACTCTCTGATCCGTCATCTCACCCAGCTACATCTCCCTCTCTGATCCGTCATCTCACCCACCTACACCTCCTTCTCTGATCCGTCATCTCACCCACCTACATCTCCCTCTCTGATCCGTCATCTCACCCACCTACACCTCCCTCTCTGATCCGTCATCTCACCCACCTACACCTCCCTCTCTGATCCGTCATCTCACCCACCTACATCTCCCTCTCTGATCCGTCATCTCACCCACCTACATCTCCCTCTCTGATCCGTCATCTCACCCACCTACACCTCCCTCTCTGATCCGTCATCTCATCCACCTACACCTCCCTCTCTGATCCGTCATCTCACCCACCTACATCTCCCTCTCTGATCCGTCATCTCACCCACCTACACCTCCCTCTCTGATCCGTCATCTCACCCACCTACATCTCCCTTTCTGATCCGTCATCTCACCCACCTACATCTCTCTCAATGCTTCCAACAATATCTAATGTCGTCCTTCGCCCCTGCATAGTTACAATCCTGCAAACTTCTTCATTGGCCGTCAGTTTTAATCAATCTCAACTTCACCAATGTCTAATTTTGAGTTGACGAAGATTTTCTTGAACTCAAGCTTAGGAATGAGTTTGCGTCTTACTCAAACTCAACCAGTGGATATTATTTAAACAAAGTAGTTATATTTATAATTTATACTGCATATTGTATACTTCTTAAGTAGTGCAAAATTGAATAGAAACGCAAGAAGAGACGCAAAATTATTCAAACGGAAATTATGTGTTCCAGGTACTTCCTTTAGTGGCGATTTTCAAGAAAAGACTAACTGCTATGCAATACTAACTCAACACACTGCCTCTATTAACCATTGCTTCATTTAATTTTGGCTATTTACTCTGACCGAATTTTTTCTTTATTTACACTCTGCGATAAGAATAGATTATTTTAGAAAATATTCAATCCTGTTTGAAAAACTGTAATCATCTTTCGTGATGTTTTATGAACAGGTGCATTTTCTAGTAATTTTTGGGTCTTGTAGTTTCACTTCTCATTTTTGCTTTTGTACTCGAAATTATTGATTAGCCGTTAATAATTCCAGCTCACACGAACAAGCATCTAATTATGCTGCATCGAAGGCTGAGCCAAGTAAAGGCAGTGCCTAGGCGACAAGCAGAACATGCTGTAGGATGTAAGGATAGCAACTGGCTAAACACCTAGTCTAATAGGAGGAGAGGTGGTGAAAAAGAGAAAAGGTGGGTGTGTGAAGGAGGAAAGGTGGATGTGTGAAGGAGGAGAGGTGGATGTGTGAAGGAGGAGAGGTGGATGTGTGAAGGAGGAGAGGTGGGTGTGTGAAGGAGGAGAGGTGTGTGTGTGAAGGAGGAGAGGTGTGTATGTGATGGAGGACAGGTGGGTGTGTGAAGGAGGAGAGGTGGATGTATGAAGGAGGACAGGTGGGTGTGTGAAGGAGGAGAGGTGGATATGTGAAGAAGAAGAGGTGGATGTGTGAAGGAGAAGAGGTGGATGTGTGAAGGAGGAGAGGTGTGTATGTGAAGGAGGAGAGGTGGGTATCTGAAGGAGGAGAGGTGGGTGTGTGAAGGAGGAGAGGTGGGTGTGTGAAGGAGAAGAGGTGGATGTGTGAAGGAGGAGAGGTGGGTGTGTGAAGGAAAAGAGGTGGGTGTGTGAAGGAGAAGAGGTGGATGTGTGAAGGAGGAGAGGTGGGTGTGTGAAGGAGGAGAGGTGTGTGTGTGAAGGAGGAGAGGTGTGTATGTGAAGGAGGACAGGTGGGTGTGTGAAGGAGGAGAGGTGGATGTATGAAGGAGGACAGGTGGGTGTGTGAAGGAGGAGAGGTGGATATGTGAAGAAGAAGAGGTGGATGTGTGAAGGAGGAGAGGTGGATGTGTGAAGGAGGAGAGGTGGGTGTGTGAAGGAGAAGAGGTGGGTGTGTGAAGGAGGAGAGGTGTGTGTGTGAAGGAGGAGAGGTGTGTATGTGAAGGAGGACAGGTGGGTGTGTGAAGGAGGAGAGGTGGATGTATGAAGGAGGACAGGTGGGTGTGTGAAGGAGGAGAGGTGGATATGTGAAGAAGAAGAGGTGGATGTGTGAAGGAGGAGAGGTGGATGTGTGAAGGAGGAGAGGTGGGTGTGTGAAGGAGAAGAGGTGGGTGTGTGAAGGAGGAGAGGTGTGTGTGTGAAGGAGGAGAGGTGTGTATGTGATGGAGGACAGGTGGGTGTGTGAAGGAGGAGAGGTGGATGTATGAAGGAGGACAGGTGGGTGTGTGAAGGAGGAGAGGTGGATATGTGAAGAAGAAGAGGTGGATGTGTGAAGGAGAAGAGGTGGATGTGTGAAGGAGGAGAGGTGTGTATGTGAAGGAGGAGAGGTGGGTATCTGAAGGAGGAGAGGTGGGTGTGTGAAGGAGGAGAGGTGGATGTATGAAGGAGGACAGGTGGGTGTGTGAAGGAGGAGAGGTGGATGTGTGAAGGAGAAGAAGTGGATGTGTGAAGGAGGAGAGATGGATGTGTGAAGGAGGAGAGGTGGATGTTTGAAGGAGGAAAGGTGGATGTATGAAGGAGGAGAGGTGGATGTGTGAAGGAGGAGATTTGGATGTGTGAAGGAAGAGAGGTGTGTATGTGAAGGAGGACAGGTGGGTGTGTGAAGGAGGAGAGGTGGATGTATGAAGGAGGACAGGTGGGTGTGTGAAGGAGGAGAGGTGGATATGTGAAGAAGAAGAGGTGGATGTGTGAAGGAGGAGAGGTGGATGTGTGAAGGAGAAGAGGTGGATGTGTGAAGGAGGAGAGGTGGGTATCTGAAAGAGGAGAGGTGGGTGTGTGAAGGAGGAGAGGTGGATGTATGAAGGAGGACAGGTGGGTGTGTGAAGGAGGAGAGGTGGATGTGTGAAGGAGAAGAAGTGGATGTGTGAAGGAGGAGAGGTGGATGTGTGAAGGAGGAGAGATGGATGTGTGAAGGAGGAGAGGTGGATGTTTGAAGGAGGAAAGGTGGATGTATGAAGGAGGAGAGGTGGGTGTGTGAAGGAGGAGAGGTAATGTGTGAAGGAGGAGAGGTGGATGTGTGAAGGAGGAGAGGTGGGTGTGTGAAGGAGGAGAGGTAATGTGTGAAGGAGGAGAGGTGGATGTGTGAAGGAGGAGAGGTGGATGTGTGAAGGAGGAGAGGTGGATGTATGAAGGAGGAGAGGTGGGTATGTGAAGGAGGACAGGTGGGTGTGTGAAGGAGAAGAGGTGGGTCTGTGTGAAGGAGGAGAGGCGGTTGTTGAGGAGAAGAGGTGGGTGTGCTGGAGATGAAGTGGGTGTAAACGAGGAGAGGTGGGTGTAAAGGATGAGAGGTGGCTGCGTAAAGCAGGAGGGGTGGGTGTGTGAAAGACGAGAGGCGGTTGTCCAGTTGGAGAGGTGGGTGTGGTCGAAGAGAAGTTGGTGTAAAGGAGGAGAGGTGGTGTAAAGGATGAGAGGTGGGTGTAAAGGAGGAGAGGTGGGTGCAAAAGGATGAGAGGAGGGTGTAAAGGAGGAGAGGTGGGTGCAAAAAAGGAGGATGGTTGGTGCGTGATGGAGGAGAGGTGGGTGTCAAGGAGGTGGGTGTGAAGAAGTAGTAGTGACTACTAGGAATTGCGGTCGCATTTATGAGTGAGATCATTTGGCAGGGAAATCACAGATGCCAGATCAGATTGAATCTTTTGTTACCTTAATCAAACAGATAGACTTCAAAATGACAAGATATAGTAACATTCCTTCTTCACAAAAGATTAGGTGTCAAAAATTAATCAAAGAGTAATGAAATGACCCAGAAGCATGCATTTTAGTTAGATATGTTCCCAATTTTCTTGCTACAATTGGCAAAAGAAAATGTGTAGCCACTCGATTTGTTCCACTAAATCCAGATATGTATCACCTTCCGAAGACGTGCAAAGATTGTGGAACTTATTAGTGCACCGAGATTATACCCCGGATCCAATGAGGTCTCATTAGGAGGAGTAAATTGGGAACGAGATGAAGGGGCATTTAATTCCCACTAGAGATCGTTGGTTCGTAATTTGAATCGCCTTCGTTTTTTACAGTCTTGTCTATGCAAACTAGTGCTATAGTGATACTATAATTCAATGGTGAAGATCTCTTCTCACCTGTTGTAGATCTCTTCTCACCTGTTGTAGATCTCTTCTCACCTTGTTGTAGATCTCTTCTCACCTGTTGTAGATCTCTTCTCACCTGTTGTAGATCTCTTCTCACCTGTTGTACATCTCTTCTCACCTGTTGTAGATCCCTTCTCACCTATTGTAAATCTCTTCTCACCTGTTGTAAATCTCTTCTCACCTTGTTGTAGATCTCTTCTCACCTGTTGTAAATCTCTTCTCACCTTGTTGTAGATCTCTTCTCACCTGTTGTACATCTCTTCTCACCTGTTGTAAATCTCTTCTCACCTGTTGTAAATCTCTTCTCACCTGTTGTACATCTCTTCTCACCTGTTGTAAATCTCTTCTCACCTGTTGTAAATCTCTTTTCACCTGTTGTAAATCTCTTCTCACCTGTTGTACATCTCTTCTCACCTGTTGTACATCTCTTCTCACCTGTTGTAGATCTCTTCTCACCTGTTGTAAATCTCTTCTCCCCTGTTGTACATCTCTTCTCACCTGTTGTAGATCTCTTCTCACCTTGTTGTAGATCTCTTCTCACCTGTTGTACATCTCTTCTCACCTGTTGTAAATCTCTTCTCACCTGTTGTAAATCTCTTCTCACCTGTTGTACATCTCTTCTCACCTGTTGTACATCTCTTCTCACCTGTTGTAAATCTCTTTTCACCTGTTGTAAATCTCTTCTCACCTGTTGTACATCTCTTCTCACCTGTTGTACATCTCTTCTCACCTGTTGTAGATCTCTTCTCACCTGTTGTAAATCTCTTCTCCCCTGTTGTACATCTCTTCTCACCTGTTGTAGATCTCTTCTCACCTGTTGCAGATCTCTTCTTACCTGTTGTACATCTCTTCTCACCTGTTGTACATCTCTTCTCACCTGTTGTACATCTTTTCTCACCTGTTGTACTTTTTTTCTTAGCTGTTGTACTTTTTTTCTTACCTGTTGTACTTTTTTTCTTACCTGTTGTACTTTTTTTCTTAGCTGTTGTACTTTTTTTCTTACCTGTTGTACTTTTTTTCTTACCTGTTGTGTATTTCTTCTTATCTTTTGTATATCTCTTCTCACCTAAAGTACATTACGTTTGTTGAAATTGATTAGATATCTCCTTACCAGTTGTTAAGAAGTGATTCTAACCTACCTTCTTACCTGTCATCCAGCAGCTAAGTGCCCTGCTACTAAACAAAAAATTGAAAGCTGAACTCATTGACACAGTTATTTTAAGCTCTGATGTCGAATACTTTTTAATTGAGCTACAAACGTTGCATCAGAAGCAGCAGCAAAACACTTTTATCAAAGGACTTATAAATTCTTAATTAACTAAAGAAAAAAAAGTGATAAGTCTATTGGGAATTGAGCTGTGTATCCCGACTTTGCAACACGTGCGCCATGCGACTAGCGTGAATCGTGACGGAAAATACAATCAGCCCGACAGAAACCTTCGCGCCGTCTTTGATTGACAGGCTAGATATTGACGCACACGATTCAATAAGCCGAGGGAGGTGTTGACAAGTTCAGTGCAAGCAGGGAACTACCTTTTGCCGCGTGTGTGTGCAATGTACAGTGGGATTGCGTTTTTTAAGGCATGCTCGACGTTTGTTAATATTACCAGAAATTCGTACTTGTTGGGATAAAAGAAATCTTTTTTTCTGACGTCTCTCTTCTGACTGTAAAATGATTTTGGCTATAAAGAATTTCTGTGGAATTTTGATGCAGCAAACTAATGCCGAGAAGGTGAAGAGAGGTGTGGGCAGAGGTCAGAGATAAGATAGGAAAAACGTAAGAACAGGGGACAGGGAAGGGGAGAGGATGTGGGAGAGGATGTGCGAGAGGAAGTGTGAGAGGGACAAGTGTGAGAGGGACTGGGAGAGGAAGTGGGAGAGGAGGTAGGATAGAGAATCGGAGAGGGAATGGGAGAGGAGGTAGGAGAGAGAATGAAGGAGGGAATGTGAGAGGGAATAGGAGAGTAGGTAGGAGAGAGAATCGGAGAGGGAATGGGAGAGGAGGTAGGAGAGAGAATGAAGGAGGGAATGTGAGAGGGAATGGGAGAGTAGGTAGGAGAGAGAATCGGAGAGGGAATGGGAGAGGAGGTAGGAGAGAGAATGAAGGAGGGAATGTGAGAGGGAATGGGAGAGGAAGTATGAGAGGGAATGTGAGAGGGAATGGGAGAGGGAATGGGAAAGGAAGTAGGAGAGAGAATGAAGGAGGGAATGTGAGAGGGAATAGGAGAGTAGGTAGGAGAGAGAATCGGAGAGGGAATGGGAGAGGAGGTAGGAGAGAGAATGAAGGAGGGAATGTGAGAGGGAATAGGAGAGTAGGTAGGAGAGAGAATCGGAGAGGGAATGGGAGAGGAGGTAGGAGAGAGAATGAAGGAGGGAATGTGAGAGGGAATGGGAGAGGAAGTATGAGAGGGAATGTGAGAGGGAATGGGAGAGGGAATGGGAAAGGAAGTAGGAGAGAGAATGGGAGAATGAATGGGAGAGGGAATGGGAGAGGGAATGTGAGAGGGAATGGGAGAGGAAGTAGGAGAGAGAATGGGAGAAGGAATGGGAGAGGGAATGGGAGAGGGAATCAGAAAGGAAGTAGGAGAGAGAATGGGAAAGGGAATGTTAGAGGGAATGTGAGAGAGAATGGGAGAGGGAATGTGAGAGGGAATGTGAGAGGGAATGTGAGAGAGAATGGGAGAGGGAATGTGAGAGGGAATGTGAGAGGGAATGTGAGAGGGAATGGGACAGGGAATGGGAGAGGAAGTAGGAGAGAGAATGGGAGAGGGAATGGGAAAGGAAGTAGGAGAGAGAATGGGAAAGGGAATGTTAGAGGGAATGTTAGAGGGAATGTTAGAGGGAATGGGACAGGGAATGGGAGAGGGAATGGGACAGGGAAGTGGGAGAGGAAGTGGAAGAAAGAAGGATAAAAAGGGAGAAATGCCAAGAAAACTGAATGAAAAATAAGAATTCAGTGAGAGCTGGCAGGCTAATAGCGTTACCACTGCAGGAAATAGAGACCAGATGATTGAGGCGCAATGAGGAAATAGTTCAGGAAATTTTCTGCGATCTCTCGATCTGCGATCTGCCAGGTGAATAATGGCAAATGAAATTTAAGCACTGCAGTAAAAAAATGTTTGTCACCCTGCAGCCTCCGTGGAGACTGTCGGCCACCCACCTCCCTCCCTCCATTGGCCTTGGCTTCAGGAGAGAAAGGGCCAAATTGCAAAGTACATCCCAACCCATTCACTGAGGCTCATTGACTAAATCCTATCCTAGTGCCGTCTCGCACCTGCCTTCTCCCGTACCCTGCATTTTCACAGTGGAAAGTGATAATACTTTTCTTTGAGCTCAGTCTTGTCAGGTGTGAGAGCACGTTTTTTTCTCGCTTTTTTTCACGCCTGTACCTATAAGACTTTGCTCAAGAACCAACGCCTATTTGCGTTGTCTCGCATAAATTCTGACTGTCTGGCTGTCGCATTCTCCAGCTAAGAAACATAACCCTTTATAGTGCACCCACTTAGCAAATGAATGAATGTACTATAGTACAATTCAGATTCACCCCAACTAATTTTTGTTGCTAACAAAATTTCCTTACGTGTCACAATTTTGGTGCCGATCTCGACTAACAGCGCATCGATTCAACAGTGGGAGTGTAACAAAATACTCGTAGATAGATCTGATTGATTAGAATTACACATTCTACACAGTTCCTCGGAGGGCCGCCATAATTACAACGAGATACGAACTTCCGACGCTAGGCTAAAAGCTCTGGATTTAATGTATTGCATTCATACGAGAATATATATTTATTAAATCTACTACTGCTGCTGCTGCTGCTGCTGCTGCTGCTGCTGCTGCTGTTTTAGCACGTGTTAATCAGCTGTCAGTAAAACTTTGTTAAAAAAGAAATGGAGAATTTTTAATTTGTTTTAATAACACCATCGTGAACTAGGACCTGTTCTGAAAAGTAGTTTGCACTTTTAAATATATAAGAACAGAAGAGAAAAATGGGAAGTTGATGACTTTATATAAATTCTGAACTCTTCGTGGTGAAACGCGTAAAACCTTTGGGGACATTACAGAACTACTTCAAAAAGCAATTTAAAGTCAGACATACAGGTTTGGAACAGGTTTTCGATTTTAATGCACCGTGCAATGTAGAACAGCGTTTTAAAAAAGTTGGAAAAGTAAAAAAAATTGTACAAGTCAAATAGGTCTAGGGTCTTGTGGGAGGTTTGGTAGTTTGGTAGTTGGACTAGATAAAGGAGATTAAAAATTAATGTAGATTGGGGTAGGAGAGTGGGGTAGGGTTCAAGGTAGAGTGGGGTAGGGTTCAAGGTAGAGTGGGGTTGGGTTCAAGGTAGAGTGGGGTAGGGTTCAAGGTAGAGTGGGGTAGGGTTCAAGGTAGAGTGGGGTAGGGTTCAAGGTAGAGTGGGGTAGGGTTCAAGGTAGAGTGGGGTAGGGTTCAAGGTAGAGTGGGGTAGGGTTCAAGGTAGAGTGGGGTAGGGTTCAAGGTAGAGTGGGGTAGGGTTCAAGGTAGAGTGGGGTAGGGTTCAAGGTAGAGTGGGGTAGGGTTCAAGGTAGAGTGGGGTAGGGTTCAAGGTAGAGTGGGGTAGGGTTCAAGGTAGAGTGGGGTAGGGTTAAAGGTAGAGTGGGGTAGGGTTCAAGGTAGAGTGGGGTAGGGTTCAAGGTAGAGTGGGGTAGGGTTCAAGGTAGAGTGGGGTAGGGTTCAAGGTAGAGTGGGGTAGGGTTAAAGGTAGAGTGGGGTAGGGTTCAAGGTAGAGTGGGGTAGGGTTCAAGGTAGAGTGGGGTAGGGTTCAAGGTAGAGTGGGGTAGGGTTCAAGGTAGAGTTCTAAAGCTGTGTGGTTGGAGTGTTCTAAGGCAGTGCAATAATCATATACATAACATAAAAATCTATAGAAGTGTCAGTAAGTGTCAAAATAGCAAGGAAGAAAGAACTAACTCAGGCAGTAATTTGAGATACAATTGTATAATGCAATATTCTCCTATACAGCTCGCATATGTACACAAATCAATTGAGTAGAGGACGAGGGGGGTCTGCGAGGTCTCGCTGGAGCACATTTAAATTCTCGAGACGTCTCACTTTCTTGATCCTCGAAAAATAGCTCACGCACTCACGCATTGGCATATGTCTCCTTTGCAAAAGCTCCTCTTCTACTTGCTCACAATTCTCTTTAGCACCGTGAGTACACTTTATCGAAGACTCAATAATATATGCAGCCAAATATTGTCAATTTCTATTGCACTTTTGTTAGACAGACAAATTTCATTTTACGCTCATAGTAATGGCTTTTTAATCACCAACCCTTGGGTACAGAGACGGGGAGAAAGAACGAGACAAAGATAGAGAAAGGTTAGAGGAAAAGGGAGAGAGAAAAAGGCAGACAGGAAGTGAGAGAGAGAGGAAGGGAGAGCGAGGAAGGAAGAGAGGAAGGGAGAGAGGAAGGGAGAGAGGAAGGGAGAGAGGAAGGGAGAGAGGAAGGGAGAGAGGAAGGGAGAGAGAGGAAGGGAGAGAGAGGAAGGGAGAGAGGAAGGAAGAGAGGAAGGGAGAGAGGAAGGGAGAGAGGAAGGGAGAGAGAGGAAGGGAGAGAGAAAGGAAGGCAGAGAGGAAGAGAGAGAGGAAGGGAGAGAGGAAGGGAGAGAGGAAGGGAGAGAGGAAGAGAGAGAGGAAGGGAGAGAGAGGAAGGGAGAGAGAAAGGAAGGCAGAGAGGAAGGTAGAGAGGAAGAGAGAGAGGAAGGTAGAGAGGAAGGTAGAGAGGAAGAGAGAGAGGAAGGTAGAGAGGAAGGTAGAAATGAAGGCAGAGAGGAAGGTAGAGAGGAAGAGAGAGAGGAAGGGAGAGAGGAAGGGAGAGAGGAAGGGAGAGAGAGGAAGGGAGAGAGGAAGGGAGAGAGGAAGGGAGAGAGAGGAAGGGAGAGAGAAAGGAAGGGAGAGAGGAAGGTAGAGAGGAAGAGAGAGGAAGGGAGAGAGAGGAAGGGAGAGAGGAAGGGAGAGAGAGAGGAAGGGAGAGAGAGGAAGGAAGAGAGGAAGGGAGAGAGGAAGGGAGAGAGGAAGGGAGAGAGGAAGGGAGAGAGGAAGGGAGAGAGGAAGGGAGAGAGGAAGGGAGAGAGGAAGGGAGAGAGAGGAAGGGAGAGAGAGGAAGGAAGAGAGGAAGGGAGAGAGGAAGGAAGAGAAGAAGGGAGAGAGAGGAAGGGAGAGAGAAAGGAAGGCAGAGAGGAAGGTAGAGAGGAAGAGAGAGAAACGAAGGGAGACAGGAAGGGAGAGAGGAAGGGAGAGAGGAAGGGAAGATGGACGAAGAGACAGAATTATAAAAGAGCAAAGGTATGATCACAAGTGAGATTTCATCATTCCCTCGAGTCAGAAACTATGATAGCAAAAGGCCAACTCAATAAATCAAGTTTATTTTTTAAATAATCACTGCCCTCCAACAATGTCACCAGTTGATTGTTTCGCCGGTCCTGGAAGCAAAGTCCACGCTTCGGTGAATGACTTCTAGTGACGTTTTTTATTAATCAATTTCTAACCCGATATATGCTTACTTAACTTTTTTGTTGCACTCAACCACTTTCTGCATGATTGATTTCTGATGTGGAATGCTCAACCACAACTCACCCCCCAGAGGTCGGTGACATAGCCCACACACCTCTCTGAGTACACTTCATCAGTCCCGTTGCTTACACTCTATAATACTTTTAACTTTCTGATACTCACTTTGAAGTTTGTCGCGTGCATTTTTCTTGGATTTCCGAACTCGATACCAATTCTATCGATTTTATTGTACCGTTCAATTTTCTCCTTTCTCACACCTTTATTGTCTTATTGTCTCCTCTCTCCGCTCTCCTCTCTCCTCTCCTCTCTCCTCTCCTATCTCCTCTCTCCTCTAGTCTCTCCTCTTCTCTCTCCTGTCCTCTCTCCTCTCTCTTCTCTGCTCTCTACTCTCTCCTCTCTCCTCTGTCCTCTGTCCTCTCTCCTCTGTCCTCTGTCCTCTCTCCTCTGTCCTCTCTCCTCTGTCCTCTGTCCTCTCTCCTCTGTCCTCTCTCCTCTGTCCTCTGTCCTCTCTCCTCTGTCCTCTCTCCTCTGTCCTCTCTCCTCTTATCTCCTCTCTCTTATCTCCTCTTTCTTATCTCCTCTCTCTTATTCCTCTCTCCTCTCCTCTCTCCTCTCTCCTATCTCCTCTCTCTTATCTCCTCTCTCTTATCTCCTCTCTCTTATCTCCTCTCTCCTCTTTCTATTTAGGTCTCTCCGCGATCTCACCTTTCTATTTTCTATCTCTTGGCCTCTACTAATTTTTTTACTTCTTAACAGTCTGCAATCATATAATTTTCTGTTCAAACATCACAAATTATTCCAAATTTAATTAACTTTGTATGGAAAGAATTTTTTTGCTTCTTGTATCGAGTGTATAGTAGGCCAAGAACATCATTTCAAGCTACGAGTATGCGCCTACGTATTAAATAAAAGTCAATAACAGTATTTACAGTCGTATACTCGTACAAGTAAATATGAAAAATCAACAATTTAGTTCAAAAGAAATTTGCATTTTGATGATCGTCTGAGAATGGCCCCAATCAATTTTCATCGACCATAAAATAATAATAGCTTGTCATATTTGCCGGGCGAATTGTAGTCTAGTGGTTAGAGCATCGCGGACTCATGACTTAAAGGTCGGAGGTTCGATTCCCGACTCCATTGGAATTATTTGTGAGACGCAATAGATGCGGCTGTGCTCTCGATCCAGCCCTTCTGGACCAGTTGAGGCAGGTGTTATCAATTATTTTTGTTCTTATTATTAAGATGGGTTGCAGCCAAGTGGTTAAAGCATCGAACTCACGACTTGAAGGTCGGGGGTTCGATTCCCGACTGCTCTGGAAAAATGTGTCCTTTGGCATGACACTTAACTCTGCATTGATTCAGTTCACCCAGCTGTTAAACGGGTACCAGGATCGGCACATCACAGTTAATGTACACTCTCACATGTCACGTGACCTTTTAATTGTCAGACTGTGTACACTCTCACACTGTGCCTTGGGAGGTTGGCCCTCGAAGGTGCCAATTGCACAACGAGACTTGAAGTTTATGAAAGAAAAGAATTTCCACACGCCGCAGAGGCAGGCTAATAGTACACTCACATTTGGCCGGGCATAGAATGCCAGAATAAAAATGTTCGTATAAGAGCGAATTTATTATAGACAAACCGAATCTAGCTTCCGGTTCGCTTTAACATCCGGAAATAAGCAATATATGGGTTATTCTCTATGCGAATCTAATGCCACACGAGCTCCCTCTCACTCATTTTCACTCGCTCAACCTCTTTGCCAGATCCCAAGACTATATAGGATCCCCTTATTTTTGTGGCTCACCTGAAATCCTCTTCTCTAGCAATAGCAATATGGGAGTGGTCCTATGCTACATAAAAAATATCCCCACACGCATTTCCTCCCCCCCCATTCTAACCTGCAGCCACCGCTGCACTAACTCCGCGATGGAGCAGCTGTGTGCAAACAATGACCTGCTCTCCTCCTAGCCTACTCGTACCCACTAGCACTTGCAGCGGCCTATTCTCTATCTCACAACCCACTGTCATGCTCGATCTGCCATAAGCTACTCAAGTGAATCCTACTCATATTGTTTGAGTCTCTCTTTTTCTGCCTTTCAGATGTTTTTGTCTGTCTGACATTCTGTCTGTCATTATGTTTGTCACTCTGTCCGTCATTCTGTTTGTCATTCAGTGTGTCACTCTGTTTGTCATTCAGTCTGTCACTCTGTTTGTCATTCAGTCTGTCACTCTGTCTGTCATTCTGTCTGTCACTCTGTCTGTCATTCTGTTTGTCATTCAGTCTGTCACTCTGTTTGTCATTCTGTTTGTCAGTCAGTCTGTCACTTTGTCTGTCATTCTGTCTGTCATTCTGTTTGTCATTCAGTCTGTCACTCTGTTTGTCATTCAGTCTGTCACTCTGTTTGTCATTCAGTCTGTCACACAGTTTGTCATTCTGTCTGTCACTCTGTTTGTCATTCTGTTTGTCACTCTGTCTGTCATTCTGTTTGTCATTCAGTCTGTCACTCAGTTTGTCATTCAGTCTGTCACTCTGTCTGTCACTCTGTCTGTCACTCTGTCTGTCATTCTGTTTGTCATTCAGTCTGTCACTCAGTTTGTCATTCAGTCTGTCACTCGGTTTGTCATTCAGTCTGTCACTCTGTCTGTCATTCAGTTTTTCATTCTCACAGCCATTCTATCTGTCATTCTGTATTCATTCTGTCTGTCACTCATTCTGTCACTCATTCATTCTGTCGTTTTGCCCGTCATTCTGCTTGTCATTCTGTTTGTCATTCAGTTTGTCATTCTCACAACCAAATCCAAATCCGATTCTGTCTGTCACTCTGTTTGTCATTCTGTCTGTCAATTCGTCTGTCATTCTGTCTGTCATTCTGTCTGTCCCCTTATCTGTCATTCGATCTGTCATCTTGATATTCTGTCTGACTGTCTCTGTCTGTCTAATTTTTATTCTTAAAATATATTTCTAATGGCGTCTTATGTAGGTTTAAACGCACGTAGTATCCATATCGATTATATCTATAGTCCCAGCTTTTCTGCTTAAATCTTAAATTCTTTTTTACGAAAATAAATAGGAAAATTAATTTCCGCTTACTCTCAGTAGTGCGAGCGTATCTAAAGCGTTTTTCGGTTTAGAAAAAAACAAAAATCCAAAATAATCCAGAATGAGAAATAACAAGCCGGCTAGAGATGTGGGGTTGAGTTCTGGTAGAATTAGCCTGATAAATTCTCTCCCCCATGCTAACTATTCATGGGCGGGATTTTCACTCCTCAACTCCCCCCCAGTTTCAGCAGCCGGCCAGTGTACTAGCAATTCCCTAACGAGTGTCTGAGTACGTCCGATCCTTCCTATTTCCCGGCATTTATCAAAATGGGATGCAGAAGGGAAACTAGTAGGGGGGCTGTCTATCCCCCTTGACAAGCTGTACTGCGCCAGTGCAATAAAGTGGGATTTCGCATTGGGGCGATGGAATAGATAGACAGCATATGGACAGGTCGTGGGGATATTTCCTGCCTGTCTATGCCATCTTGATTTCCATTCTGGCCTAATCAAATTCCGCTTTTCCTTTATCTTCCCAATCCAATTCCCCTTGTCCTTTATCTTCCCAATCCAATTCCCCTTGTCCTTTATCTTCCCAATCCAATTCCCCTTGTCCTTTATCTTCCCAATCCAATTCCCCTTGTCCTTTATCTTCCCTATCCAATTCTATTCCCCTTGTCCTTTATCTTCCCAATCCAATTCTATTCCCCTTGTCCTTTATCTTCCCAATTCAATTCTCATTGTCTTTTCTCTTCCCAATCCAATTCCCCTTGTCTTTTCTCTTCCCTATCCAATTCTATTCCCCTTGTCCTTTATCTTCCCAATTCAATTCTCATTGTCTTTTCTCTTCCCAATCCAGTATTGCCCGTCCATTCCATTTCCAATTCTCAAGTCTACCAGCGAGTGCCAACAGCAATGTGAAGCAGTTCGTCACTGGCCAGTCAATATAGCAGCCAATGAGAATGGAGCTTCACCAAAAGTACACAAGTTACGCATAGATACATGGCGACAAAAACCCAGAGCTTGAATCAATCAATGCCCGCACAGATTCACTAGCAAACTGCAAGGAAAAGCACTAGAAGTTTTGGGAGCTATGAGTCAGCAGCAGGTTAGACGGAAGTCCTCTTCACCGGGCAATCACCATCATCATCAGTCACTGACGGCCCTGCTTGGCGGTCTGATGCCATTTCAGCGATCCGGTAAATCGCACTCGACCTCCTGCGTGACAGCGGCTCAGTCTCAATCGTCATCCGCGGCTTCTGCGTCTTCGAAACAGCAGCAGCAGCAGGGTCAGCTGCAACTGCCAGCGACTCCGCCAAGAGTCCTGGTGTCATCCACCGATGAGGCGGGAGCCCGACAGGCGACGTTTCACTTCCCATCCGGTGTCTGTCAGGACAGCGACTCGGAGGAGGACGAAATCAACGAGGACGATGAAGAGAACGAGGACGCCGAGGACAATGTCAATGACGACCTGGACGTGGAGCATTGCGACGAAGCTCTCGGAGCCTGCTGCGTCGGCGGTGGCTCAGTCGGCGACGGTGGCAGCATGTCAGCGGCCTCCTTAACAGTGTCAGGTGGTCGGAGTAGGACTGGCGGCAGACCCGACATTCAAAGATGCCACTCGGACAGCGGGACTGAAGCTACACCGGCGCATGCGCTGTTTCTGCGGCACAGGACCGTGAGTGAGGATTATGGATTGCTAGCCCCGCCTCCCATTGTATGAAGGAACAGAATGGATTGCTAGCCCCGCCTCCCATTGTATGAAGGAACAGAATGGATTGCTAGTCTAGCCTCTCAGTGTATGAAGGAACAGAATGGATTGCTAGTCTAGCCTCTCAGTGGGTGAAGGAACAGAATGGATTGCTAGTCTAGCCTCTCAGTGTATGAAGGAACAGAATGGATTGCTAGTCTAGCCTCTCAGTGGGTGAAGGAACAGAATGGATTGCTAGTCTAGCCTCTCAGTGGGTGAAGGAACAGAATGGATTGCTAGCCCCGCCTCCCATTGTATGAAGGAACAGAATGGATTGCTAGCCCCGCCTCCCATTGTATGAAGGAACAGAATGGATTGCTAGCCCCGCCTCCCATTGTATGAAGGAACAGAATGGATTGCTAGCCCCGCCTCCCATTGTATGAAGGAACAGAATGGATTGCTAGCCCCGCCTCCCATTGTATGAAGGAACAGAATGGATTGCTAGCCCCGCCTCCCATTGTATGAAGGAACAGAATGGATTGCTAGTCTAGCCTCTCAGTGTATGAAGGAACAGAATGGATTGCTAGTCTAGCCTCTCAGTGGGTGAAGGAACAGAATGGATTGCTAGTCTAGCCTCTCAGTGGGTGAAGGAACAGAATGGATTGCTAGCCCCGCCTCCCATTGTATGAAGGAACAGAATGGATTGCTAGCCCCGCCTCCCATTGTATGAAGGAACAGAATGGATTGCTAGCCCCGCCTCCCATTGTATGAAGGAACAGAATGGATTGCTAGTCTAGCCTCTCAGTGGGTGAAGGAACAGAATGGATTGCTAGTCTAGCCTCTCAGTGGGTGAAGGAACAGAATGGATTGCTAGTCTAGCCTCTCAGTGGGTGAAGGAACAGAATGGATTGCTAGTCTAGCCTCTCAGTGGGTGAAGGAACAGAATGGATTGCTAGTCTAGCCTCTCAGTGGATGATGGAACAGAATGGATTGCTAGTCTAGCCTCTCAGTGGGTGAAGGAACAGAATGGATTGCTAGTCTAGCCTCTCAGTGGATGAAGGAACAGAATGGATTGCTAGTCTAGCCTCTCAGTGGATGAAGGAACAGAATGGATTGCTAGTCTAGCCTCTCAGTGGGTGAAGGAACAGAATGGATTGCTAGTCCAGCCTCTCAGTGGATGAAGGAACAGAATGGATTGCTAGTCTAGCCTCTCAGTGGGTGAAGGAACATAATGGATTGCTATTCTAGCCTCTCAGTGGGTGAAGGAACAGAATGGATTGCTAGTCTAGCCTCTCAGTGGATAAAGGAAGAGAATGGATTGCTAGTCTAGCCTCTCAGTGGGTGAAGGAACAGAATGGATTGCTAGTCTAGCCTCTCAGTGGGTGAAGGAACAGAATGGATTGCTATTCTAGCCTCTCAGTGGGTGAAGGAACAGAATGGATTGCTAGTCCAGCCTCTCAGTGGGTGAAGGAACATAATGGATTGCTAGTCCAGCCTCTCAGTGGATGAAGGAACAGAATGGATTGCTAGTCTAGCCTCTCAGTGGGTGAAGGAACATAATGGATTGCTAGTCTAGCCTCTCAGTGGATGAAGGAACAGAATGGATTGCTAGTCTAGCCTCTCAGTGGATGAAGGAACAGAATGGATTGCTAGTCTAGCCACTCAGTGGGTGAAGGAACAGAATGGATTGCTAGTCTAGCCTCTCAGTGGGTGAAGGAACAGAATGGATTGCTAGTCTAGCCACTCAGTGGGTGAAGGAACAGAATGGATTGCTAGTCTAGCCCATAGTCTTAGGCACACAGTTAGTTTGGTTCCAATCATAGCTATCAACAGAGTAAGTTGAGTCACATTTTGATGGACAATTTAGGAAAGTAGGCTAGAATTTCAAGTCTATTTTAGTCGAGAAAAATCTCCTAGCAATTGAAATCAGAGCAGTGAAAAACAAGTCACACATTTTTTGTTGAGGCGGTTATCTGAAGCAGCAAAATTCCATCTTTGAGTACAATCAGTTCTGCAATTTCTTGCTTGGAAGATGATACTTTCCAGTAAAAAAATATTCAGCAGAAAAAAGTCTATTCTTGTCCGTTCACAGCCACATCCCACTTTTAGCACGTAGATTGCAAAGAAAAATGGTTTTGTTGCAGAATTGCACACTTCTAAATTATGCGCATCGGTGCGTGTCTGTTTTTGTAATTTTAATGTCGCATCTCCGCTTCACGCACTTCATTATTCATAAATAGACAGAATAATAATTAGAATCTGCATTGAAAGATCGGATGACATTTAAATATTACTTAAGTTGCGAGCACTTGGAGGGCTATAAATATTTTATTAGATATTTTAAATCAGACTACATGACTTCTGATTTAAGATAGTAGCCTAATTAACTTTAATTAAATCAGTTTTTGAAATCTTTTTTTCTAGATAATTTCTAGATGTTTTTATAAATTATATCGAATTCTCATTATATTGCAAGAAAGTCTAAAAAATCACGTACGGCTTAGAGAAATTCTCTGGAATCCCTGTGATCTTATAAAAAGTCTCTAGAATCCCCACTCAATATTTTTAGAAAATCTCTAGAATCCCCATTCTATTTTTAGAAAGTCTCTAGAATCCCCATTCTATTTTTAGAAAGTCTCTAGAATAGCCATTCTATTTTTAGAAAGTCTCTAGAATCCCCTTGCTATTTATAGAAAGTCTAAGGAATCCATATGCTATTTTTAGACTTACAGACTTAGAAGCACATATTATTCTTTTCTCTGTGGCATCTACTATTTGTAATAATAATATAAATTTCTGGGGAATCCTTTTTGTTGTACTTTAATAGCAGTTTTAAGTATAAATTATAAAGCGTCAGTGACATTATCCGGAAAATAGGTCTGAATAATGAATACAAACTCGCAGTTAAAGTAGAGATGAAAGCCTGCTTGCAATTATTAGACTAACTAAACTAATTACAATTAGCAATCTTTTAACTTGTCTTCTTCTTTGAAAAAAACGAGAACAGAAATCTCAGAAAACTCAAGACGATGGCGACATTGGCGGGGTGTACGACGGCGACGATCCGGCCTGTCAGCATCAGCAGCGGCGTCAGCAGCAGCAGCAGCAGCAGCAACAGCATCAGCATCAGCACAATCAGCAGCATCATCTGCATCAGCATCAGCATCAGCATCATCGGATTCGCCTGGGGTTCGGCGGCAGAAGCGCAGAGCAGAAGGACAAGCCAAAGAAGAAGAGTCTGTAAGGCATTGCTTCTTCTCTCCGATTGAATTCTGGCTTTCATTAGCGAGACCAAACACTTGGCCTGGAGGTGTCAGTAGATAGATTGTAGGTGTCAGTAGATAGATTGTAGGTGTCAGTAGATAGATTATAAGTGCCAGTAGATAGATTATAGGTGTCAGTAGATAGATTGTAGGTGTCAGTAGATAGATTATAGGTGTCAGTAGATAGATTGTAGGTGTCAGTAGATAGATTCTAGGTGTCAGTAGATAGATTCTAGGTGTCAGTAGATAGATTGTAGGTGTCAGTAGATAGATTGTAGGTGTCAGTAGATAGATTCTAGGTGTCAGTAGATAGATTGTAGGTGTCAGTAGATAGATTGTAAGTGTCAGTAGATAGATTGTAGGTGTCAGTAGATAGATTCTAGGTGTCAGTAGATAGATTGTAGGTGTCAGTAGATAGATTGTAGGTGTCAGTAGATAGATTGTAAGTGTCAGTAGATAGATTGTAGGTGTCAGTAGATAGATTGTAGGTGTCAGTAGATAGATTCTAGGTGTCAGTAGATAGATTGTAGGTGTCAGTAGATAGATTGTAAGTGTCATTAGATAGATTGTAGGTGTCAGTAGATAGATTCTAGGTGTCAGTAGATAGATTGTAGGTGTCAGTAGATAGATTGTAGGTGTCAGTAGATAGATTGTAAGTGTCATTAGATAGATTGTAGGTGTCAGTAGATAGATTGTAAGTGTCAGTAGATAGATTATAAGTGTCAGTAGATAGATTGTAGGTGTCAGTAGATAGATTATAGGTGTCAGTAGATAGATTGTAGGTGTCAGTAGATAGATTATAAGTGTCAGTAGATAGATTATAGGTGTCAGTATATAGATTCTAGGTGTCAGTAGATAGATTGTAGGTGTCAGTAGATAGATTGTAGGTGTCAGTAGATAGATTATAAGTGTCAGTAGATAGATTATAAGTGTCAGTAGATAGATTATAAGTGTCAGTAGATAGATTGTAGGTGTCAGTAGATAGATTGTAAGTGTCAGTAGATAGATTGTAGGTGTCAGTAGATAGATTGTAGGTGTCAGTAGATAGATTGTAGGTGTCAGTAGATAGATTGTAAGTGTCAGTAGATAGATTGTAGGTGTCAGTAGATAGATTGTAAGTGTCAGTAGATAGATTGTAGGTGTCAGTAGATAGATTGTAAGTGTCAGTGGATAGATTGTAAGTTTCAGTAGATAGATTGTAGGTGTCAGTAGATAGATTGTAAGTGTCAGTAGATAGATTGTAGGTGTCAGTAGATAGATTGTAGGTGTCAGTAGATAGATTGTAGGTGTCAGTAGATAGATTGTAGGTGTCAGTAGATAGATTGTAAGTGTCAGTAGATAGATTGTAGGTGTCAGTAGATAGATTATTAGTGTCAGTAGATTGATTATAAGTGTCAGTAGATAGATTATAAGTGTCAGTAGATAGATTATAAGTGTCAGTAGATAGATTGTAGGTGTCAGTAGATAGATTGTAAGTGTCATTAGATAGATTGTAGGTGTCAGTAGATAGATTGTAAGTGTCAGTAGATAGATTGTAGGTGTCAGTAGATAGATTATAAGTGTCAGTAGATAGATTGTAGGTGTCAGTAGATAGATTGTAGGTGTCAGTAGATAGATTGTAGGTGTCAGTAGATAGATTATAAGTGTCAAAAGCCCTGAGTGTCTGCAGCGAAGTTGTGAATGATGGTAGAAGTCATTCTATTTCCATTAAAGATTATGTTATCGCAAGTCATGTCCAAGTCGTTTTATAGTGGGAAAAGAAAGCGAGACACACACAGTAAGAAGTAGTCCAAGAGAATTGCCGATGAAAATCGATTCGTCTATCCGTCTATTTGATTGGTTAGCGGAGCTTCAAACATCCGTCGAATTTGTCGATTCGAGGAACAGTTGAAGAGCAAGAAAATTTTATTTCCAACATGGCCAAGGCTGGCTGCTTGTCGAGAATTTTGGGGATTTCGGAGAAAAGGGGGAAGAGGGAGAGAGATGGTAGATAGACTGGGGGGAGACTGGGAAAAGAGGATGTCATTAAGATGTAATAGGAGGGAGCGAGGAAGAGAGGGAGAGAGAGAGTGGAGGGATGAAGCTTCACTCTCTACGCATCGTCTTCTTGGTTCATTGGGTCTGGCTTCCCCATTTTACAGTGCTCGGCTCCCAGTCCATATACTTCTCTATAGGCTTCCACAGGCCTCTCTAACCCATTTGAGAAATCTAGCGGTTCCGTTAGCATAGGAAATATCCTTCCATGGTTAAATATAAATCTGCCCCCACTATACTGGATGGCCTAATGCAATTTTTGCCGCAGCCAAGCAACTGGCCAACCGCGCTAGATATATTTAGAAGACCGAAGTAAGATACCAAATGTATTTGATATCAGAGATCTAATACTCTCTATCTAGTGTGATCATAAGCCTGCAATTAAACATTTATTTCTGGTTGCATTGTTTGCAACAGTCATTAAATTTTTGTATTAAAAAAATCATTTTTGAGAGCTATCATGTTGTCCTTTAAAACCATTATCTAATAACACAATACAAAAAAATACAATGAGAGTACGAAAATGAAAATATATCCTTCGATGAGGAGTATAGAAAAAATATATGTAGCTAAGTTTTGGCTACCTGCAGTAGTAAACACTCATAACAATGAATAAAACACGTCGACCTTCAATAGAATAGAAAAACTTATATAAATACGACGCTGTACTATCCTGAATAGAGAAAATCTATAAATAGAAACATAGCGACATAAAACACTGTACGTACATTCCGGGAAAGAGAAAATCTATAAATAGAAACATAGCGACATAACAGGCTGTACATTCCGGGAAAGAGAAAATCTATAAATAGAAATTACGTACTTGCATGTCATAAAACTATTTAAATATAAAGCCTTCCAAATCTAAAAATAGTGACAGTGTACACCATTAGAGCTATTCGTATCAATCGACTTCGATTTCAGCGGCGACAAGTTCAGCTTTCTATCGCGAAAGTCGGTCGACACGCAGTCGACAGACAAAGCCTCGGGAATAAAGCCGAGCGGCGATCAAGTCCAGCGATGGGGCGCGTCATTTGACAGCCTGCTAAATGACAAGTGTGAGTGTGATCTGTGAGATCTCTAAAGCTCTTTATTTACCTAATTTATTCCTCTGGCATTACCGCCCCCGCATTTCAGACGGCTTGGCTCTATTTCGCGCCTTCCTAAAAACCGAATACTCGGACGAGAATATCGAGTTCTGGATCGCCTGCGAGGAGTACCGCACCTTGACTGGACCAAAGAAGCAGACACTGAAGGCGCAGAAAATCTACAATGAGTTTGTGGCGTTTCAGGCACCCAGAGAGGTAAGGCTGCCCTACCTCAGAGACTTAACGTGCATTACTGCAGGTACCTGTCGATTTCAGCTCCTCTGTCTCATCTCTCCCCTGTCTTATCTCTCCCCTGTCTTATCTCTCCCCTGTTTTATCTCTCCCTTGTCTTATCTCTCCCCTGTCTCATCTCTCCCCTGTCTCATCTCTCCTCTGTCTTATCTCTCCCCTGTCTTATCACTCCCCTGTCTTATCTCTCCCCTGTTTTATCTCTCCCCTGTCTTATCTCTCCCCTGTTTTATCTCTCCCCTGTCTTATCTCTCCCCTGTCTTATCTCTCCCCTGTCTTATCTCTCCCCTGTCTTATCTCTCCCCTGTTTTATCTCTCCCCTGTCTTATCTCTACTCTGTTTTATCTCTCCCCTGTCTTATCTCTCCCCAGTCTTATCTCTCCCCTGTCTTATCTCTCCACTGTCTCATCTCTCCCCTGTTTTATCTCTCCCCTGTTTTATCTCTCTCCTGTCTTATCTCTACTCTGTTTTATCTCTCCCCTGTCTTATCTCTCCCGTCTTATCTCTCCCCTGTTTTATCTCTCCCCTGTCTCATCTCTCCCCTGTCTCATCTCTCCCCTGTCTTATCTCTCCCGTGTCTCATCTCTCCCCTGTATTTTTCTCTCCCCTGTC